>CM046327.1:18862793-19330041 GCA_025403435.1 Artocarpus heterophyllus
CCTATCCTGAAAGACTAGATACCGAGAACAAAATTACCTCACCCAAGTCCTTCATGTCAAACTACTTGGTCAACTATAATTTGACCGATGACAATGCCCCAACATCATTGCCAATTAGTAAAATGTCATCTACATAGAGCAGTAGAAAAACTACCTTCCCATCTTTAATGTGTTTATAAACACATGGCTCATCCACATTTTGTGAGAACCCATAAGTCTTGATCACCTGATCAAATCTTATGTTCCAAGAACGGGAAGCCTGCTTAAGTCCATAAATTGACTTTACCAGTTTACAAACTTTACCCTCTTGACTCTTGACCTTGAACTCGTCTGGTTGCCATATAAATAGACTCATCAAGATAACCATTTAGAAAAGCTGTCTTACATCCATCTGTCAAATCTCGTAGTCAAGAGCGGCAGCTATAGACAAGAGAATTCAAAGACTTAAGCATGGTTACAGGCGAAAAAGTTTCCTCATAATCGATTCCTTCCTTTTGCGTGTAACCTTTAGCTACTAGTCTAGCCTTAAAGGTTTCGACCTTTCTATCCACTCCTCTTTTCCTCTTATAGATCCACTTACACCCTATGGGTTTTACCCCTTCGAGAAGATCCACAAGCTCCCAAACCTAATTAGTCTCCATAGACTTCATCTTTATGTTCATGCCCTCTGTCTAGAGTTTGAATCAACATCCTCCAAAGCCTTGCATAAGTATAAGAATCCCTGTCCTGTTCATCTGGTTAAGCCAAAAAGGACTCACCATTGAACATATACCTTTTGGGTTGACGCCCGATCCTCCCACTACATCGAAGCCCCTTACGTTGTTGTTCAAGTTCGTTTGGTTTGTCTACACTGATTGGAACGGTTTCATTCGAAACTTCCAGAATGATTGGATCACTCCTTAAATCCTCAAGCACCACTTTGCTTTGAGGTTTGAAGTCATCCATATAACTCTCCTCAAGGAAAGTTGTATTAGTTGAAACCACGACTTTATTTTTCTTTGGGTTATAGAAATAACCCCCTTTAGTCCCTTTTGGATATTCTACAAACATTGCAAACTTCTGAACGTGCTTCCAAACTCATTTGCATCCTTAAACAGCACATGAGCTGGACATCCCCATATCCGAATATGGTTTAAGGATGTCTTCCTGCTTGTCCACAACTTGTGAGAAGTTTTAGGGACCGATTTTGAAGGCACGTTGTTCAAAAGATAACATGCAGTTTGTAGTGCATATCCCTAAAAGGATAAAGGCAATGATGAATAACTCCTCATGGATTTTACCATGTCTAATAAAAGTCCTATTTCTTTTCTCCGCTACACCATTTTGCTGCGGAGTGCCCAGCGCAATCAAATGGGATAAAATTTCATTCTCTGATGAAAGGTATTCACCACCTAGATCGGATCGAAGTGCCTTTATGGTCTACCCAATTGCTTTTCCACTTCAGCTTGAAGCTTCCTAACGTTTTCAACAGTTTCGCTTTTGTGGTGCATCAGGTATACATACCCATACCTTGAGTAATCGTCAATAAAAGTGACAAAGTACTCATACCCTCATCGTGCCCGGATGTTCATCGGTCCATAAGCATCACTATGCGTAAGTTCTAGAACCCTTTCAGCCCTTTGCCCTTAGACACGAATGGTCATTTGGTCATTTGGTCATTTTACCCTCCCAACAAGATTTACATTAAGGTATAGATTCCACCTTTAAGTGACTTAAAGGTCTATCCCTTACCAACCTTTGAATTCTATTCAGGTTAACATGACCAAGGCATAAATGCCAAAGATAAGTCTATTAGAGTGTGAAGTTTTAAGTCTTTTAGAGTTATTATCATTTATCTCAGCATTAAGCAGTAAGTCCATCTTAGGTTTGATAAAATATAGATTATTTTGCATCCATCCAGAACAGATAAAAAGTTTATTTTTACGAATCACCACTTTATTATTAAACGAAATCAAATAAGAGTCTTTAAATAAACAAGTTACAGAAATTAAATTCCTTTTAAATTTAGGAACATAAAAACAATCTCGCAAAATTAAATTCCTACAATTATCGAAATAAAGATGGACGTCTCCCATTGCTTCCGCTAAGACTAAGGATCCATCGCCCATCTGAAGCATGAAGTCTTCATGAAGTAGACTTCTTGTTTCTTTGAACCCCTATAGAGAAACGCAAACATGATTAGTTGCACCGAAATCTATGACCCAAATGTCACTAGATTCCTCAACTAAACAAGTTTCTAAATACAAAAGATCACACCTACTTCCTTTAGAAAGGAAGTCCTTGTAATGCTTCTTTATGTGCTCGAGCTTCCCGCAGAAAAAGCACTTAAGCTTCTTTGGGTTCTTCTTCTTCTTCTTCTTCTTGCTCTTGATGTTAGCAAGAATATAAGACTTTCTGTTCTTGGCCCGTTGTTTCTTTGCATTCCCATAGTTGGGATTGGAACTAGAAGCAGCTACCAAATTGGCCTCGCCACCAACAAGAGACTCCCTAATCAGCAGTTTGAACTCTTGTGACTATTTTATTAATTTTGTTAAGGTTATCTCTCGACTATTGCTAAAATTAAATATAGCTTTAAACGGAATAAATTCCTTTGACAGAGTCTCAAAGACTATAATCATCTAAGTTTTAACATTAATGTCAGCTCCATTGGTTTGTGCCTCAGCGAGGTAACCCATGACTAACATCATGTGCTCCTTTACAGATGTCCCCGGCCTCTGCTTATAGTTTAAGAGTTTTCGAAGCGTCCCTTGCCTCTTTATTAGGGCTTGGCCTCCAAATATGTCTTCAAGATTATCCAAGATCTGCTTCGTAGTCTCATAATCTTCATGTTGAGCCTGCAGCACGTTATTCATGCTGGCTATAACATAGCAACGGGCCTGATCGTTTGCATCTTTTTAGCTATCGTACGCTTAAAATTGCCCATTAGTAAAGTCTCTCGTAGGCTTAGGAGGACAAGGGCTTGTCAGTACAAGTTTTAATTTCTCAAAGGAGAGGACGATATCCAAGTTCTGTTTCCAATCATTATAATTCTCTCCGGTTAATTCGTTTTTGTCAAGTATCAAAGATAAAGCGTTTTTAGGCATTTTTAATCTACAATAAAGAATCATATACCAAACATAAGCAAACATGCAATTATAATTTAGTAAGATAATACAATCATGTAAAAACATAAAAATGTGTTTATGTGTCAAAACCTTAAAAATATCACAACCTTACAACGATAATTTCCAACTCAGAATTCAACAAGCTCCTAGGGAAGTCATGCCAAATTCAATTAGGAACACGGGTCCCCTCCTGATTAACATATGCCATCCAGAACCCGTATGATCCAACATATATTAATAATTGTTTCTTTGGCCATTAATTTTATTAACAGAGCTCCTAGGGGAGGTTAATAATAAAATTAACATGAGTGTACAACCATTGTTTCAATATTTTATCCATGATTTATAATCACCACCTAGGGGTGTGCAACCATAAATCATGCTAAAATACCTTATCCTCTTAGAGATCCAACCTGGTACATGATAGAAATCCCTTTCTAGGGGTTGGAACCACCATGTTCTTCCTATGGACCAACGATGGAGGCCTTAGATCCTCTCTTTGAAAACCTTCTCCCACTTAATCTTTTGAAATCAAGGTTTTATTTTAAAAGACATGCATGAACAATTTTAAATGAGTGGCACTCCCTATTCTATATGACATGTTATCAATATACATGACAAATCATATTGTTATGCAGACAAGCAAAGCAATCAAGCAAAGCTACAAGCAAAATAATAAATAACCGTAATATTATGGTTCCATCTTAGAGAATAGAAAACAAAAATTACAAGAGAATAATAGAAACATATTATCAATTCTTTATCCTTGAATCCTCAAGTTGTATCCTTCTTCATGCAATACTCATCTTCAAGTCTTTAATCTCGTATGAATCAAATACTTCATATTTTTGGTCAAATCTAAATTTAATGTTTCTCATAATTGTTCCAAAAGTAAAATTAAAACTACATTAAAAGCTGCACTTTTTCTAGAAAAATTTTCAGCTCTCTGCTGGCAAGCCGATTTGAATAATCAGCAATCGGCCTGCCAGTCATGACCCACCGGCCTGCCTATCTTCACAGATTGATCTGCCGAGCTAAAAGTTCAGCTTGCCACTAGAGCCACTTGATTTCTACCCTACTGACAGCCTGCCGAACCTGACGTTCGGCCTGTCGATCTACAACCATCGGCCTGCTGAACTTGAGGGTTTGGCATGCCAACCAAGTAGAAACCACCCTTTTCAGAAAATACAGTCTTTAATGTAATTTATCAATTTTATTTTCAACAATTCAAAAACATAACAATTAGAGACTCAGGAAATATCTGGGGACGCCATCATCCATCTTCTAGATCCGCTTCTAGGTCCATCTTCTCCGAATGATTATTTGATTATAAAATTCTTACAAATTTAAAATAATAATTCCTAGATGGAGATGATAGTCCGCCATCTAATTACATGAAAAACTTATATACACATTCTAACCTTTAAAGAACTATAACCGATATTAATTAATTAATTAATAATTAAATAATAATCTAATCAACCATAATTAATTAATAAACATTTACCATATAATTCATCACAACATATAATTATATAGAAACCTAGAGTGCCAACTGTCTATAAAATTAAATTCAAGCATAGGAGAGATCAAGATCTCCTAATTTATTCATATAGTATGATCACAAACTCGTAAATTTATGTAAAAACAGTGACTCTAATACCAATTATCGAAAAAATAATACGCAACAGAATTTTTAAAATTTTTTATATCAGAGTGTTTTTCAAAACACAAGTTTGACACGCAATATGCATAAATTAACCAAATCTTACTAACCTTGTAATGCCGAAGAACTTCCATAATCCGTGAAGAGAAGTAACGTCCTAAAAGAGCCTCAACCAACTAGTCTTTTTTGCTATTCTCTATCCATGATCGAAATGAGTGTGGGCTCACACGTATAGCTCTTCCACCATGTAACTCTCCTTTCAACCAATTAAGAGAACCCAAAGCTAGTGTTCGTGATTTGTGAACAAGAGCTCTCAGGGAGTTTCCAAATTCTCACAAGTAGAGTATTACTTTTAATCTCTCAATTGATCTAAATAATAATGAGACTCACTCCCTTTTTATAGAGGTTGGGTCCAGGAGTCAATCCTTATTAGATAATGCCTTAAAATTTGAATTAGAATCAAATTCGAATCAATATTTGATGAAATCCATGTAAAAACGTGTGATCTTTTTAACGTGCGATCAGCATGCCGATCTGTCTAACCGACATGCCGAACTTGCCCCATCGGCAGGCCGATCCATAGGTTTGGCATGCCGAACTACCGATAAAGATCTCAACGAATCTTTTATTTTTCACCCAAGATTCTATGGGATAAAGTCTCAGTTTTAATTCAAATAACATAATAGAAAAGTTATCTAATCAAAATAACTTTATCTAGATAATCTCTAGGAAAATAAATGAATTCTTGATAATTCAACAAGTTTATCTTGAATTACTTCAAAATTAATCCAACCGATAAACAGACAAGAATTATCCGATCCTAATAATTTAACAAGTTTATCTTGAATTAATTTTCTCACAAAATTAATTCAACCAATAAACAGACATGAATTATTTGATTCTTCTGAATTTTAGCCAATCTATTAAATCTGACATAAGTCACTAATTATTAGAAAAAACATGTCGTGTCATTACAAGATTTTGTGAGCTAGCAAAGTGGATCAAATGGACCTATATAGTTTAAGCTCCCGATAATTATAAAGCCCAATATCCTAGATATATATTTTTTAATTATCAACTCCAACGCTACTCCACTAAAAGCTTGGAGCTACACTTTCGAACTACATAGAATTACGAAGCCCATATAGCTAAGTCTGCATGACATATCATAGTGTATCATATCCCCATAGGATTATCCATAATCAACTTAAGGATAAGTTCTGTTTTACCTTCCCGATTATTTTTATCTTACGTTCCATTATCTTACCATTAGAAAACTTACCATCCAAAGACGGTATATCATTTGGTTACACCTATGTATTCAATTGGTTGAGCGCTCTAGTTTTCCAATTATAGGATAATGCATATAAGAGGATATCACTACTCTTAAAGAGGAGCTATGGATTCCATATCTATGAATAACGAGTCTACGCTATCAATTCACTTTATGTCCCGATCTAACACATCGTCACCTATGACAATGTGCCAATGTTTCTATTCACGGAGTCCACCTCTGATGGCCAAGACAGACTATCTCCTAATAGGGATATAGATAACATAACAATCTTTACATAAATAAAGTGCCCAACTTTATTCCCTCGATTGCGGATCTTATGATTCAGACCGTCACCTTAAGAATCGTGTCTTTCGCATAATCTATCCATCATATGCCTAATTCTTAAAAGTTTAGATCGACAGTCTCAGACTATTGTTTGCTTAACATACATTCAATAAATATGAATATAAAGAGGACAAGATTTTGTATATAAATAATAAATAAATTCTTTATTGATAAAAATATCTCCAAAAACATATTATATTTTTACTCCTTAGGGCATACATGTATAACAGTAAACACGCTCAATAGAACAATCAGAAAGTGATTCCTTATCTCACTGCGGCCGTTTCTATGATTTTTTTGGTCATCCTGCTTGTTTGGTTTTCAACAAAAGCATTCCATAGTATGGGATCTGGACTTGAAGCTTAAAATAGTAAATGGTGGACTAGCAAAAGTTGTAGACTTTCATGTAAAGAGTTTGTTATAAAAAAACAAAACAATACGTAAATAAAAATAAAGTAAATTTTGATAGTCACTATTAAAAGGTGAAATTAACTTTAGGGCTTAGAAGGGTAATCAATCCCTTTATGTAAAAAATGACCGCCTAAAAAAACGACTGGTATGCTGTAAAAAAAACTAACTGATAGACGGAATGATCATCCAGCCGTTTCTTATCTTTTCGAGGTTGGTGCTCCTACTTTTTGATCATTCTCTATGTTGCCATAATGGCATCGAATATATAGGGTTTAGATACCCAAAGAAATGACCTCCGTTGTCCTTGCCGTGTATTTGTTAAGATAATCAACCATACTCTAAACGGAATGACCAACAAGTCGTTCATTATCTTACCACGGTCTTTCTAATGATTTTTTCATCGTTCTACTTATTTTATTTTTGACAAAAGGCATTCGGTTGAACATGATTTTAAATGATGGTCTAGTAAAAGTTGTAAACTTAATAAAATACCAATTTCATGTAAAGAGTTTCTTACAAAAAATGAAACAATATGTAAACAAATATAAAGTAAGTATTAGATAGTCACCGTTAAAAAATGAAATTAACTTTAGGACTTGGATGGGTAACTAATACCCTTACATAACAAATGGTCACCCAAAAAAAAAAAAAAAGTGTTATAATTCAAAAAAAAAAAAAAAAAAACTAACTAGTGGACGGAACAATCATCTGATCATTCCTCATCTTTTTGAGGTCATTTTCCCTACATTCTCAGTCGTTCCCTATGTTCCCACACATGGTGTCGAATATATAGGGTTTAGATACCTGAGGAAACGACCTCCGTTGTCCTTCTAGTGCATTCACATTCTAAACAGATCGATCGGCAAGTCATTCCATATCATTCCTCCGTTGTTCGTATTGAAACAATTATATCTGGTGAAAATATTTTTTCTAAAAATCTGATGGTTGAAAGACAAGTACTTACGGTTAGATATCTTTTTTAGGCCCCACCTAAACAATGGCCTTAATTATATGCACCTTCTTTTGGCAAAAGAAACAACGATAACCATATATACAAACAACATTTGTGAGAAACCTACAAAGGGTGAAGTTTGCAAAACGGCAACTTCACTTTGTTTTTATAATTTTATAAATCATGAGATTAGTTGATTTTACACGGCATATATAAATGAATTTTTGTCTTACCACTTGACTTGATTATGTAGAAAGTCTTTGATAATTATGTGTTGCCACGAGCTTATTTTTCAGCTATTTTCTTCAGTACTTACTTGACAAAACTACTCAGGAAAGATACAAACACAACCAAGTATATTGTTATAATTAATCAACCAAAGTATATTACAACAATCCCACATTCAACGATCGTATATATGATCGCACTTTATTTATTTGACAGTGGGACTTCGATTCGAACAAACCACACAAAGATAGTAAAACAGTACATCAAACATCACACATTCTACGATCGTACATATGATCGTACTTTATCTTGGGACTTCTACACAAACCAAACCACACAAGGACACACGTACGTGTATATATATATATATTAACTCGACAAACAGCAGACCTTGTCGAGCTTTATTTTTTTATGGCTTTGGCATTTCGAGAACCGGTTTGAGGGCTGTGCTTTATATCATAAAGCTTCTTTGCAAACCTGCAACCATGTATATTGGATAAGCGTAAATAAGTCAAGTAATATAATTGTGAAGTGTATTTGTTTATATGTTATTCAAGACAAACGTAGCATATGTGAAGGGTAATTATGCAATGTTATTTTCTGGCTTAATCCATAATCATCCTTCATTTTCTAACCTTGTTACAAATATACAAGGCATGTTAAAGGAGATCCAGAAATAAATAGGATAATTTAGTCCAAGCTTATCACCATTTGATTGAGATTTAATGCATCAACTGTTATTCGTGGGCTAGAAGTTAAAAATCGTCCTCTATTTTTTTTGTCTTTTCTCAAGAAAAAACTGCTAAGTCAAAGTTATAATGAAATACAATAGTCTTACTCTTTCAGTGCTTCTTGGTAGGTTTCACTACTCTCAATCTCAGAACGTTTGAAGGTAGCAGGATTCAAGCGTGTAACAGGTTTCTTCAGCAAGCCTTTAGCGTACTGCTCTAGTTTTTCCAAGTTCTCAGGGCTACCGTTATCCATTGCAGCAAGTTCTTTTGGCAACTTATCATCCTTTGATGCAATATTATGAATTAAGTTAAAAATAACAATAATAGAAATATAATCATTTACAAAATTGAAGACAAGAAAATTTGTAAAAAGCGAAGGAGAAACAACATGCACAACATATTTTTGAATGATTTTTAGATATATCAATGTAGTTAAATGTCGATCTTTAAAAAATGTCTCTATAAAATAGTTTTGCTGCTCTATGCATGATTCTATACATATATTTTTTTGAAGGATGCATGATTCTATATTGAAACCAATAACATAAGTTCCTTTTTTGATATTAATAAAGACCCTTCTATATTTTAGGAAACAAACTCAAATTACCAACAGATTTTACAGGGATGTTTTTCTGAGAACAACATCATCATAAAGGGTACAGTGATGTTTTTCTGAGAACAACATCATCATAAAAGGGTAATATAAGTATATAGAGAGAGAATTACCTGAATACGGAGGAAATTTTGAGGATTACGGAAGGCTTCAAAAAACATTGTGCAATAATAATCAATCATATCTGAGTTTGCCTCAAGGAGAATTTCAGGTAATGGATGATCTGCTTTCCAGAATTTCCTTAACGGGTTAATCAACCAATTAATAGACCACCAACTATTAACCATTTCAACATTGTACATCTCGGTCTTGTGTTCACATGTTCCCAATGAAAGTACAAGAAGATGATATGAATCGAGGTCGACTTCACTATCTTCACTATCTTTAGAGAGATTAGCCTGATCAATCTCTTCGGACCTTCTTTTGATCGCTTCGGTAATAGCAGCTACAGTCTATTTTTTTAATAAAAAAACATTTCGAAAGAAAAATGTTACATTAGCTGAACCAACTAAAAAGTCACGTACATATCGACTTACACATACATACATACGTACGTACATACATACATACATGAATGGTGCATGCATGTATGTAATAAAGAATCACCATATTTCCTTTGCATATTAGTAATATGAGTCTTATGTTCACATGTTCCCAATGAAAGGACAAGAAGATGATAAGAATTGAAGTCAACTTCTATTTTTGAAATTTTTCTATATTAATTGCCCTCGTTAATCTCTTCGGTCCTTCCTTTGAACAGATCAGTAATAGCAGCTATAGTCTGGAATTTTTTTCATCAAAATAATTCGAAAAAAATAATGAGCTAAATCGATTACAAAGTCAAAAAAAAATAAATAATAATGAGCTAAATCGATTACAAAGTCACATATGTATAGACTTATACACACACGCATATTTATATATACAAAGTCACATATGTATAGACCTATATACATACACACACACATATATATATTGAAAATAGTGTATGTATGTATGTATATTCTTCTCTAATCAAAGAAGTGCTACATTTCCTTGTGCATTACTAATATGATTCAACTCAACTTTAGTTACTTCTACTTATTTTAAATAATGACAAAATTTGCTCTCATGTATGTTAAAAAATAAAGAATGAAATGTCAAAAAATCTCAACCAATCATCTAGGAATTTTAAAAATATTTTTCTATGCCTTAAAATATATTTTTCTATAAGTTTTATATAGTTTTAATTTTTTAATTTTGTTCATAATATTACATGCAAATGGATCGCTATACAATTGTATGTTAATCTAATTCAAGATAACTCTAATGCAATCTAGCAATCAAAGTATATATATTTATACAATTCTATAAACTTAATAACAATATGTTGATTACCCTAGTTAGTATACTGATCATTTAACTACTAAGCATGGCAGTTTATATTATTTAATCAATTCTTTAGTTTCCAATTTGGCTAAATTTACTTGCTGTTTCGTGTTGAATCTTTATGGTTGGGTTTTGTTGTCCTCATTTGGGAGCATATTGTGCTTAAGGATTCCATATTAAATAAAGTTGCATGGTTATTGTATTAGAAAAACTTTTGTTGGAGTAGACTACATGATAGGTTCTATGTAATAATACCTAGGCAAGTATATATTACGTAGTAGACATTATCTTAATACAATATGTACATAAATGCATTTTTACCGGATTATTAGCGGCAACACCACCATCAATCATATTGAATTCTACACCTTCGTTCCTGAACTTATACGCAGGAAGATAAACCGGTGCTGCTGAGGTGCTAATACAAATATCTGAAAGAAGAGCATCCAGCACTTTATTCCCATAATCCACCTGCAGAATCCAAATATTTAATGTGAAAGTTCTTCTAAGTGTGTGTAAGTGAAATGCATGACATCATAATTCATATATTTAACTTAAGTTTGACACAAAATCACCTGATAAGAGGAAAATACAACGGGCGAGAGTTTCTTGACGTCAAATGCAGGAATGACGACTTTCGTCAGGGTAATATCATGCAGCCTTTTCTCACCAAGAATATCTCTTGCCAACTTATGAAGGTATTTACCATCATAACATGGTTTTTTTATACCTCCAACTTCTTCACATTTTAAGTCATCTCTAGTTTCTTCTGTGACTGACATACCGTCATCCTCAAAAGTTTCTGAAATTTTCAGGTGTATTTCACCGGAAAAGGTTTTGTCTGGCTCAGACCTATGATTCAAGAGTTTAATTAGTGTTTGAGAAAAGAAAACTTCAAGAAAGGAAATCGTCCATAAACTAATTTTGTGATCTCCGTGCCATCTTAGTGTGGGTGAAGTCAAGGTAAACTAGCATCTAAAATTCATCACTTATATGTAAAAATACTCTAAACAAGTAGTCCGTAAATACAATGACCATTGGTCTCCATATCACAAGCAGTGCAGTGCCAAGAAATTTGTTGAATGAGGTTCTTGAAAATTTTCAAATGAAAAAATATTGAGGAAGACAAAATAGAAAAGCTAGTGACTGAAAACCAAGATATGGGGCATTGTTGATTTTTTTTTAATGTATAGGACAAAATGAAAACAAATTAATTTCTAGGGCAAACATTTTGAGAAAAGACAAATATTTCAGTGGAGATAACTAATTTTCTCAGATCAAGTGGATTTGCAAATAGTGGCGAAGCCAGAAATTCTTCTTAGTGGGGCCACTATATAAAAATTAGAAATAATATTTAGTTAAATAAAGAGATATTACTATATACATTTCAATGATTGAGTGGGTTGTAATTATAATTTTTTTTTTTATAAAATAAGGGTATAACAATACATTTTAATTATTTCATGAGAACCCAACAACATATTTCAATTATTCTATAAGGATACAAAGCTATATTTTAATTATTTTGTAACGACGTAACTGTAATTTTTTTTTTAAAATAATAACATAACTAAAATTTTAAATTATAAATTTAGGGTACAAAATTTAAATTTTAAAAAATAAGCAAAACACACGTGTCCTGTCTTATGAATAACTAGCTCTGCCATTATTTGCCATTACTCACCAACTGCCTGATCTTGGAAAGATTTTTGGGCAGTGCTTTTTGTAGAAAGGCACAATCTCCTCAGCAGAATATAAAGGACGTCCATGATCATCGGGTGCTGATATCATTGTGGAAATAAGACCACCCGTGCTAGTCCCCGAGATGACATCAAAGTAGTCTGCAAGCCTTACGCCAGTGTCTTTTTCGAGTTCCTGCACATAAATACGAACGAACACCGCACTACTTCATTAATCCTACAACGAAATCGTATATATACATATATACATATATATACAGTGGGTGAGCAACCGCCCTTCAACTTTTATTTCTTTTAAATTTGTATATAATATTTAATAAAACTAGTGTTTTATCCATTTTAAAATTATATTTAGCCCTTTTGAAATTTTATTCTGTCTCCCTTAAAATTTTTCATCTCTTTATTTGCCTCACTTTCACCCCCCGGACATATATATATATATATATACATGTAACTATTGATATAGTAAATTTTGGGGCATGCAATATATCTACCTGAAGTTCAGATTCAAGATAATGAAGAAAAACGCCGGGGATGATCCCTCTAACTCCTCCTCCATCAATGCTGAGAACGGTAATTGTTTTTAGGGCCATTGCTATCCTTAGTAACTTGGAATAAGGAATGGAAGATGATAAATGGTTTTACAGCTTGTTGTGGGAAAACAATTGAGGAAGTAACTCTATTTATAGGTGTTGATACCATGCATAATTAAAAAAAATAATAATAATAAGCAAGACATGTACCTTACTTGTGTAAGATGAAAAGAAAAAGCAGAGTGATAAAATAAAAGTATAATTGATTCGGGAAAAAGTCTTTCGACAGTATTTGATAAAAAGTCCAATCCATACCTTACCATTTAGGAAAAAGCTTGTTGTGTAGGAAGTTACTACAGATAGATGGTAATCGTGATTCATGCATGCATGATAAAGCAATAGCGAGGCATGTACCTTACTTGTGTAAAACGCAAAAAAAAAAAAAAAAAAAAAAATCACTCACAAAAGAGAAGTACAACTAATTGGGGAATAAAAAGAGTGATTTTTTTTTTCTTTTGAAAGGGATAATTTTTTTATTCCCTTTCATGGATATTAGTCCATAGTGTTGTCATGATCTTCTTTATTGATGTGTATAGTTATTACAAGAACAGTCAACAATATTTCATAGTTCAAAAACCTCATGGATAATAAAACTTAAGAAACAGAAAAAGAAATTAGATTTATTTTTAATCCCAATTTAATCATCTTGATCATAACCTAATAAAATTACAGACAGTTTACACTCTTAGGTGACACTTAAGAAAAAATTGAGTTTTTATTTGCAATTCCTCTTTTCCGCTAGTACACATCAAGATTTTGTTGTACTAATAAAACTTTGTAATTTAACTATTACAACTATTGTATTTTTGGTGACAAATAACATTGTTGGCATGATAAGAAATTAAACACAATAAAAGTTTTCACGACAAACAATTAAGAAATTATTAAAGTCATAATAAAAGTCTGTTTAGTTCGAGTATTTGAGTAGAATATTTAAATAAAATTTAAATTTTTATAAAAAAAATACTGTAACAAAATAATTTAAACTGTGATTTAAGCATCCAACCAAACAGGTCATAAATATTTTATTGTAACAGCTTTCTCTCTTGTGCGTACTTTTCCTTTTCTTTTTTCTTGCACGCCTTTTTTCTCTGTCTTTCTTGTTTTGTCTTAATCTCGCTCACCTTTGAAAAAGTCATTTATGATCCTGTCGGATGCGAGCCCCACCTTATAACATAAAATGGGTCCCATCTGTAGGTCCGACACTTATAGAGATAAGACTCAACGATGGGGCCCATCAAATGAATAGAAGTGTGTAGAAAAAGTGAATTTTATCCAATTTCTGTCGAATGCTACGTGCCTCCTCCTCCTTTTTCTTTGCTTCATTTTCTATTTTGTTGTTGATACGAAGATGCTCAAGATTTTTAATCCAATGATATGACATTTAATAAAAGTAGGGACCACCTCTTTAATACATATATAATCTTTTTTTTCTTTTTTTTTTCCTATTTTATGCTTTTCGGTATACTTTTAAAATAGTTGAGGGCTATATTATTAGGGGGACTGGAAACCCTCAATGATAACCTACGTTTTAAGACATTAAATTGATTAAATTATTTTTTTTAAAAGACAAATAGCTCGTCAATGTGTAATTTTTTCTGCCCTGACCGAAGATGTTGACCATATTCTTAAGGAATTATTTGGTATTATTTTTAAAATAAATAAAAATATTTTTATTTTAAAAAATATATTTTTTTAAGAATTACGTTAAAAATATTTTTAAAATTTTTACATTAAAAAATATATAAAAATATTTTTAAAAATTTTAAAAATAAAAACAAACAAACCCTAGGTATTTTTTTTGACATCACCTTCTAAAACATATGTACTTCATTTTTTTCCCTGTTTTGGCAAAGATATTTTTTTTTACAAAAACATAAGGCCTTCAAAGTTTTTCTTTTTTATTAGTAACACTAAATTCTTTTATTTGTAATATTGTCTTAAAGTTTTTTCTTTGAATCTACAAATAATTAAAAAAATTTGAGGACACAAATTCATAGTGTCTAAAAAAGGACACAATTGTCATGCCCTGGAATTTCTCTTGGTCCTCCTAAAATAAAAATTGTTGATAAATTACAGCAAACTTCGAAACACAGATGACATGCCCTTTTCTTTTATATAAATAACAATTAAGTTTTAAAAGAAAAGCTAACTAATTTTTTTAAGAGAAGAAAAAAAATACTCAAAACATTCCTTATGTTTTATGTAAATACCATCTTTATCACTTTTGTTATTAAAATGCCCAAAACACTCTATGTGTTTACAAAATCATACACAAAATACTTCTAAAACAATTAATTTTTTAACATTTCCAAGATTATTATTTCCAATATATATTATGTTGTTTTAAATATGTCTTGACTTAAAAATTAAAGAAAATGTAATTTAAAATTTTCAAATAAATATTTCAATTAAGCAAATACTTCAATTATTTTGAGAGCTTCAACATTTTAAAATTGATTTTATTTAGTATTTTGATTTAATTATGTTTTAAATTGTATTTAATAAAGATTAGGAATGGTAATTTTAATTTTTTAAAAAGTTTAATTTCTTCATGGGTATTTTGTATATGATATTGAAAACACAAGTTGTTTTGGGTATTTTCATAATAAGAAGGACAAAAGTAGTATTTTAGCAAAATCATGTGGTGTTTTGGATTTTTTCTTTCCAAAAAAAGAAAAAAAACAATTGAAGGGGGCTAGGACAGAAAACTTTTACATAAAAAACGACAGCTTGTTTCTTCTACTTGAGTCTCAAGAGGTGGGAAACTTCTTCAGAACGCACTACTCAAAAAAATTTTGAAACATAACAGTGGAGATTTGGATTTTATAACAACGACGCGCTTTGGAGGATGGACTACAAACTTTCATCTTGCGACAGCAAAATTAAAATGAAAACTACATGTCGTTTTATGGACGACGCACTTCAGGTTTGGGGAAAGACGTCAGCTAATGACAGGACAACAAACCCATTAAGTGCAAGCAACATGTCGTTTTTATTATTTAAACGACAACCAACTTTTCTCGGTTAAAACAATTGGAATAATCATACTGAAACAACTCCTTTTTACTGTCCCAATCTAATTAATCTCTGTTCTATGTGTTTAACTTTTTGTGCATTAATAGTAGCACATGAAACAAGTAAAAGATAGCCTATTAACTGATTATGAAAATTATAAAAAAAAAATTAGTAAGAAAACACTATAATAAATTAAAAAAATTTTAATAAAAAAGAAAGAAATTGTTGTAGCAATCAAAAACAATTCGTAACTTACGGAAATTAGTCAATTACTAGGAATATTCTGATTTTCATAGCAAGTTTATTTAAACAGAATTCTTACGATGGAGAGTATAATTTTGCTTTATCGGTAAAGCATGATTGTTTAGCTGTTAGATTAGAATTTTTAACAAACTAATCTACGATTACCACGTTATAAATTTGCAACACGTGATACAATAGATTATGGTGTTAAAAAATTAATCCGATGGTTAAAATATCTATGCTTTATTGGTGGAACAGGCATTTTTCACCATAAAAATTGCCTTATTTAGAGGATGTTTGAGAGATTGGTTTAAACCATTAAGTTTAAACAGTAAAGAGTGTAAATTTCTCAAAAATAGACTATAATATAAAATTCTTACAAGCATTTTATAATGTTGAGGTTCAAACTTCGTGGTTTGAACCACTTTTTTAAACATTCTATTAAATATGACAACTTTGAAGACAACGGGTTTACTCTCAATAAGCTCAAAGATCAACACAAGTTTTGGATGAAGAGAAGTCTCCTTTGCAAA
Organism: Artocarpus heterophyllus; assembly: GCA_025403435.1. Classification (NCBI taxonomy): domain Eukaryota; kingdom Viridiplantae; phylum Streptophyta; class Magnoliopsida; order Rosales; family Moraceae; genus Artocarpus; species Artocarpus heterophyllus. The sequence continues at coordinate 18,879,575 of CM046327.1, forward strand.
TGCAGCCCATCCACTGGAGAAATCTTATTCCGGTCGATAAGTTAATTGTTTCACAAACCAAGATCTCCCACCCTGTGATGAATAACACCTTGGGATTCGTGAAGATATTATGTTAGAAGAAATTACTCATAATTAATATCAAAGGGGAAAAAAGTTATAGCAATTGACGCATTACGTTTTGGGGAATTTTCATAAACATGACATTTTAAAGACTTATTTTTAAAAAATTTTACATATATTTATTTGTGACACAAGCTAACATATAATATAAATGATAGTATAGCATAATTTATTTTAAATGTGTCCTGAATAAACATAAATTTTAAAAATGTAATACATGTAATTTTCTTTTATGTTTTAAAGTGCTTGGAAAGTGTGGTTATATCTGAAATTTTTGAACTAAAAATTGTAACATGTCAGAGCTTTACATTATTATTCACTTTTTTTTATCACTGTAGTATGTAAGAGTTTTATACTGCAAAAACCAAAGGTAGTGGTTAAAACTGATTTTACCAAACATCTTATTAGTGTTGGAAATTTGTCACCCAGAAACAAACTTTTCTAAACTCGTAATTCAAAATATTGCAACATTTCACATAACTCTCGCTTACAATACAAAGCTTTGCTTCATTCTTCACTCACTCACCAACTAGAAGCTATGCTTCTTTCTTTCTCATTCTTAGAAGCCGTTTGCTTCTTCACTCTCTTTGTTTTTCTTTCTTTGCCTGATGCTCACAACTCAAGGGAGGAGGGCACTACTTCTTGACTAACATACACTACACAAAAAGACAACTCATTTTAATTTAAGACCACATAATTAAAGCTAACATCCACCAAAACAATTGCCTTAATTATGTGCACCTTCTTTTGGCAAAAGAAGCAACGACAACCATATATACAAACGACAATATTTGTGAGAAACCTAGAAGGAGTGAAGTTTGCAAAACGGCAACTTCACTTTGTTTTTATAACCTTATAAATCATGAGATTAGCTGGTCTTATCTGTTGATTATGCAAAAGTCTTTGATAATTATATGTCGCCACAAACTTAGTTAATTGCGGATTCAACAGTAATTTCCTCTTGTTCTTCCTATGCGATTGGATTCATTGAAAATCATGATGCTTACATTCTGTCTAGTACAACAAGATTTGAATTTAACACTTATTTCTCTTCAGCTTGGCAGGTTTAGTTGTTTTCTCACCAGCAGAAAATTAGACATGAAACTAACTTAATACGGCTGTTAGATATTAGATTGTACATGTTAAAAAACTTTCTTGCTTGGAGGCAGGCGATCATTTGCTTTGACAATGGATACATGAGAGGTCATTTCCATTTGTTAGCTCAAAAGTGTAGATATTGCCTTCTTCTAAACTATTCTCTTGCACGAATGCTGTCCATCTATGACAGAACTCGGCCATTGGTGATCGATTCAACATGCCCCTTACTTTGTAGAGGACCGACCAAGATCTTCCCTCTGAATTTTGAAGGATAGCATCACCTTCATTCTTATTGATGTATGTCTTTGCAAACTTGTATGGAATGTGCTGCCTAAAAGAAAGGAAATGAGTTATTATATGAAGCAAGGTGAATAAAGTAAAAGAAAGAGAGAGAGAGAGTTTCTGAAAATATATGACAAATGTGAGTAAACAGAATGGACCATCCATCCAATATATTTAAACTAAAAACTTACAAGAAGACGTTTTTTTGTTGCATACGACGCTCCCAAAGAGACCCTGAAGAATGGATTTTCATATCGAAAACTGCTAGCTCTTTCAAGAGCTCTAGCTTTCTTGTTGACAGTCAATGACTTGATTCATTTTCCTGGGACAGACATTTTAGTTTTTTTGTTCATGGTGTTACCGGCTTTTACTTTGGTTGCGAGGCTTCCTCGCGGCCTGAATCTAGTTGTCGTAGCCTTGTGCATTAAAGAGAGATAAGAGACAAATAAACAACAGTATGAAGGATAATGTGATATGTTCTGCAGGAGTGGTGTTATAAACAGGCATATTCCACGTTTACCTGGTAACATTGTGGAATTCCAGTACCATTTTCGCAGAAAATGACAACTTCAAACAAGATTCCGATGCTCTTAATAGGAACAAAGACACAAACATCGCCTATTTTCAGATCATTAGCCAAAACAAATGTCTTCCAACCATTCAGAAATCTTGCTTTTCGAGCACCGCACTTGACAGGCCAAGTGCCCCCATGGGGAACTCTGAGAATCACGTCGTAAGGCCTAGTATTGGTCAGATACTTCTTTGCAAAGAGATAAACAAAGCCAATATGAGACATCATATTTCAAAGAGGAAAAAAATGAGTGGTTAAAAAAACAAAAAAGAAGAAGCTTTACCAAAGAGCACTTGGCTCCAACATAGGATGGTTGAATGACAACCATAGAGAAAGGTTCTTTACACTTGAAACCACTAGCTCTCTTAAGAGCTTAAGCCTTTTCTTTTGCATTCAACTGCTTCGTCCTAACATCTGCGCATTTCTTCCGCCTTGGTGGGATAGATTTTTCTCCACCACCATCTTTAGTAGGAAAATCGAAGTTTGCTGTAAAGGAATTAAGGCGTCACACAAAAATGTATATGGTGTAAACAGCTCACAGATCTTGTTTTTAAGCTAAAGAAAGACAAACAAAGATACAAAATAGTAAAAAGTATTCCATGGTCATAGAGTTCTTAACATGTATAATTTCAGAAAGGTGAGAGTTGAATACCTTTAGGTCTTGGAGCAGATTGGTTGTTTTGAGTTATATTAATAGGATTGGCCCTCATTCTCTTGTGAGGCCGAGACATAGTAACTGGAGATTTCTCCCTGGTTTTGGGACAGGGTGAGAAGCTTTCCAAACTTTCAATCAGAATCATCCATCTCTAATTCAGTTTCTTCCCCCACAAAACACTCATGGGGTTTTCCATCCTTGTCTTCATACTTCTCGAAACAGCTGGGGTCAGAGGGATAACCGATCTCGGTAGTAGTTTTGTCAATATGAGAATATGGACTTTAGAATTCCCTTCATAGCGGAATACTAACAAGTCCCCGCGGCTTAGGGAGTAATACTTGGAAAATCTGTCCAACCCTTGTCTATCCACACCTTGCCATCACTTTTTGTCAATCCTACCTCACATCTTAAACTACATGGAAGCTCAACGCACATTGGATCTGACAAAAGTATCTCCATATAACCTCACAAATTAATTAGGAATTTGCTGAACAGTGCAAGACAAATACTGAAGTGTCCAGAAGCTCATAAAGGGCAACATATATATATATATATATATATATGTGTATAGATCTATCAGGAAAGGAAATTCTTATGAAAGATATAAAAAGTGATTATCAAAGTTTCAAATCAAGAGAAAAGAAAATTACATGCTAGCTTACCCGAACTGAATAATTGTCCCTCCAAATGCAACACTTACACACACACACACACATATATTTATTTATTTATTTATATGCATACCCTTTGGAAATTCGAAATGTTATTTAAAAGGAAAATAAAAAAGGAGAAATTGCAAGTGACCTCTGAGAACATTTGATCTGATGATAATGTTATCTTCTAGTAAATTATAAAACAATTCAAGTTATCAGCTAGCTTTCTCAAATAGTACACACTTAACAAATTTTGAGACAGATTGATCAAATATAAAAAGGGAGCTTAGTCAAAAAAAAACCATGTATATATATATATAGGACAATCTTTCTCAAATAGTACACACTTAACAAAAGTTGTTGTTTTTTTTTTTTTTTTTAAGTATATATAGGATATGCTTACAAGCTTGTTGCTCTGAAGAGTTTCTTCAGAATATCTTGAAGAAATGAGGATTACTTGGGGAAAACTTTTGCCCGTTTTCTCTTCGGTTACCACAAGAACTCATCTTCTCAACAGTTGAGCTTCGAAAGCTGAATAAAAGAGTCATTTTCCAAGGGTTGTGAATGACATATATTATTGTACAAAATGAATTTGGTGCACCATTTGAATCCCACAGAGAAGTCTAGTAGTTTGACCATTTATTGGGAATATATTTGTTGTAATAGTTTAAACCATTCAACGTCATTTCTCTGCCATCTTTATATTAATTATTAATGAAATTTACATGCACATATTAAAGATGTCTGGTTCCAACTTAAGTCTAGTAGTTTCTTTAAATTTTATTTATGAGCTTTCTTTTGCAGAAGTAACGAGGATAACCACACAACGAGAACAATTCTTACCGTAGTTCGTGCCTTGTTTTTTTTTTTTTTTTTAATTGAGGAAACCTTTTGTGCAGCTGTTAAATTACATAGAAAATTTGGTTTACCCACAAAAATGATCAATTTATATAAATAAAAAAATTACAAACGACATAAAATTGAAAAAACGACAACATAAACTGAACGACAGTACAATGAAAATAATAAACGACAGTAAAATGAAAAGAATAATAAAACGACAATAAAATGAAAAGGTTTATAAAGATACCATAAACGACAATAAAGTGATGATAGACACAATACTTAAAAAATGAAAAGGACAGCATAGCATGAATACCACACAAATAATGAACGACCACAAATTAATAACTGAAAGCGACGTAAAAGACATCTATTAAGCGAAAATACTTGACCATGAATAAAAAAATGAAAACCACAAAATTGAAACAACCTAAATTGAGACCAATTTGTTTTCGTTCTCAGAATTTTTTGAAACGTTTTCGCACGTATTTTAAGACAAATTTTAAAAACACTCTTACTACAATTTTCAAAAAATTCTCATTTTTTCAAAACAAAAACATTTTCACATATTTTAAAACAATACCAAATGACCCGAAAATGAAATAAAAGAGGACAGGCAATAAGAAAAGACAACCAAATACTGGAAACGACCACAAAATGAAAACAAAAACAAAACTGGAAACGACATAGAAATGAAAAACTACAACAAGACAAAAGGACGGTAAAATTATATACGATAATAGAAGGTGCTAAATAAACGACAAGAAAATGAATCACGGCACAATAACAAGGAAAACGACAGAAAATATGACAACCACTCAACACAAGTACGACCACAAAATCAAAGACGACAATGTTTAAGAGAGAGAGAGAGAGTGAGAGAGAGAGCAATAAAACTGCAACTGGAGCGCCAGAAAAGGAAGATTCCAATTAAAGCAAACCACAATATCAAAGACGAAAAAAGAAAAAAGAAAAAAAAACTGAAAACGACAATAAAATATCAAATGTATCAACAAATTAGCAAATAAGTATATTAACAATATATCAAAGCCCATAATATCAGTATCCTACGAAAACACAAGTTTAGAAGCTAGTCAGCATTACAAACAAAGATAATGCTTAAATAGCAAGGCTAGAAGCTAGAGTTAGATACAAGGAAAGAAACCTTACTATAAAAAAGTTCAAGAGGAGCAGAAGCCAATTCAAATCAAATAGAAAGAAAAAAAGAAAAAAAAACCAGAAAAGTCTACAGAGATGATCCTACAAGCATAAAATTCTTCAACCCAATCAATTGAACCATATGAAACTTCATCCTATCTGTTGGGGTTTTTAACCCTTCCACATGTACAACTTTCGAGGGTACTGTGTTGACTTCTTGGATCCTATGTGGCATAATTTGATATCATCATAATGACCTGGAGTGTTATGTAGCTTGTTAACCAGATTTGAAGAGTTTGAAATTTGAATTTGTGTTGATCGGTATTGTTGCTTGTATGTACAAGGGCATTGAATTTTAGAGCTTTACTCGGATTATATGAAGCCATTTGAAAAAGGAATATTTTCTAGCTAATCTGAATTATGTACCTGCCTGTACAAATGACAATCCCCATGGAAGGTATGTCATACCGCACTAGGATCACATCTTGATAAGCCCTCATCATCATACTACAATGGCATGTTCTCACCCAACTCATTTCCTGGGCTACAATGACCATCCACACCACGGATAACCCATTTCCCAAAGGCAAAGTCCCCGAAAAACCGACGATCAACAGAGCCTGCATGACCGTCAAGGCCTAAGGGATATCGTTCTTGACCGTCCTGAGGTATGGACCATGGTTTCCCACCAACGCCGATACAGAAACGCCTTTTTGGCCATGGTGGAAAAGAAGCTTTTAGTATAGCACTCCTCCGTCGGGTTCATCTGGTTCAAGAGCTATCGAGATGGAAATTAGATCAACACCATTTCTATAGCATGGTCTATACCCGCCATAAGGTTATTGCCCTTAATTTGTGCATAGAAGAGACCTTATAGGCCACGATTTTCGCCTTTGGTGCTACACCCTTTGCCGTTCCAAGAGCATAGCCAAAAATCCGTTCTTCACATAATTCCCCACAATTATGGATGCCACCAACACTCCATGCCTGACGTCTATCGACTTTTAATCATAATAGTTTTTAGTATAACTTTTAATCAAAACAAAATATTGTGACTAATGTACATTTAATCACAATCTTAATTCAATTTTTATTGTGACTTGTTAGAAATCAAAGCAATAAGCAACAAGAAATAGACAGAAAATTGCACACAAGATTTACGTGGAAAAACCCTAATGAAGGGTGAAAAAACCACGGGCAGAGGAGAAGCAATTCACTAATCACAAAACAACAATCTCCACCTTGACACAAAATCCACCATAAAGAACTCCAACATGTGATTAACCGAATTCTCCACCTCTTCCACAAAGCCCCAATGGGCAACTAACCGGCACGAGCATGAACTCCAACCAAGTTCAAGCAATGCTCAAACTTAGCTGTAGGCAACGACTTAGTCATCACATCGGCAGGATTATCATGTGTACTAATTTTGCTCACAACAATATCACCACGAGCAACAATATCACGAACAAAGTGATAACGAACGTCAATGTGCTTCGTCCTCTCATGAAACATTTGATCTTTAGTGAGAAAAATAGCACTGACTGTCACACATCACCACAGAAGTCTTCAAATCTTCACTGAGTTCTCCAAATAGGCCCTTCAACCAAATAGCTTCTTTGAAAGCCTCTGTAATAGCCATATATTCAGCCTCAGTAGTAGACAAAGCAACAGTAGCCTGCAAGGTAGCCTTCCAACTGATAGCACAACCACCAACTGTAAACACATACCCAGTAAGTGACCTCCTCTTATCCAAGTCTCCAGCATAATCAGAATCAACATATCCCATAACACCATCTCTAGTCCTCCCAAAGTGCAAACAAACGTCAGTAGTACCACGCATATCTGAGAATCCATTGCACCGCTTTCCAGTGCTCTTTACCTGGATTTGCCATGTATCTACTAACTGCACTAACTGCATATGATAAATCTGGGCGAGAACATACCATAGCATACATGAGAACCTACTGCACTAGAGTATGGAACACGTGACATATACTCAACCTCATCATCTGACTGTGGAGCTAATGCAGCTGAAAGTCTGAAATGTGCTGCTAACGGAGTGCTCACTGGTTTTGCTTTCTGCATGTTGAACCTGTGCAAAACTTTGTCAATATAGCCTTTCTGACTCAGATAAAGCTTACCTGCCTTTCTATTTCTCAAAATCTCCATGCCGAGAATCTTCTTGGCAGCTCCCAAGTCCTTCATCTCAAACTCTCTACTGAGTTGAGCCTTTAACTTCTTAATCTCTCCTTTATCCTTAGCAGCAATCAACATATCATCAACATATAAGAGCAAATAAACAAAACCCATCATCACCCTTCTTGAAGTAGACACAACTGTCATAGCTACTCCTCTTAAACTCATGAGCGATCATAAATGAGTCAAATCTCTTATACCACTGCCTAGGAGACTGTTTCAAACCGTAAAGAGACTTTTTCAACGAACAAACATAGTCTTCTTTACCTGTAACAATGAAACCCTCAGGTTGCTGCATGTAAATATCTTCCTCGAGCTCTCCATGCAAAAATGCAGTCTTCACATCTAACTGCTCAAGCTCAAGATCATGAGTGGCCACAATACCAAGCAAGGCTCGAATTGAGCTATGCTTAACCACAGGAGAAAATACATCTGTAAAGTCAACACCTGGAACCTGACTGTATCCTTTTGCAACCAGTCTAGCCTTGTACCTAGCATCTTCAACTCCCGGTGTGCCTTCTTTTCTTTTAAATACCCATTTGCAGCGAACAGCTTTCTTCCCTTTGGGTAACTTCACCAAATCCCATGTGCCATTCATGTAGGGATTCCATCTCCTCCTGCATAGCAATCATCCACTTGCCAGAGTCAACTGAATCAACCGCCTCTGAATAGGTAGAAGGTTCTTCACCAGACTCAATACCTTCTGCCACTGATAAAGCATAAGCCACCAAGTCGGCCTCAGCATATCTCTGTGGAGGCCTAACATCTCTCCTCGGCCTATCCTTAGCAATAGAGTACTGTGGTGGCGGCGGTGATGGCGATTGGAAAGCACTATCGCCTTGACTCTCTGAACTTGACTGGGAAGTAGAATCGGATGATGTACTTGTCTCTATTTGAAACTCCACCTGTTTGCTAGATCTATCCCGATCAATATCACTAGACCCTGTAGTAGATGTCCCACGTAACATGGAAGTCTCATCAAACACAACATCTCTACTGATAATAACTTTCTTGGTTTCCGGGCACCATAACTTATAGCCTTTAACACCAGGCTTGTAACCAAGAAATATACACTTCATGGATCTAGGCTCCAATTTTCCATTGTCAACATGAGCATAAGCAGGACAGCCAAAAATTCTTAAATTTGAGTAATCTGCAGGTTCTCCTGACCACATATCTTGTGGTGTCTTCTTGTTAATAGCGATGGAAGGAGAGCGATTGACCAAATAGCAAGCTGTAGAAGCGGCTTCAGCCCAAAATGACTTAGGTAGCCCAGCATTAGAAAGTATGCAGTACTTTCTCCATCAACGTCTTGTTCATCCTCTCGGCCACACCATTTTGCTGCGGAGTACGTCGGACTGTTAAGTCCCTCAGAATTCCCTCTGATTTACAGAAGGTATTAAATTCATTTGAACAAAACTCCAAGCCATTATCAGTGCGGAGACGTTTAACTGGCTTACCGGTCTGCTTTTCTATCATGGTCTTCCAATCTTTGAATGTAGCAAAGACATCATTCTTCTGCTTCAAAAAGAATGTCCAATTTTCTGGAGTAGTCGTCAATGATGGTAAGCATATAATTAGCACCACCATAAGAAGGAACAGTAGACGGTCCCCAAAGGTCAGAATGAACATACTTCAAATATCTTTTGTGTTGTGAATGCCTTTGCCAAATCGAACTCTCTTCTGCTTTCCAAAAACACAGTGCTCACAGAACTCCATCTTACCTGTGCACTGTCCATTAAGGAGCCCTCGCTTACTCAGCTCTGCCATCCCAAGCTCACTCATATGCCCCAGTCGCATATGCCATACCTTAGTGAGATCATCATCAGACATAGTGGAAGTAGTAACTTTTGCATCACCAACAACTGTAGTACCCTGCAGAATACAAACTAGCAGTCTTCTTTTGTGCTTTCATCATCACAAGAGCGCCTTTACTGACTTTCAGAACTCCACCTTCACCAGTGTACTTGTACCCTTTAGCATCAAGAGTACCTAAGGAAATTAAATTCCTCTTAAGATCGGGGACATGCCTCACATCACCTAGTGTCCTCACTATGCCATCATGCATTTTAATTCTGATAGTACCAATACCAGCAACTTTGCATGGGGCGTTGTTTCCCATCAAAACAGAGCCCTTAGGAACCGTTTCATATGTTGAAAACCAGTCCCGGTTGGGACACATATGAAACGTACATGCAGAGTCAAGAACCCAATCCTCACAGGGTTTAGAATCACCATCAGAAATTACCAAAAGCTCACCACCAGAGCCTTCTTCAACGACACTAGCCTCACCAGCATCTGGTTTCTTCCCCTTCTGATTTTCAGCCCTCTTGTTTTTATTCTGCAGCTTATAACACTCAGTTTTAATGTGCCCTTTCTTCTTGCAATAGTTACAGTACTTTTCCTTATTTCTGGATTTAGACCTACCTCTAATCTCAGTCCCAGAACTTCTCTCTTGGGTTCTACCTCTAACAACTAGACCCTCTCCTTGTGTTTCAGATCCAGTAACTAACTGCTTCATCTTTTCTTTAGAAAATAAAGCCTCATAAACCTCATCTAGGGTAAGAGTGTCCCGACTATACAAGATAGTATCCCTAAATGTGGCATATGATGAAGGCAGTGAACATAATAAAATTAACCCAAGGTCTTCTTCATCATACTTAACTTCCATAGCCTCCAAATCAGACACAATCTCCTTAAACACAGTTAAGTGATCCTCAAGAGACGTACCTTCAGACATTCGGTGAGAGTATAGACGCTGCTTTAAATGAAGTTTGCTAGTAAGACTCTTGGTCATGCATAATTGCTCCAGCTTGAGCCACAAAGCAGCAGCAGTCTTCTCCTTCAGTACATCCTGCAAAATCTGATTTGAGATGAAGGTGTATTTGGGACAAAGCCTTTCGGTCCTTACGCTCCTTTTCCTCCTTCGACCATGATGAGGGCATCTTATCGAAACCCAATAGCGCATCATCAAGGTCCATCTGCGCCAGAACAGCCCGCATCTTCACTTGCCATAGAGAAAACCTCGTTGTGCGATCCAACAGCGGAATATCGAATTTCATGGTTGCCATTGCAAATCAAAGCCAAAGCTCTGATACCACTTGTTAGAAATCAAAGCAATAAGCAACAAGAAATAGAAGAAAATTCCACACAAGATTTACGTGGAAAAACCCTAATGAAGGGTGAAAAAACAACGGGCAAGGAGAAGCAATCCACTAATCACAAAACAGAAATTACAACGGTGTTTAGAGCGCTCAAATACAAAATTCACTCACTCAATCACTCACAAACTCACAAGACTGAGTTCTCTGTATCACTCTCAACACTATGATCTCTATGAAATTTGTGACTCTCTAATGTGCTCTTTGTGACTCACAATTATGAACTATGGAGAATATGATGTATTTATATGTATGGGGGCTCAAACCCTACCCAAAATAACCCAAAACGCGTAAAAACGAAAATACACTATCTGGCCGCATTGGAGCGCCGCGGCGCTGGTTTCGGATTGGAGCGCCGCGGCGCTGCTTGTAGCGCCGCGACGCTGCCTCACTGCCAAAAATTTTGGGTCACAAAACAACGTGGACTAAAACTTTTAACCACGAGATTTGTGGCGACGACAAGTTTAGTTACAGCAACAGTTTACCAAGCTTGGGCACCGTATAAAAGTAAGACCATTGTATACTCTATCCATTATAACAATTAACTGTTTACAAAATAAGAGTGTATCAAATGTTAAATATAGCATTGCACGCACACAATATTTGTTTTATTTTAGAAATCCGTACTCTTTTTTTTTTTTTTTCAACTAAGAAATGGTTCTTCAGCCCATTCATATGCAATATCTTTTAAGCAAAGAAAGTTTGTCTTTTTCTTCCGTCAATGATAAACCCCCTTGGGTTCGACATTCGGCCCAAGATCGAAGAGAAGACCAGGCTCGAACGATCCAGTAATAAAGTGGTCATTTTGATTGCGTTCTGTGTGGAAAGCAATTAATTTAAGGGAGAGAGAAATATACGAAATTGGGGATTGAGATCAAGCTAGATTGGTTAATTAAGAAGAGCTTGGGTTTTGCCTCTTTTTTTTTTTTATTTTTTATTGTTGAGGTCGGGTTTTACTCGGCGTTAAGGATTCCAATTTTTAACAAGTTAATGTGGTTTGATGGATTCGGTCTTCGGTTTAAGTGTTTTTACAAAATGAATATAGTCCAAAAGGGTGATTTATCTCTCTCGCTTTTAATTAGACAGATGAGGCTTCCATTCTTGACGAAGAAATTAATACTTGAAGATGCTTCATAGGATGTATAGAACTATTGTTTAAATTGTAAATATTGTAAGCGTATGAGATCTTTATGTTAGAATAAAATTATGATGAAAACCATCATCACTCCAGGATCGTTCATGTTAAATCATCAAGAACATTAATAAGATGCGGAAGCTAACCTGGAATCCTGGATAGAATAGTGATTCTTGAGTCTTTTGGTTGAGGATCTTCCAAGTCTGGTACGTAAATCCTCCCTTCAGAATGCTCTGTAATGTCTCTGTAGATGGTAACTAGAAAAATAATGTACATACTGACTTGGGACCACAACCCCTTTTATATAATTGCTAAACCCTAGCAATTATCCTTAATTACCAATTTAGCCCATCATAAATTAGTAATTATAATTTTAGGTCTCTACACATAGAGGCCCACACTAATGATGCATTAAAAGCCCAAAACTCAAATTAATCACTTTTAATTGGGCAACCTTATTGATAGCCTTTAATTCACATTATCTAATATTTGGCCCATAATTGGATTTTGATCCAACAATCTCCCACTTGGGCTATATATGAAACTTTATAAATGTGAATTAGACCTTATGATCTGATGAATTTTGCTATCAAAATCTTATGTACCTCAACAATCTTGTCCATTAACCATATCAATATAGGACCACAAGCGACCTTCGTTACATATGTCGTAACTAGACCTATCAATGATCACATAGAACAATACAACTAATGACAAGATCAAGCAGGGATGTGTAGCATGGAAAATTCATGCAATGTGATCTTAACATGCCTATTTTCCAACTGGTCCACCTGAAAACTTTAGTGAGATCAACCATACCAAAATCAGAGTGTGAAATAAACTGAAAACTTCATTTCTGCAGAAAATAACCTCAAAATATCCATAAACTGAAAATAACTTAAAAATGTCTATATCATAAGAGCATTTAAAATTACAAACTCCCACTAAAACTAAATATCCTGAAATGATATGACACCCATACGAGCAGTGTGCTCATGAAACAGTTTGGGTGGCAATCCTTTAGTAAGCGGATCCGCAATCATGGAGTTTGTACCGATGTGCTCTATAGACAACTGTCCACTCTGAACTCTTTCTTTCACAACTAGGAACCTGATCTTCTATATGCTTTTGACTTCGTCGAGCTCCTGTTGTTGTTGGAATACAAAACTGCTGACTTATTGTCACAAAATATCTTGAGTGGTCTTTGAATACTGTCCACTATACGCAGCCCTATGACAAAATTTCCAGCCATATTCCTATGATTGGACGCCTCATAACACGCTATGAACTCTGCCGCCATTGTAGAAGATGCTATAAGAGACTGTTTAGCACTCTTCCAAGAGACAGCACCTCCAGCCAGAAGGTAGACATAGCCCGATGTAGATTTCATACTATCTTGGCATCCAGCAAAATCAGAGTTAGTATACCCAATGATCTCAAGCTGTTCTGACCTCCGATATGTGAGCATGTAATCCTTTGTTCTCTGAAAATACCTCAAGACTCGTTTGGCTGCTACCCAGTGATCCTTTCCAGAATTGGTTAAGTACCTGCCCAACATCCCTGTAACGTACGCAATATCCGGATGCGTACAAACCTAAGCATACATTAGACTCCCTACTACTGACGCATAAGGAATCTTCTGTATTTCCTTAACCTCAAAATCATTCTTAGGGCACTGATTGAGATTAAACTTGTCTCCCTTAGCCACAGGGGTATCACCTGGTTTACAATCCTGCATGTCATATCTCTTAAGAGTCTTTTCGATATAGCCCTTTTGTGATAATCCTAAAATGATCCGAGAGCGATCCCTGTGTATCTGTATACCCAACACAAAAGAGGCGTCACCAAGATCTTTCATCTCAAATTTCTTTGATAGAAATCTCTTGGTTTCGTGCAACAAGCCTATATCGTTGCTGGCAAGCAAAATGTCATCGACATATAAAACCAGAAAAATATACTTACTCCCACTGAACTTGTGGTATATACAATCATCGACCAAATTCATCTCAAAACCGAACGAGATGATAACCTGATGAAATTTGTAATACCATTGACGAGAAGCTTGCTTGAGCCCATAGATAGATTTCTTTAATTTGTAAACTATCTTCTTTGCATCTCCTGACACAAAGTTTTCTGGTTGCACCATATAGATTGTTTCATCAATGTCACATTGAGGAACGCAGTCTTAACATCCATCTGATAAGCTCAAGATCAAAATGTGCCACTAATGCCATTATAATCCTAAAAGAGTCTTTCGAGAAACCGGAGAGAAAGTCTCTTATAATCAATGCCTTCTTTCTGTGTAAAGCCTTTAGCGACAAGACGAGCCTTATACCTCTCCACATTGCCTTTCGAATCCCTTTTGGTCTTAAATATCCATTTGCAACCAATGGATTTCGCACCTTCAGGCAATGGGACAAGATCCCAAAGGTCATTGTCTTTCATAGACTTTATCTCTTCATTCATGGCATCAATCCACTCTTGAGATCTAGAACCTTCCATGGCTTGACGGAAGTTGATTGGATCATCTTCCACCATACCAATGTCATACTCATGTTCTTGGAGAAATATAATGTAATCATCTGGCACCGCACTTCTCCTTTCTCTAGTGGATCTCCTTAATGGCATAGGTTCTTGAGGTGGTTGAGTTTGTTCTTCTGGAACAATTTCTGGAATAGGAGGTTCTCCGACATTGTCTTGATTTGGGTCTACTTCTTGAACGATGTCAAGAGTAGGAACCTAATCAATGTCAATAACAACTGTGGGAATATCAACATATTCCTCTTCAAAGACAAAGTCTCTATCCATATCTCTCACCGCAAACTCGACATCCTCAAAGAACTTGGCATTTCCGTCTCAAATATCGATTTGGTCGTGGGATCATAAAATTTGTATCAACTGGATCTTTCAAAGTATCCAATAAAATAACAACTAACCATCCTCGAGTCCAGATTCTTTTCATTAGGCCTATAAGGCCTTGCCTCAGCTGGACATCCCCAAACATGTAAATGCTTTAGACTAGGCTTCTTGCCCGTCCAAAGTTCGTAAGGGGTTTTGGTAGTTGCTTTAGTTGGAACCCTGTTAAGGATATATGCTGCAGTCTTAAGTGCTTCTCCCCAGAGTGATTCTGGTAAGGTAGAATGAGAAATCATACTCTTCACCATGTCCTTAAGCGTTCTGTTTCGTCTTTCAGCAACACCATTCATAGTGGGCGAACCCGGCATAGTGTACTGTGGGACGATACCGCTTTCCTCTAGGAACTTAGCAAACGGTCCCGGACGTTGTTCACCTGAACCGTCATATCTACCATAGTATTCACCACCACGGTAAGATCTGACGCTTTTAAATCCTTTTGCTGAGTTGATTTTCAACTTCAGCCTTATAATTTTTGAACACATCCAGCGACTGTGACTTTTCATGAATGAGATATATGTAGCTATATCTGAAAAAATCGTCTATGAACGTTATAAAATATTGTTGACCATTCCAAGAAGCCATAGGGAATGGCCCACAAATGTCTGTATGTATAAGTTCTAAGACGTTCAAAGTCCAATTGGTTTCAAATCTCCTTTATTGGTTTGTTTTCCCTTAATACAGTTAACACAAATATCAAAATCTGTAAAGTCTAAGGGGTCGAGAATTTCGTCTGACACAAGTCTCTCTATTCTCCTTCTGGAGATATGACCCAATCTCTGGTGGCATAACGCAGCTGAATTCTCATTGGGTTAATTTTCTCTTTATACCTCGTGTACTTAATTGCAAGGATTCATTAAATGAAGCAATTGTATCAAGCAAATAAAGATTATCGTAACCTGATAAAGAACCGGAACCTACTAATTTTGAATCATGAAACAAACTAAATGTTCCATTTCCAAATAAACAAGAACAACCATATTTGTCCAAAACAGAACTAGAAATCAAATTCTGTCTAAAAGATGATACAATAATGTTTCATTAAGATCCAAATAAAATCTAGTCTTTAACAATAATCTAAATTTCCTTATTGCCCAACTTCAACCTTCTTGCCATCGCCCACGTAGATGTATCTTTCACCATCAGTTGGCTTTCGGCATCTCAGGCATCCCTGCATAGACACACTAATGTGAGTGGTCGCACCAGAATCCATCCACCAAGTGTGTTTAGGTACCGAAGTTAAATTAACCTTAGAATAAACCAAATTAAGAAGCATACCTTTTCTAGCATGCCAAGCGTGATAATTGGTGCAATGCTTCTTCTTATGTCCTGCAGCTCCATAGAAGAAACAACCCGTACCTTCCGGATCAACCGGTCTCTTTTGTTGCTTCTTTTGAGGTGCCGTAACTGCAGCTTCCTTATCGTACTTCCTTTTCTTCCCTTTGTCCTTGGAAGTATTAGCCAAGTGAGCACTTTCTGTCTTTTCTTGCTTTAACCTTTCCTCTTCTTGTACACAATGTGAGATGAGCTCATTAAGAGACCAAGTCTCCTTTTGGCAGTTGTAGCTCACCTTAAACTGACTGAAATGTGCAGGAAGAGATAGAAGAACCAAATGCACTAGCAAGTCTTCAGAAAGGTCAAGCTTAAGTGCTCTTAATTTTGAAGCAAGATGAGACATCTCCATGATGTACTCCCTAATGTTCCCTTTACTTTTGTATCTCATTGAGATGAGGTTTGCCAAAAGTGTACTTGTTTCAGCCTTTTCATTTTTGGCAAATGTCTTCTCAATGTCCTCAAGGAACTCTTTGTTGTCTTTATCGTTTCCGATATAGTGCCCCTGAATGCTTCTGGAATGGCCTTCTTCATGATCATCATACACATGCGATTTGACTTCTCCCACCTTTCCATGTCCTTCTTTTGATCAGAGGAACTTTATCTGTAAGAGGTGTGGGAGAAGGAACCCTTAACGCAAGGTCGAGATCCATGACTCCGAGAACTATTAGGAGGTTCTCTTGCCATGATTTGAAGTTGCTACCATTCAGCATAGGAATTGAATTGATGTTGGCAGTAATATTAGAGGCAGAACTAGTAGCTGAAACAAAGAACAAAATAAACAAAACCAAAACAAGCTCACATAAGAATCCATAATAACAATAATAAATCCAAATAAAGGTAAACCCATCTCAAGATATCGGGCACTCCATTAATATTTAGTCTTTGGACAGAAATATTAACTTGTAAGTGATATCTTGGTGTAGTAATCAAACACTGACAATAAGAACATGTCAAACAATAAATCTTCCTTTGGGCTGATTTATTGCTTACATGTAAAACCGAATAATCATCACGTGTTTATCACCATAGGTGTACATGCAATTCTGTCAAATATTGCCTTCCTTTGAGACAGTCAATATTCACATAAGTTGCATGAACACAACCTTTTATATTTTAAAACAAATTAATTTCCACAAGAGAGGCCACTTGGTGACATCTTGCTTCAATTAATTCATATTAAAATACATATAAAATACCAATATTTGAATTTAAAAATTGCACCAAAAATGACCAAAATTAAAAAATAAAAATAAAAAAAATTGGTCAAGGTCAACATTGACAGGGTCGGGGCTGGACCGGGTCGGGAGAACCCTAACCCGGATCCTAAAACCAGCCCCTTTATTTCCTTTTTTTTTTTTTCAGGTCACCCAGGGGTTGAACCCCTGGGGATCTGACCAGTCACGGGCCCAGCCCGTGTAGAAAAGTCCAGTCACGGGCCGGCCCGTGTATCCTTTTTTTTTATTTTTTTCTTTTTTTTTCCGATAACCTAGGGGTTTGAGTCCCTGGGTTAGAACTAATCACGGGCCCAATCGGGCTCATGTAAAAAAGGCCTCAGGTCTGGGCTAAAGCCTTGACCTTTCCTCAAGCAGCCCTAAGGGTCTTTCGACCCCTGGGTGAAGACGACGGGCGGCCTAACAGCCGCCGCCCCCGTGCTGCGGCCGTCTACTCCGGCGCGACCTGATGGTCGCTCCCAGACTCGGCCGATGCCAGCAGTCATGGGGCCAGCCTCCGGCGAAAGCCCTTTCATTTTTTTTTTTTATGCGGCGACCTCTGTGGCCGCCGCTTTCCAGCTCCGCCGCGGCCAGAGGCCGCAACACTGTCTTTCCGGCGCAGCCTCACAGCCGCGCACGGAGTGTTTCGTCGGCGACGGTAATGATGCCGTCGGCTTTCCTTATTCCCGACTAAAACCAACAAAAAATCCATATATATATATATATATATATATGCATATATACAAACAAAATGATAATAACTTTTTTTTATTTTAATTTTTCCTTTTCCTTTCTGTTCCTCAGCAACGTGAAGCAATCAAATCAATTAAACAGAAAAAAAAACAAAAAAAATGGATGTTCTTATCTTTTCGGCAAGCGTGTCGTATAAATGGTTCAAAGAAACCGAATTGTATTCAACCAAAAATTCAAACAATTGTTCTCAATTCAACAATTTTAAAGAAACTGTAGATTGTTAGATTTGAGAATTTTTTAATGAGAATCACATATAGAAAATTATTGATTCTCAATGATTCAACATGAAGAGGCTCTAGATACTACTTGTTAGAATAAAATTGTGATGAAAACCATCATCACCCAGGATCGTTCATGTCAAATCATCAAGAATATTAATAAGATGCGGAAGCTAACCTGAATCCATGGATAGAATGTGATTCTTGAGTCTTTTGGTTGAAGATTTTCCAAGTCTGGTACGTAAATCCTCCCTATCAGAATGCTCTGTAATTTCTCTGTAGATGGGTAACAGAAAAATAATGTACATACTGACTTGGAGACCACAACCCCTTTATATAATTGCTAAACCCCAGCAATTATCCTTAATTACCAATTTAGCCCATCATAAAATTAGTAATTATAATTTTGGTTTCTACACATAGGAGGCCCACACTTAATGATGCATTAAAAGCCCAAAACCCAAATTGATCACTTTTAATTGGGCAACCTTATTGATAGCCTTTAATTTACATTTATTTAATATATTGGCCCATAATTGGATTTTGATCCAACACTTTACACTTTAGTCATTTTTTTTATTATAATATATAAAAATTTTATATTTTTTCAACTAAAAATTAGTTAGAATCAACTAATACCAAACAAGCTATTAAATTTTAGTAATAAGACGGTTGAAAGTTAAAAAAATAAAATTCACCACAATCTCATGGGCAGAGGCTTACAGTACTAATGGGCCAACAAAGTAGCAGTCGTTCGATTGCATTTTAACTGCTTATTAATGGACACTATTGGCGGTGCATATTTTGTGGGCATTGCCACAGATTCTCCCCTATAAAAGGTACCTAGGACTTAAAAATATTAGTGATGTTTGCATATTCAAAGGTAGGGTCGGTAATTTTAGACACGAGACGATGACACGATACAAAAACGACATGAGATAAACTGGTTTGGACTACACGTTTATTAATTGTGTCATAAATGGGTTGGTACGAATAACACGAAAATAAACGTGCTAGATTCGTGTTAACACGCTAAACACGCCTTAACACGTTTAATTAAACGGGCAGTAAACGTGTTGACATGGCACTACACGACCCGCCTATTTATAACACATTTAAACTTAAAAATAAAAATATTGAAATATTTATAGTATGTTAGTATTAATTAGATATTGTGTTTTTGTTAATTTTCTTTATTGGCTTTTTTTAAAAAAAAATTAATTTTTTTTAATTTTTAGTTAATTGGGTCATAAACGTGTCATATGCGTGTTGTTATCGTGTCAACCTGTCACGGCACGTTTAATAATCGTGTTAATCGTGTCATGCTGTGTTACGCGTGCCATAGGCGTGTCGTGTTCGTGTTTACATTTTTGACATGTTTATTAATTGTGTTGTGTTCGTATTCAGGCTAAACGTATCGTGTTGTAAATATACCGACACGAACAAGGCACAAACATGATTTTGCCACCTCTACTCAAAGGTATTGGAAGGTTGATTTTAATAGTATACCTTCTTAAACAAATTCATACTAGCAACGTGAAAATTTGAAAAAATAAAATAAAAAGTTTTAGGACATGTGCCTTTATTTTTTCTATTGTTAGATATTTTCGTTATTGTATTTTTTTTCTTCACAATCTAGTTCATTAATTTTAGATTAGAAGAAGAGGTAACTCCAATAGTTAATGAGAGAAAATATAAGAGTATTTTCGCTGCAATGCTAAATTAATGTGTCAATGATAAATATAATATTTGAGTGTAAA
This sequence comes from Artocarpus heterophyllus, assembly GCA_025403435.1. NCBI lineage: Eukaryota > Viridiplantae > Streptophyta > Magnoliopsida > Rosales > Moraceae > Artocarpus > Artocarpus heterophyllus. The sequence continues at coordinate 18,899,640 of CM046327.1, forward strand.
ACCAAAAAAAAAAAAAAACTCTCCAATATAATGTCATTTTTAATGTTAAATTTGTTATAGCAAAGTTAGCATTTTAATTTATTGATTGATAGATTGACTTTTTGCTTTAATAATTACAACATTTTTATTTTTAATTATTTTAAAGGTTATTAACACCATCACCTTTAAACTTTGGGCTCTCTCTTACTTTGTCCCTAAACTTTATAAAAATCACCACTTTGCCTTCTGAACTTTTAAAGCTCCTTACTTTGCACTTTGAATTTTAAAATCACTACTTCCCTACCCCCAAAACTTTCAAAGCTCCTCACTTTACCTTTTGAATTTTTTATTTTCCATTTAAATAGACTGAATTAAATCTACATGGGCTATCTGTAAGGGCAAAAATAAGATTTTACCACTTTCAAATTTTATTTCATATTTACACTTTCACTTAAGGCCTTTTTTTTTTAAATTATCTGAACTTTTAAAGAAGTATTTGTCTACGTATTTCTTCTCATCCTTTAAAATTGTTTTTTGAATTACCAGTTGGAATTAATTGTTACCATTTTGTAAATTCAAATACGATATTGCCAAGAAAAAGCTGCCAAAACATGAAGAACTCAAATTGTAGCCTTTTGAAATTAACAAGAGGCACAACCCCCTTCGTCTCGCTCAAGGACTAGAAAGTATAAAAGAGCAATATATACATGAACCAAATTAATTGAACAGCTATTTTGTTTTATTAGTTTTAATGTCTTCTTGACCATATAGTATATATGAAGCATTTGTAAATATGCACTTTAAAAAAGAGGAAATGTCCACTATGAAATAAAAAGTTCCAAGATATATTTGATGGTTTCTATTGTTTGAAACAAAATTTCTTCCAACAACAAAAACAGGATCTTGAATAAAAAAATAATGGTTTGTTTGGTGCTTGAGTTCGGAATGATGTGGTTAAGAACTTTATGGTTTGAACTGTGGATTCTAGACTGTATGGTTTAAACGGTGGTTTTAAACTGACGTTTAAAACTTAAAGGTTTAAAACAACAATAAAACATCACATCAAGTTTAAATGAGAATTAGAGTTTGAAAAATTATGATTTATGAATGAAAACGAAAATGAGAATGATTTTTACCGTAGAAAATGGCTCAAACTGTGTGAACTTAAAGAAGGGGCAAAGTTTCAATTGTGGGGGATTTGACTGCTTTAAAATGGCCTCTATGGTTTGAACTGGCCTTGCTTATCACTGCACTAAACGTCAGTTTAAACTGTCTCTATTGTTTAAACGGTTTTAAACCTACGTATCAAACGGCCTATAAAATTCTGATCAAATGAATACTTGAACCAAGAACTTTGCAAAACCAACAAGACAACTATAGTTGCAGAAGGATATCACAAAGCTTCAGCATTAAAAAGCGCGTTCTTCCAACAACAAAAACATGATCTGTACTAAAAGTTCGGATCAAATGAACACTTGAACGAAGAACGTTGCAAAATGAACAAGGGAAAACTACAGCGGCAGTGGGATATCACAAAAGCTTCAGTATTAAAAAGCGCGCAACTTGGCCTCGAAAAAAACTACTGATATTTGAGTAATGGATGAGTTCAAAATTCTCACATAAATAGGATAAATTTCTACTCCTCTTGATAAAAAGAATGGGTTCATCTTGTTCTCTCTCTCTCTTTATAATATGAGAATTGGTTCATCTTCTTGTATTGTAAACAAGTTTTTGATATGTTTTAACTCCTAACATTTAACGTTCTCAAGCAGTCACACGCTCCAAGTGCCCTGGCTCTGCGGTGCTCGGATGTTCGGGTACTAGGACGCCCCTGAATTCTTTGATGCTCGGATGCTCTAGTTCATGCACGCAAAGTAAAATCATCATAATCTTACATTTGTGACAGTAAAAGTTCCATCCAGTATCGCGTGCCGAGCAAACTGGACTTACATTAGGCCTAGGAGCCTCCTAACAACTGATGCTAAATGATTCTGATTATGAAAGATACCAAAAAAAATAAAAATAAAATGAAGCATTAAAATGATTATGAAGGCATTATAGATGCTAAATGACATTTTCAGTATCCCCTCTAAAAACCAAGCAAAAATGGGGGGGAATTTTTTTCAGGAGCAAAATATTAACTCGATCAAACGATCGGAAAGACCATCAACATGTACTCAATTAAGACAGGACTTGTAATCAACTAGCTAGACCTAGAAGTAGGCGAAGAAACTTTGGAAACTTTAAGCAGCACTTGATCCTCTTCCTTTCTAACCAACTCAAAGACACAATAGTCTCCTGGTTCTAGGTTGTTCTCCCTCGAAAATGCGGGCCATCCCCCAGAGAATATGTATCCACTGGAACAAACTACCATCATCACTTGCCACATTTTCTTCCCCACCTGAAGTGTTACATTCTGTTCCTTTGGCTCAAAGTGCTTCTCAGCAAAACTAAGGGGCAGATGCTGAGGAAATTAAGAATGAAGTTAAGAGAACCATCCCATTTAACCTCATGATCGAGTTATCATAATTCCGAGAAGTAAACTTATATTTTAAATGATCCTATACCAGGTTTAGACAAGAAGATGCACGCAATTCCACTTTGAAGTAGGGATTTGTTGAAGATGAAACCATATTGGTGACCCGGCTGCTGGTCCTGTGATCTTTAGATGGAGCTTTTCCAAACTTATCGCCTGCGCTAAAATGAACAGAGTTTTAGTACTAACTTGATTAATTTTCTCAGCATACTTGAGATCAAATTATTCTCTAACTATTTCAAGACTTGCCTGGCTCAACATTAATTTCCCCTCGATGACAACAGTCAGATTCTTCCTCTGCAATTTGACCGATTTTGAATGCATTGCAAGTCTCGTGATCCTGACATGAAGTACTTTCAGTTTTAAATATTGCAATCGGATAATTCAGATCTCCATCAGCTACACTCTTGCCAGCTGAATCCATTATAAACAAGTTATCAGTATAGTAGTAATCAACAATCAACATACATAAATTGAAATTAAACTGAATTATTCATGTTAAGCATAATGATAATGCTATAATGTCAAATAACATTTTCCCCCTTAAATACTATTAATTTCATATTATCTTTTAATGTTTAAACTGCTAATTATAGTTCAACAGCATATTTTAAAAGAATATGATGATGAATTTATGCATTATAGATTCTTTTATGTACTGAGAAATATATAGAAGAATGAAGAATGGAAAAATTAAGCTTTAATATAGTGCGTAATGTTGTAATAGTTCAGAGACAACATTATAATAATTATGTGGTAACAATATTGTAATTATGTAGTGCGATATTGTAATTTTTAACTGGTGCTAAAATTTAGCATATATGCTATTACTTACATTGGTGAGGGAGATCTTGATTGGCTTTAAGAATGAAAACCTTAAATGAAATGTCGTTTCCATTTATTAGCTCAAATGTGCAGATATCGCCTTCTTCCAAACTATTATCCCGTGCAAATGCAGACCATCCACGGAAGAGCTCAGCTACTGGTGATCGATTCAATCTGTCTTTTACTTTGTACAGGACAGACCAAGATCGGTTACCATCTGAAACCTTAAGGATACCTTCACCTTCAATCTTATTAATGTAGGTCTTGGCAAACTTGAGTGGGATGCGCTGCCCAAATACAAGAAAAAAATTTAGTTGTTTATGTAAAGTGAGAGACAAGAATATTAAAAATTCCATCAAGGAACTCCAGAAAGGAATTAAAAAAAATGCAAAAAAAAAAAAAACAAAAAGCCTTCTGAAAAATACACAGAAAATTGAAGCAAATAGAATTTCACCATTCGGTAGATATTTCAACCAAAAGAACTTACAAAACTGCTCGGTACAGTAGTTGCATATGGGGATCCTAAAGTAACCGTGAAGAATGAATTTTCAGTTTTCCCATTTCCAGCCACTGTTTTCAGGCTTCTAAATTGGGACTTGCCAGCTTTCTTAATCATCGTGTCAGATTCAAGTTTGCTAGAGAAGCTTTCGCTCTGCCCAGCTTTAAATGTTGCCGCAAGCTCTGGAGATTATGATTATGACAGAAAAATGAAATTACAGATGGAAAATGTGATATAATAAAACTAAAGAAAGAAGAAACATTGGTATTACCACCAATGAGAAGATTTCATGTGTTTACCTGCTGGTAACACAGAGGAAATTGCTGTTCCATTTATGCGGAAAATTGAAACCTCAAATAAGATTTCAGTGCTCTTGGTCAGAACAAAAACACAAACATCACCGACTTTCAAATCATTGTCCCGAACAAATGCCTTCCAACCATACTCCAATTTTGCCTTTGCATTTATTCCGTACGTTCCAAAACTGTACTGTACATACCAAGTCTTCCCCGCATTTGGAACTTTAAGGATCACATGACCACGCTCATTAACGAGATACTTTGTTGCAAAGCAATACGGTACATTCTTGAGGACAAAATAAACCGAAAAGGAGGAATGAAACCAATATCAGATCACATTTTGAAAGGCGAAGAAAAGTAGTTTCAAGTGAAAAGAAGCTTAATTACCAACAGATACTTGAGTCCAACATAGGATGGTTGCATCGAAACCATAAAAAAAGGATCTTCAGATTTGAAATCACTAGCTATCTTACGTGCATAAACCTTTTCTATTGCATTCAACTTTTGCCTCTCGACATCGTCATGTTTTCTAGATTTTGGCGGTCTAGATTTCACTCCACCACCTTCTTCGTCAGAAAAATTAAATTAAAACTTTAGAGATTTGCCCATAATACACAAAGTAATTTATAACACGCTCATTGAATTTCCAAGGATAATTTATCAAGTTCAAAATCAGTACCTTTAAGACCAATATTTCTTCTCTTCTGGGACTGGGAACATGGCAATGGAGACTTCTCTCTTGTTCTACAAGAGGATGAAAATCTTTCCAAATTTTTAACAGGTCTATCATCTTCCTTTTCTAATTCATGGGGTTTTAAGTCAATATCATTTTGTTTCTCAAATTGGTTGGGATTAGAGGGGCAATCTGTCTCCATAGTGCTTTTGTCAAATATGAGAACATGGAAATGAGAATTCCCTTCATATAAAAAAACCAACGAATCCCCGAGGCCAAGAGAGTAACACTTTGAAAAATCTGCCCAAACCTTATCGATCAGTCGTTCACAATTTTTTTAGGAATTTGCTGCAAAATAAAAGACCAAATAAATTAAAATCTGAACCTAGTTCCTCGCAATAGAGGAAATTTTATTGGAAGATGATATAAAGAAGAGTTTTTCAGAATCTCACACACACACACCAACACACATGGGTAACATGCAATATTCAGTAAGAATAAATACGAAAAGAAAAAAATAATAATAATAAGGGAAATTGACAGAAAAATAAATAAATAAATAAATAAAACAAATCAAAACTCTCCAATCTAATCACCAAACAAGAGTTCTATCAAAACCGCAAACATATATGACGTCGAAACACATCAATTTCATAATATATATATATATATATATATATATATATATATATATATATATATAAAAGAGTTTTAAATCAAGAGATTGATACTTGAGGATAAAACCTGTTTGCACTCCTAACATTTTCACAAAACCCCAAAAACAGAGGAAAAATATTTTGAGCCCAAATTCTGAATAAAAATTCAATCTTTATGAAAATAAATACCCATGAGAACAAATCCACAACAGACCCATGAATCATTTTTCAAGAACAAATCAAGAGGAAACAAAAGGTCAAAGAAGAACCCTTACTTGTTTTTAGGAAATAAGCAAGGAATTTTTGAGCTTTCCTCCTTCTATTCAACAGCCGGAATCCGCCTCCTCCGTCGCCGTGGAGGTCACAGTCGTAGTTCGAAGACAAGCTTATGGAGTTTTTCCAGCGACAAGCAATTATGAGGAATTTCAGGGAGTGACGAAAATTAGCTTAAGCTTCGGTGGGTAATAGGAAAAGAGAAGAAAAGAAGAGATCAAGAGACCAAAAAGAACTGGAAAGCCGTGGGAAATTGACACTTGGGGCACTGGTGTCTTATTTTTACTGTATATATATATCAAGGCCGTTTGGTTTTGTTCTTCGTATTTTTTGAAAATATTTTCATATATTTTTTGAGGTAAAAATTTTAAAAATATTTTTAGTATTATTCTTAAAAATATTTTCACATATTTTAAAAATAATACTAAACGGCTTCAAGTCTTTAAAACACTTCGTCCTCAAACTTAAAAAAATATAGGGCCAGTAATTTGGGTCACGACACGATGATACGACACGAACCCGATACACAAAATACGGGTTAGGGTTAGAAAAATAGGCCTCGAATTGGAATTGAGTCGAACCTGTCTGACCCGCACAAAAAAGGGATTGGGTTCGGGTCACACGAATCAACACAAAATCAACCCGAAAGAATCTGTCAAAAATGTGTCGAAATAAGATTGACCTGAAAATTAACCTAAAAATTGTTAATCAACCCGTGTAATCCAAATTGAATTCGTGTGACCTTAATGTAACCCATATAACCTGAAATTAATTTTAATGTGTCAAATTAGTCTAATATTTGTTGTATATCCAACTTGACATAATTCTAATTTCTAGCATATTTGTTTTTGTTAAACTTATACAAAGTTTTGTTAACTTTTTTAGTGGTTTTGTTTTGTTGGGTTATTGTTTATTTTATAGGCTTATTGTTGGGTCTATTGTGTTGCAGGTCTATCGAGTTTAGCGGGTCAGTGTGTCGTATCAACACACATACACAAAGTAGCACATTGGCATGTTGCACGTGTCGGGTCGGGTCAACCCATCTACACTTCAGGTCGTGTCCAAGTTGGTGTTTTTTTTACCCGTCAGGTCATGAGTCGGGTTCGTGTTGGCTGTTTATATAAGGGCTCAACCCGACTCGTAGATCCGAACTGACAGCCTTAAAAAAACATAGCATTTATTTCCTTAAAGTATAAACTATTAATAAAAATGATCTTTTTATTAAAATTTTAACAGAAAAATTGAATGATTAATAAAATTAAGAATATTTGGATAATTTTGGTTATAAAAATAACCATCAAAATTAAAATTATAATAAAAATAGTCTTTATGATGATTAAAAAAATCAATTAAAACTATTATACCATGATAGTCCTTTTTTGACGCACTAAAATTTTCTTCAAAATTTTATTTTTTAATCCAAAAAGTATTTTGAAATTTTAAAAGTTCTATATATTAGTAAAATAAAAAAGAATATAACATAAATATATTCAATATAACACTAAATTTTCAAAGAGAAAAAAACTTTGATAGTATTAATAAAATTTTGTTTCATATTTTTTAAGTTTTTATTGGTATTTATATCTTTTAAAATTTTAAAATACTTTTTTAATGTGAAAGAAAAAGAATAATTTTTTTAAAAAATAGTATATCAAAAAAAGAAGTATTGGGATAGTAATGTGTTTTAATTATTATTTTTTTAATAAATAGGATTACCAAAATGCCTATAATTTTAAAATTATTTGTCAATCTGCTATTAAAATTCTAATAGAACGACCATTTTTATTAATAGTTTATACCTTAAAAGAAACAGATGTTATATTTTGAAATTCCATAAACAAAATGTTATAAAAACTATAATTTAAAGAGAATTTTTATAATTAATATTATATAATATATAAAAGATTGCTTCCATCTATTCGGATAGAATATCCCTCTAAACCATTGCAGTCGTTTTCAAGGGTGTTTGGTTAAGGGTAGTATGAAACACAAATTTAGTTATGAACAATGCAAAGTCCTCACATGCTACAATAAAAAAATTTATTACAGTATAAAACTCTTACATGTTACATCAGCCGGTTAATGCTCTATATTTAAGAGTTAAAAAATGACACTGCGTTTTGGGTGTGGCTCACCATACAGCACACGGCTGCTGATTGTATTTTTTGTGGGGCTCAAAAAAAAAAAAAAAAAAAAAAACCTTGGCACTTGTCTCTCTGCAGACTGCAAATGTCAAAACAAAGTGGTTTCTTTAAAAAAAAAAAAAAAAAAAAGGCGAATTGTTTGATTAGTTTTCAAAAGGGTTATGCAGGAAAGAGTTTAGGCTTTTCTAGTTTTCAACATCAAAATGCTTTTCGTAGTTGAAATTGTGTCTGGGTTTTATGCCGCCGTCGAGGGAGGAGGTCTGGGAATCGACACAGGTGGCGGCGAGAACCCGCCGACGGCTAGCTCACCCACCTTCTTTTTTTTTTTTTTTTAATTTGTTTAGCTGAACGTCTGTTGTCTTTGCCATTTGGAGTGACCGAAAGGTTTCATTTTTGTTAAGAGTAATATGGAACGAAATGGTGGTTTGGATAATTTATTGGTTGTTTCTTTTGTAACTTTGCAGCTCTATTTGGTATGTATCGGTGAATCCAAATTTTTCATGAGTGATAAAAGAAAATTGTAGAAATTCTTTCATGTCAACACCAAATTTAGAACGAGTAAATTTTATGTTTTCTGCCAACAAAACCAAAATCTGGTACCAAAATAAGCATCAAAATAAATAAGTAAACGACTTAAAAAAAAAAAACTGGCATTAAAAAATTTCTCAAATTTTACCAGTTCTTCCAGTGAACTCCATTTTATATACCAAGAAAAACCAATCAAAACTCCATTTGATGTCATAAATCCTCACTAAAACTAGAAAAAAAAAAAATTTTTAAAAAATTCTTCAGATCAAACTCGAATTATCCCTCTTTCTACCTTCTTCTTCCTTCATTCTCTTCCAATAACTCATTGAAGACCAAACAATTTGACAAGGGTCGTCCTCTTGCTTTGCTTGACACTTTATCCATTGTGATTGTTTTTTCGTTTTGTTTTTTGTTTCTCTCTGAGCTGATTTTTCTTTTTCATTTTGGTAGAGAAGCTTTTTTTTTGTTGTTGATGTTAATGGTGTGAAGAACTGTTTAAGAGAAATGTGGGGATTTAAGGAAATAGAATGAGATTTTAGATTAATATTTTAAATGGATTTGTAGCAAAAGGGTTTATGTCTTAATTGTCAAAGATGGTTCCAATTAACTTTTTAGTTAGAAATAGTGTAAAACTCTTATATATTACAATGAAAAGAAAAAAATTACTACAATATAAAGCTCTCACATATTGTAATATTATAATTATAACTAATAATTTTAACAACCATATCGAATACTCTGTTAGTTTTTCTAGAATTCAAATGGGTTGTCGCTTTTACTTTTTATTAAAAAATGACCCTTTTTTTAAAGAATGGATAGTGCGCTCTTTGAGAGTTATTTTTTATGGTATGGAAGTGATCATTTTGATCAGAGATGGATTGTCGTCATACTAGTGACAAGGGAACTTGAGAATTTTTGATACTGTGTCATATTTTCACTCTATTAATTATTTTGATATGTAATTTCTCAGTTAAAAGAACACATTAATTTAGCAATCCAAATTTTATGATTTTTTTTTATTAAACCTCGTTCAAAACCCATCAGAACTTCATTCGATTCACATAAATCCTTAATAAAACAAGAAGAAAAAGAGCACTTGAAAATAGAAAAACCTCCAAAAGTTTCTTAAAATCAAACTCGAATTACCCTACTCTTTCTACCTTCTTTGTCGTGTAAGTGCCACCCCTTCCAATTAACTGATTCAAGCCTAAAAAAAATTAGATGTCTTCTTCGTTTTGCACTACTCAAATTCCAGGCTTCTGAAACTTTATTCAAATTTCTTGTCTTTTTGGGATTTGAAATAAGCCTTCTTTTTAGTGAGAAAGTTAAACTGTAGGCCCTAATATAAATATATATATATATATATATGAATTTTTTTTTAACAATAGAGGTCCAACTCTACATGCCAAGTTTGTGGTGCATTGCACCAAAGATGCAGTATGTGATATCGTTTTTTAACATCAAAAAAAAAAAAAAAATCGTTTCTAAGCTTCTTTTAGCTATAAACCATTCTTATAAATACGTGCAATGTAATTTTTTACTTAATCATCATTCCCTAGATTTTAATATATCATCATGACATTTATCACAAAACAAATACATGATAATCTGATCCTGTGATTTGTTCTCTTAAAATGCAACATGGTAATTTCTGCTTTCAATCAATAATGTGATTCTTTGGAATACATTGAAACTTTAATTTTTGAACATCCTGAGATCATATAAAACTAAAACTAAAAAAACTAATTTTTCTTGAATATGTTTGCCAAGCTAACGAATGTGCAAAATCTGATTGCCAATCTGGCAGTTTACATGAGTGAAATTCCATCACTACTACACAAAATTGAAGTTACGTCCTTAAGTTATAAAAGTTATGTTCAACTACATTGAGAGATACATTTTGCAATTAAAAGATATGTTGTCGTTGTCTTAAAAAAAGATATGTTGTCGTCTAAAAGGTGTATTTCATACAAAACTTTATAAAAAAAACCTTTGGATGTATATAAATTCACAATTTTACTAAGTCGAATAAAGTGAAGAACTGGGAGTTATTGGTGGACATCCTAAACTCTTTATAATTAAGAAATTGATTGTGTCCATGTGCATCTATTAGTATATAACATGTCACAACTTTTCACCAAATCACTAGCTTTTTCTTCCTAATTATATGACACCTCATGGATGATGCTTCCATTTGGATTGATGGAAGCAAATGTATGTATATTTATTTTGCTATCATTCATGATCCCTCAAATAAGCCGTTGGGTTGAAAATATTCGTAGTAAATAATAGTAAAAAAATTTATTCTATAAAACCTTTTTATTTGCCTATTTATTGTGGGTAGAAGAGTATTTTTACTTAAATGCTTTTATTATTATCTACTATTAATATTTTTAAAATTTACTATTTACTTCAAAAAGTTTTAAAAATTTTCGTTTCTCCCATTCTCCCATAAGCTAATAAACATAAATGGAAAAGCAATTGGGCTTGAGATATTTTTGAAGAACGGAAATAAAAAAGGCAAACTTTTCAAATCCTTAAAAAGAAAGTAGGGTTATTGGTATTGTTAGACAATCTTTAGACATAGTGATATTTTGATATAAACTTCTAATTTTGATAAATTAGTCTTGATTTTTTGTTTTGTTTTCTTTTTTTTTTTTGACAGGTTTGGTTCCCAGCATAAAAATTGAGTGCCAATTTCTAAAATTTAAATTCTTTCAAAAAATTTCTAAAATTTAACATATATAGTCACATTCTTATAGCATAATAACATAAAATTTTACAAAAAGAGCTATACAATAACTAAAATTTTTCCCTTTATTATCATTAAAACTGGATGAAAATTATATTTTATGCTTACTATAACTATTTATATAAAATTTTTAAATTTTTAGATAACAAGAATAATTGTCTACTTTAAATTTTAGAAATGGACTATTAACTTGAAAAAGATGGTCGGTTTCCTCTCGAAAACTTTCCACCTTAAATTAATTTTATCCTAACTAAAAGAAAAAAACCCCTTAACTTAGAGCTTGTTGGGTATCAATTTTTTAAATAAAAAAGGAAAACATGACTGCAAAAGTATATTCGGCAGTCTTGTTTTTATTTTTTGTTTTTTTTAAACTGTTATTAAAATTTTTAAAATTCTAAAAACAGAAAATTCATGTGTTTAAAATTTTTTTAAACAACTTTTATAACGAATATGAATATCTATCTGATTTAGGGAAAAAAATTCGTATCTCTCTCCTCTCTTCTCTTTCTTCTTTAGCTCTGTTTGTTTCTTGAGAAAATGGCAAAGACTTCTCCAAAATTTTAGCAAATATTCTCAGATTTTGGTCATCTCCTCGATTGTCAAAACTCTAATAACAAGTTATTCATAATTTTTAGAGAGACTACTGCTACTGGTTCTAATGCTTATCCTTCAAAGAAAACTCTTTCATTTGGTAATGAGGATGATGCAATATCTGAAAGTTTACCTAGGATTCATGAAACTAAAGTAAATAGGAATGCAACTAAAAGGAAAAACAACTCAACTACTACCTCTGACTCTCGAAGTAGAAAGAAATCTAATTTTTTCTTCAGCTTTGGCATCTACTTTTGAGGCATTTAGTGAATCTTCTAAGAGAAAAATTGAGATGTTGGAGAGGTCAATAGCAACTTCTTCATCTCATTACTTGCAAAAGAAGAGTATTAAAGCATTGGATGACATTGAAGAAATTGATGGGGAAGCATATGCAAAAGCTATTAACAAGTTTGAATAAGAGTTGTTGAGAGTATTGTTTTTAGAGATGCTAGAGTACAGAAGAAAAGATTGGGTCTTGAGTTTGAAATGAAGAGCACTATATGTTGCGATGAACATAGAAATAGGTGATTTAGGTTTTAGAATTATTATCTTCATAGATTTTATTTACAGCTTCTCTTTCATATATTCTGTTTTGCAGTTGTTTCTCCTTCTTCATAGTTTATGTTATCTTTATGGTTTAGGTTTTGAAATTGTTAACAGATTTTTTTTTTTTTTTGTGCTTCCTTCAGCCTCAAAATTTAACACTATAGAATATTTGAAGTGTTTATTTCCGGTGTTTATTATTTTTCTTTTTAGTAGGAAACTAATATACACTATTAGTACTATAATCATATACCCGATACATATATATGATAATATCATAGAACTATCATAATGTAACAACTATAAAAGGGTTCCATAGTTGCAGGTATAGCTTTGTAATAAGTATATTCAACTCCATCTAAAATACATACAAAAGTTTAAATCTCTCGTTGAAGAGTAAGAAGAAGAGGAGGAGGAAGCAGCAGCAACATATGTTTATTTTCATTTCTGTATGAAACATATTGAAATTATGTTTTTTTTTTAATTTTTTTATTTTTCCAACCTCGACGATGCGTTCGACTTGTAGTCCTTGCCCAAGCAATGAGTCCAGTTTGTCGGTCCAAACCCCCACAACAAGTCTATCCCTCAAACATGACCCCAATGGCGAGTCCATTCTAACCTCGATCCTTACCTCGGCTGAACCTGACCTTGTCCGATGTGCAGTCCTGACCCCAACAATAAGTCTGGTTCGTTCACCTAACTCTGACGATAAGTCTGTCCTGACTTCGACTTCAACCATCAGTAATCCTGTCCTATCATTTCGATAAGTTGAGTTCAAATCAATCGCATTAATTTTTTGTTTAAAAAACATGTAACAAAATTCGCTATCGAACATATTTTTTGTTCTTTATTTTTCTAAACAGAAAACAAATAAGAGTTATTAAACATGTTTTTTTGTTTAAAAAATAAAAAATAAGAACAAAAGAAAACATTTTTGTTTTTCCATTTAAAAAACAAAAAACAAAAAACAAAAATGATACCAAATGAACCCTAGGTGCTCACGTCACATGGCATTCTGTACTTGGGAATTTAAACAAAACAATCACCAATAACTTACCTCCAATTAGATTTTATTACTTTAGGTCTTCAAGGCTTAGTTGTAAATGGAGTGTGAGTGATTTGGGTGAGTGAAAAAGTCAACAAAGTTATAGATGGGCTGCATGTTTGGAGAGAGAAGGGAGAGAAAAAATAATTAGGTAAGGCCTTGCTTGCACTTGGGCATTCCTCAATTTATCATCCGTTTTGCTAGGGTGATGCACGGCAATAGCGAAAGAAAGGGAAAAACTACCCCATTCTTTTCTTTGGACTTCCCTGCATATTTTAAAACCATTAAGATTTAGTTAAAATTATTTTTTTTACAAATTTAACTACTGAAAAATAGATACCTACCGATTAGTATCATTAATCAGTTGTCTGAAATCTGGAGCTTGTTCTGCACGTCGGGGGAACAATGTGCACGTCTAACGAGCCCCCAATACCATGGGCATAGGATAGTGATATATTTCTTATCTCTATTTTCCTCTCGTTATGCTAAATTTCTGATAATAAATTAGTGAAATCATTTAAGGCGGCTCAAGTCACAAGAATATCTCTTCAGTAATATCTTTCTTTCCAAAGTTGTCATTACTCCCAAAAATGCAAAGAAAGATATCAGGCATGTCAAGATATAAATAAGCGTTCGAATGATTATAAAGGCATTACAAATGCTAAAAGACATTTTCAGTATGCCCTTAAAAACTAAGGGAAAATGGAATGGAAATTGTTGCAGGGTGGTTTTTCACAATTTAAAAGCAATCTAGGACCATTCGTATGACCAATTATCCAAACAAGTCTGTCTAAAGAAAGTTCTACCATAGGGATCTTGACATTTGTCACTCGACCTAAAGGTTTGTATAACTATACACCCGAGTCACAAGCTAAACCAAGTCTATATTTGGATCCAAGCCAAACTTCTTATGCAATAACATTAATAAACTCTATAAATAAGAGCATTCCTTCCTATCATACCTCTCCTCTTCCTTTTCCCGAGATCCAACCAGTATTAAATAGGACCATGTACTTGACCATATGTTTGACCATGGGTCTAACAAGAGTCCAAACAGGTTCACCAGGTCCGACCACAAGTCTGATAAGGTACAACCAAAAAAGTGTGACCAGGTCTAACCAAATCCAACCAAAGAGTTCATCCAGCTCTAACCAAGAGAAAACTAGGTTCTCAACTATGGCTGACCAGGTCTAGGACCAAGTGCATGAAGAGGCCCACCAAATTTTAGGACCAAGACTTTAGAAAGGCTACAACCTACCAAAAAACCCAAGGGTTAGAAAGACTATGGTCCACCCAGAGACTTACGAGTGCAAGAAGTCTCTACCCGACCAAAGAAGACTAGGTTTCTGGCTACGGTCAACTAGGTCCATGACCAAGTGTCCAAAGAGGCCAATAGGGTCTAGAACCAAGAGTTCAAAAAGGCTACGATGAGTCCAAAAAGGTATGATCTACTAAGAAACCTAGGATTAAAGAGGCTACAACCAACCAAGTAATCTATAGGCCCACATTAACTCTAGCAAACCAAAGGAGACCTAGTGTCTAAATAGGTTGACCAAGTCTAGGATCAAGAGTCTAGAAAGGCTAGGACCTATTAAGAAACCTAAGGGTTAAAGAACTACAGCCAACCAAGAGGCCTAAGGGTCTAAGTTGTCTCTTGCTGACCAAAGAAGTCCAAGTGTCTAAATAGGCTGACTAGGCCTATGAACAAGAGTTTAGAAAGGCTATGGCCCACCAAAAAACCTCAAGGTTAGGCAAGGTTATTGCCAACTAGACCCATAACCAATTGTTCGGATAGACACATCAAATATACTTTATGACCACATAAGACTTTGGTGTCAATGACTTTTATCACCAAAGTCTTCAGGGCTACTATTGTGGGGGTGGTTTTTCACAATTTAAAAACCATATAGGACCATTCTTATGACCAATTATCCAGACAGGTTCGTCCAACCAAGATCTGCCCAACCAGTTTTGTCTAACCAAAAAACTACCTAATTCATGTCAATACTCAGCCGCCGAGAAAGTCCCACCTCTGGAATCTTGACATTTGTCACTTAACCCAAGAGCTCTATACAATTGTACACTCGGCTTACGGTCTAAATCAGGTCCACATTTGAATCCAAGCCTAACTCTATCAATAGGAGCATTAACTCTATCACAAAGATAAGGACATTCTTCCTTAACCTACTTTGCTCCTCCTCTTTCTTTTCCTAATCATTCCGCTAACTTGAGGGTCGGAATGCCCTTGGTAAATACCACACAAGTGTCCCCTTATTACGAGACCTTCTCTACTCTTATAGATCTAACCAGACTAGGCGGAGCCAAGTAGAATAAGAAACCCGACCATTGTGCACCCTACGCGATGTTGTACCGCTTTCATGCATCAACAAAAATGTTTCTAGTTTTTTCAGAAGCAAAATAATAACTTGTTCAAACGATTGGAGAGATAAATATTTCGTCAACATATACTCAATTTAAAAGGAAAAAAAAGTCTAAAGAGCAAGTATATACAAGAACACTCCCAATTCTTGTCCTTATGGTGTGTGTGTGTATGCGAAAAAAGAGTTCTACAAATGACTACATCAAAAGATTCCTTCTGTTTTCATTTGAAGGACTAAAGACCCCTAAATTATAGTTAAAAAAAGTAATGGCTTCCCAGAATGATTCTACTTTGGTCTAGAGTATCAATAATTACATTTGTTGTTGCTAGCAAAATAGTACATGACTTGTAATCAACTAGCTAGACCTAGAAGTAGATGAAGAAGTTTTGGAAACCTTGAACAGAACTTGATCCTCTTCCCTTCCAACTAACTCAAAGACACAATAGTCTCCTGGTTCTAGATTGTTCTCCCTCACAAATGTGGGCCATCCCCAAGAGAAAATGTATCCACCAGAACAAACTACCATCATCACTTGCCACATTTGCTTTCCCACCTGAAGTCTTACATTCTGTTCCTTTGGTTCAAAGTACTTCGCAGCAAAACCAAGGGGCAAATGCTGCAGAAATTAAGAATGAAGTTAAGTGAACCATCCTATCTAAGCTCACGATTGAGTTATCACAATATGGAGAAGTAAACTCATATTTTAAATGATCCTATACCAGGTTTAGACAAGAAGACGCGCGCAATTCCACCTTAAAGTAGGGGTTTGTTGAAGACGAAACCATATCGGTGACCTGGCTGCTGGTCATGTGATCCTTAGATGGAGGTCCAAACTTATTACCTGCGCTAAAATGAACCAAGTTTTAGGACTAATTTGATTAATTTTCTGAGCATATTTTAGATCAAATTAATCTCTAACTATTTCAAGACTTGCTTGGCTCAACATTAATTTCGCCTTGGTGATGAAAGTCAGATTCTCCCTCTGCAATTTGACTGATTTGGAACGTGTTGCAAGTCTCGTGATCCTTACATGAAGTACTTTTGGTTTGAAATCTTGTACTTGGATTATTCGGATCTTCATTAGCTATGCTCTTTCCAGCTGAATCGGTTATAAAAAGGTTATCAATATAGTAGATTAGTAGTAATCAACAATCAACATACATAAAATTGACTTACTAAACCGAATCATTCATGTCAAGCATAATGCTAATACGATAGTGTCAATTGACGATGTATACAACAAACCAAAATAATGTTGTTCTCCTCTGGACATTCATGTCAAACATGATTTTATATTTTGAACTTCATTTTCCCTACCCAAAGTATTTTCTGAAGATATCATTTTCCCCCCTCAAATACTACCATTTTCATATTATCTTTTAATGTCCAAACTGCTAATATATAGAAGAATGAACTATGGAAAAATTATGCTTTAATTTAAAGTGTACTGTTGTAATAGTTTAGTGACATCATTATAATTAATTGTGTGCTAACAATATTGTAATTTTCAACTCGTTAAAATTTAGCATGTATGCTATCAGTCCGAGCGATCAACTCTGTGACACTATCATTGGTGCTTTATTTGTCACAAAAAATAACCCATGCTAAAAGTAATGCTAAATTTTAGCATTAGCATGACTTCTAGCACATGTATCTGATTTATTGCAACCGTTATGGACTGAATTTGATTTGTTGGAAATATTATTACTTACCTTGGCAAGGGCCATTATGATTGGCTTTAAGAATGAAAACCTTGAATGAAATGTCGTTCCCTTTTATTAGCTCAAAAGTGCAGATATCGCCTTCTTCCAAACTATTATCCCGCGCAAATTGAGTCCATCCATGGCAGAACTCGGCTGCTGGTGATTGATTCAACTTGTCTCTTACTTTGTACTGGACAGACCAAGATCGGTCACCATTTGAAAGCTTAAGGATAGCTTCACCTTCAATCTTATTAATGTATGTATTTGCAAATTGGTATGGAATGTGCTGCCCAAATACAAGGCAAAGGATTAGTTATCTATGTAAAAGTGAGAAATAAGAATGTTAAAAGCCGTCAAAGGAATTCTGGGAAAGGGGAAAAAGCACACTTTTGAAACATCCAGTAGATATTTAAACTGAAAAACTTACAAAACGGCACGGTACAGTAATTGCATATGAGGCTCCTAAAGTAACTGTGAAGGACGAATTTTCCGATTGAAATCCGCTAGCTCTTTCGACAGGTCTAGCTCTGGATTTTCCATTATGAGCCTCTTTTTTCAGATTTTTAAACTGGGACTCGGTGATTTTCTTAATTATGGTGTCAGATTCTGGTTTACTTGAGGAGCTTCCTTTATGCCCGGCTTTAAATGTTGCAGCATTATGCACTGGAGATTATGCAAGATAAATGAAAACTACAGAGGAAAAATGTGATGATATAAATTAAATACATTTCATGTTTACCTTCAGGTAACACAGAGGAATTTGCTATTCCATTTAAGCGAAAAATTGCAACCTCAAACGTGATTCCAACGCTTTTCGCCAGAACAAAGACGCAAACATCACCGACTTTCAGATCATTGTCCTTAACAAATGCCTTCCAACCATACTCAAATTTTGCTTTTGAATTTATTCCATACATTCCACAACTGTACTGTACGGTCCAAGTCTTCCTCCCATTTGGAACTTTAAGGATCACATGACCACGCTCGTTGATGAGATACTTCATAGCGAAGAGAGCCGGCACATTCTTGAGGAGAAAATAAAACCGTAAAGGAGGAACGAAACTGATATCAGATCACATTTTGAAAGGGCAAATAGTAAGAAGCATAAAATAAAAGGAGTTTCAAATTGAACTTAAGAAGAATCTTAAATACCAACAGATACTTGACTGCAACATAGGTTGGTTGCATAGAAACCATAAAATAAGGATCTTCGGAGTTGAAATCACTAGCTATCTTAAGAGCATGAGCCTTTTCTATCGCATTCAACTTCTGCCTCTCGATATCCTCACATATTTTCGATTTTGGCGGGACAGATTTCCCGCCACCATCTTCTTCACCAGGAAAATGAAAATTAAAATTTCAGATATTTGCACATAGGATACAATGTACATTACTAAAATGCTCCTAGAATTTTCAAGTACAATTCATCAAGTTGAGAATGAGTACCTTCAGGACTGATTTTTCTTCTCTTCTGGGGCGGAGAACACGGTAATGGAGATTTCACTCTTGTTTTACCAGATGTATCATCTTTTTCCTTTCCTAATTCTAGAGGTTTTATGTCAATATCACATTGTTCCTCGAATCGGTTGCGATTAGAGGGATAATCTATCTCTGTAGTAGTTTTGTCAAATATGAGAACATGGAAATCAGAATTCCCTTCATAATTAAAAACCAACAAATCCCCACGGCCAAGAGAGTTGTACTTTGAAAAATCCGCCCAACCATTGTCTATCCACACCTTGCCATCACGCTTGGTTAATCCTACCTTCCATTGTAAACCACATGGAAGCTTAAGAAGTACTGAACTTAATAAAGTACCCCCACAGTTGTTCACAATCCTTTTAGGAATTTGCTGCAAAATAAAACACCCAATAAAATGAGATTTCATTCTTTTTTACTTTTTTGAGGGTATAAAATTTCATTCTGGAAATCATGTATATTCGAGAGAAAATTGATAACTACATGACATGATATAAGGGTGGTGGGACTGACTTACTAATTGTGGAAATTAACTTGTTCCTATATTTACAAATTAACGAGGCTATTAAGTTGATTGGATGGTGTTATTATTTTGGTTCAAAATATTATAGCATGTTAGAACTTTATATTGTAGCTTATTTTTTATTGATACTATAACATGTGAAAGCTTTACACTGTAATAGTCTAAACCACCACGCAACATGTCTCAGAAATTAATACACACTACGATATAACACTAGTTTCTTTATATTGAAAAAAATCCACAGTTTTCACTGTATATGGTTTGGAATCAAGAAAAACAACAAACACATGCATTGGGGCGGAGCTACGTAAAGTTGAGGTGAGGGGCCACTTCACTTGAAATTTTATTGTTGTTAAATTTTACACGTGAAATCTGATCATACTGTTAGTTTTTCCTCTCTGAAATTTTCGGATTCTGTGTTTTCCCCACATCAAAATATATAAAATCTCTCACTTAATTAATATAATATTTAAAATCTGAGTAAATATTTTGTATATGGCCCCCTCCCTTACTTATTTTTCTCACTCCATCTATGAACATGCAAGTTGCTTGACAAACAGCATTTATATGTTGCTCTTTGGCAATTAATACAAGATCATATATATGAATGTTAAAAAGAAAAACAAATTGATTGTTCCCGTCTATATATGTAAAATTAAATATGCATGCTAGGAATTTGCTGCAAAATAAAAGACCCAATAAAATGAAATTAATAATACACACCACCATTGATGCACTCTCTCTACATATATTATCCTTAGGAGAGCGCTTTGAACCGCAACTTTTTCTACGGTGTTCTTTCTTCCGAAATTTAAACAAAAAGTTGTTTTAAACTATAATTTATGGTTAGAATGACAGTTACCAAACACCAGTATATATAAATATATATATAACTTTAGGAATAAGCTTACAAGTTTGTTGTCTTGAAGAGTCTCATCAAGGATGATCTTGAAAAAACGAAGAGAAAATTTTGTTTGCGCATATTTTCCCGGGCGACCACAAGCCATCTTTGATCTTAAACAATTAGGCCTCGTAAATATCGAAGCATTCAAAGAGTGCAGTGTTATTATTTTTCTGCAAATTGAAAGTCGGTCCTGCTCCTTTTTTTAAACTGTAATTGGATTTTTTTTTTCGTGCGCACCTAGAAATCTGGATGCGTAAAATATTAGCAACCATTTTATTAGAGTTTTGAATTTATTTACATTTATTTTTATATTTGGAAATTTCTTAATTAGAAATTTGATAGTTTTGGGTAACTTAATTATGTGATTGTTCCTAAAAAAATCATGTGATTGTGATTTGTATTTAAAATTATTATTTTTTTCATGTCATGCGTTTTTAGGTTTATTTAGAAAACATAATAGATTAAGATCTTATTAAATGTATATCTTTGATGAGCACGTATTCCAAATAAACTTAAAAACATAAAGTTTATTCATTATGTTTGAATTCATAAAATCGAAGATATTATTTATAGCCAATTGATTATGCTAATCACTAGTGAGTTCCGTCTTTTACGATAAAAAAGGTCTTTTAGAGAGAAAAAAGAAAGAAAAAAAAAGAAAACATGAAATAACCTTTTCGTGAAAAACATGATTTATATTGTTATAAAGTGATTAATTTATAAAAAACCACTTTATTTAATTTTTAAAAATAAGAAAAGGTTTACAAGAAAAAATAAATAAAAATCATTATTAGAAGAGGATATCTAACCTTATTTTTTTAGGTTCGAAGAAAAATAATGCTAAGGATTAATTACAAAAATTCCCATGAGTAGCCTTGGTAATAATTTGCTCCTTAAACTTCAAAACATAGCATTCACTCTCTCTAAAGTATGAACCGGTAACAAAAATAGCCATTCTGTTAAAATTTTAATAGAAAATTGATAAATAACTATAAAATTAAGGGTATTTTTCTAATTCTGGTTATAAAAATAACTATAAAAATTAAAACTAAAATAAAATAGTCTTTATTGATGATTAAAATAAAAATTAATTAAAACTATTATACTATTGGAATCCTTCTTTTGTGATATACCAAAATTTTCTTTAAAATTTTATTAATTATTTCACACCGAAAGAGTATTTTGAAATTTTAAAAGTTATATATATATATATATATATATATGTGCAATGAAAAGTAATATAACACAAATATATTCAATATAACAAAAAAATATAATGCTAAATTCTCAAAGAGAAAAAAACTCTAATAGTATTAATAAAATTTCTTTCATATTTTTGAAGTTTACTTTATAAGGTGTTTGGAAGAGTGGTGGAAACTGTTAGTTAGAGCCACTTTTACTGTAGTACGTGAGAGCTTTACACTGTAGCAATTTTTTTTTTATTGTTACTGTAGCATGTAAAACCTTTACACTGTTCATAACTGAGTTTGTGGTGGGAACCGTGTAGTGGAAACTGTGGCCAAACAACATATTAATATTTATACCTTTAAAAATTTTAAAATACTTTTTGAGTGTGAAAAAAAGTTAATAAAATTTTTAAAAAAATTTTGATATAACGAAAAAGAGGGATCCAGATAGTAGTATGTCTTTAATTGATTTTTTTTTTTGTTTTTAATCATCAATAAATACTATTTTTATTATGGTTTTAATTTTTTAGTTATTTTTATAAATTGGATTATCCAAATACCCCTAATTTTAAAATTTTTTGTTAATTTTCCATTGAAATTCTAAATAGAAGGATTATTTGTGTTAACAGTTTATATTTTAGTAGAAACGGACGTTACGTTTTGAAGTTTGAAAGATAAAGTACTACAAGGATTATAATTAAAGTGGAATTTTTATAATTAATTCTAACGCTAATGATGGCAAATGATTCCAGAATAAGCTTTGCTATATCAACAGGCATTTCTCCATTCCGAAGAAAAAGCGAGACAATATATTTTCTGCACGTCAAAATGTTTCTGCAGAACTTTCGTTGGTGGTCGTTATCGAACAGTCGTTTGCGTGGTATTTACAGATATGATACCACGACACGTTAATTTCTTATTATATTTCATTAAACATGCCATTGCAAATAGTTGTATCGCACGTCTGAAGTTCTTTTTTTTTTTTTTTTCCTGTGCATACCATACAAAACTGACCCCCTTGATTATAATATATAACGTAGTTTGATTCAATTTTGATTAAAAATATTACAGCATGTAAAAATTTTATATTGTAGCTTATTTTTTATGAATGTAACGTGTGAGAGCTTTAGTCTTTGTTTGGCATCTTGTTTCGAACAGTTGGTTCTAACTAACAATAGTGTAAGAAAATAACTACATTAAAAAAAGTAAAAAATTACTACATTATAAAGTTATCTCATATTATTGTTTTCAAACCAATATTTTATGTTCTACTATTCTCCCAAACATCCTATTATATTATACCAATCATTGTCAAAGGCCTATAATGTTATATTTAAGATATGCTATCTCTTATACAAAACTCAAAACCTCAATCTTCACATTCACTTTATTTCCAAAAAAAAACATAAAAAAAAATTCTCTTGATGATGGCTCTAAAAATGGTCTGATCTTTGATCAATACAATGTCTAGAGAGTTTGAGAATTGAGTTGAAACCGTAAGTTTGAACTAAAAATATTATAACATGTGAGAATTTTTAATTGCAGTATATTTTTATTTTATACTATTTGAGTTAAAACTGGTAAATTGAAATTAACTTTGTGAAATACCCTTGTTAACTTAGTTATGCTAGTCTCAGTCGCTAGCACAACCACTAACTGAGGGCTATGTTGGACATTTGGCAACCACACTCTTCTAAACATACTAGCACAACTGAGGTTGAAGAAAGGTCTTTTATTTCCGTTAAATTATTTTGTTTGCATCGAACTTGATGAACTTTAACAAACCGTTTGAACATGGGGTTTACACTATAATTTATAGTTTAAACTAAGTTTGTTGTTTTCTCTCGTAAAATTTAAAAATAAATTTATTTTTATCTATAAATTCTGACCCAAACCACATTGACAACTGAATTTATAAAGTGTTTGGGGTATATCGGTTCAACCCTACTCCAGCATATGAGATTTTTATATTGCAGCTTATTTTTTTTTACATTATAGTATATAATAGCTTTATACTGTAGCAATTAAAAGTTTTAGTCGAAATAGAAAAATATTAAGCTATTTTTAACATATGCTATATTAATGGTAAATTTACCGGTAACCCCTACCCGGGACCCTCCCCTGTGCCACTGCACCAAAGGGTCTTGGTGTTTCTTTAAGGACTTATTGATGCTGAAAATTGCACATCAAAAGTGGGTAACTTGTAGACGTAAGTAAAGTAATAAATAAGCCTGATAAAAAGGACACCCTCCAGGAACGGAACATATTAAAAAGAAATTAGAAATTCTTCCAATCTCACTATAGAATTCAAAGAAAAAAAAAGTATTAGTATCTGATTCCTTACTACATAATGTAAAGCCACTGCTTTTTTATTTTATTTTCTTATGGTGAAACGACAATATTGCTCATAAACTACAAACTTTGAAAGACGACAAAATCCACTAAAAAGGGTATATGCATAAAACAACAGCAAATAAAGCCTTAAAAAGCAAAAGATACCAACTGAAACCGATAACTGCACGAAGAGGCAATTTTCTTGCCAACTAAACACTTTGGAGAAGATCCACGACTGCGACATGTCTAAAAACGACAATAACTGTTAAGAACGACGATAAATCGGTTGTAAACGACAACATAGTACGACGCAACTATACCATGAGACTGTTGTTACAAAGGATGACACAAAGTTCTCCATAATTAAAAATGTATATAACTTGGCAACGGAATAGAACCGACAACTGACGACATATACTGCATCGGTCTTCCATCATACATGCAACGTCTTAAAAATAATAAATAAAAACTTCTAAAAAATATGATAATGCATCACGACACGTATTTCCTAAAACCGACTACATATCTCACGAGTACTACGTACAATGATGCTTAGTTGCAACACATATATCTAAAAATAAAAGAAGCAAAGCAACTATGTTTATGTCAGCTAACAATTTAGGAAGCCTTCAACATTGGACCTTTCAAGTTCCACTAAAAAACCAACCCTTTTTCACCTTTCCAAGTCCATATATACACATATAATATGCAGTATTATATAATATTACAAATTCAACTATGTAATATTTTTCATTCTCATAATATAACATCTATTTTACAGTTGTGTACGACTTAGTCTACTATGTAGCCCTTAATTAATGTAGTCCTGCACTTGTAACGTTAAAGGTTTTATTTTAGTAAATTGAGTGTTACACAAACAAATAAACGATGTTATAATAAAAAACGAAAGATATTACAAGCGCTAGGTTGAAGAAGACAAATTTTGATGTTTGAACTTAAAGACTTTGCCGTTGTCTAAACAGCCTGTTGTTGAGTATGGAAACTTTCAGCACAACATTATTCCTTGGTTTAGTATTCTGTTGATCATAATTTACCTTCCTGAAATTGCCTGCATTTAAATCAACAAAACAATATGAAATTTTGATGGATGTAAATGTGATTATTTAGAGGGAAAAAAGGATACGATGTTTACCTCTTAAGACACAGAGATTTTCTTTTCCATTTTTGCGACATCGAATAAGATTAATCCAGACATTTTCGTTGGAACAAAGACACAAACATCGCCTACTCTCAGATCATTGTCGTGAGCAAATTCCTCCCAACCAAACTCGGGTTTGGCTTTTGGAAATTTCCTGTGAGCCTTGAAAGTGTACCTCAAGGACCAAGTCGTGATCCCTTTTCCAACTTGAAGGATCACACAACCATGCTTATTACCGCGATAATATCTCGCGACGTGATATGGTAAGTTCTTGGCTCCTCCGACTTATGATGGTTGCTTGATAACCATAAAAAAAGAGGGGGGGGGGGGGGGTGGTGTGGTGGGGTGGTGGTGTGTGGTGTTGGTTGGTGGTCTTTAGATTTGAAACCACTAGCTATCGTAAGAGCTTGAGCTTTTTCTTTTTCCTGCAACGGATTTCTCCCAACATCTTCACATTTCTTCCTCCTTGGACAAATCATGTGATGACACCTGTCCAGCACGCTGATGAAGGCTGACACATAGAGAGAGAAAAGTAGATATTTTAGCTCCAAATTTGATATTCTTTTACACCTTTTTGCTCTAGATTTTTAATCTACAAATAAATAATTAGACTAAAATAAATTATTTTACACATAAAACATTTATAAAAAATAAACAAATATTTTTAAAATAAAATAAATTTAAAAACATAAAACATATTAAAAATAGATATTTATGCAGTTTTTGTGGAATTGAATAAAAAATTAACATACAAATGCTTTAATTAAATAATTTAATGGAAAATAAAAGTGTAAAACAATTATCATTATTTTACATTTTTATTTACCATAGAATCCTTTAATTACAACATTTATATGTTTGATAACTATTTTGAATCAATTCGACAAAGAACTACATAAATAAGTATTTTTAGTGTGTTTGATTTTAACCAAGTACTTGAAGCACGAAAGTCATTAATTTACAATTGCTTTTATTTTTAAAGTACGCATAGGTTGCGGATTCAGAGAAAGATGTCTTTGTTGTCTCATCAACGACAACATTGTGGTGGACATTGACGGAACTCCTTCAATTTCTAAGCAAGGAAGATTTTTTTTTCTCACCAAAAACTAGGCAAGGAAGACTTGGTCTGGGTTTTGGTTTCTTGCAGTGGAGAAAAAAACTTTCATACTCAAGACCTACAACCAATCACTTGAATATTACTTAAAATAGTTTGACATTCTTATGCATATCGAGAGATTAATGAAAACCTACATTTACTTGGATTTCAATATCACGATCATCGTTGAGCTCGATATTGGAAATGGTGTACTACATGCATAGACATTATACATATTGTTGATTAACTAATTAAATAATATTTGTTCATTTTTTGTTGTTTATATATATTATGGATATCTTAATAAACATCAAAATCCCATCATTATTAATGTGACTATAAATTTAACATATAATTGTTTATATACATGAGAATTGTTATTATGTGACCCAAAATCCTTTAGCAGAAAGGCAGTGCCGCAACGCTAAAATTCGATGCATGAGCGCCGCGGCACTCCAATTTGACCTGAACATATATTCCACGTATTTACGCCTTTTTGGGTTATGTTTTGCTAGAGTTTGAGTCCTCATACATATATATATGTCATATTTTTTATAGTTTACAGAGAGTCACAAAATATCATAGAGATCATAGTGTTAAGAATGATATAAAGAACTCAGTCTTGTGAGTTTGTGAGTGATTGAGTGAGTAAATTTCTTAT
This sequence comes from Artocarpus heterophyllus, assembly GCA_025403435.1. NCBI lineage: Eukaryota > Viridiplantae > Streptophyta > Magnoliopsida > Rosales > Moraceae > Artocarpus > Artocarpus heterophyllus. The sequence goes on from CM046327.1 coordinate 18,926,410, forward strand.
TTGAGCGCTCTAAACAGCGTTATAATTTTCGTTTTGTGATTAGTGGTTTGTTTCTCCTCTGCTCGTGGTTTTTCTACCTAAAATCTTGTGTGTAATTTTCTTTCTATCTCTTGTTGCTTATTGCTTTGATTTCTAACAAGAATTAAATTAATAGATTATTAATATGACTATAAATGAAGCCACCAATGATCCTAATTCGTGATAGTTGTGCTATTTCCTCGACGGAGGATGTGCCTTACTCGCGAGTGGCTATACAGTCATCGTCACAGCCTTTTCTTCAATGAGAGATCTCACCACTCGTTGCGCCACTGCTGGAGATCTTGTTGACCAAGACATGTAACACTGCCGACCACTCGTTGCGCCACTGCTGGAGATCTTGTTGACCAAGACATGCAACACCGCCGATTGTGATGGAGATCTCAATGTCGTCGCTCGCTGTAATATTTGAGAGAAGAGAGAGAAAGAGAGGTTGGGTGAGGCACTACGGAGGAGCTCAATGTTATAGGTGGCAAACTAGATCTAGTCACGTGTTGCTATCAACGACATACAACTTGACATGATGGCAAATAGTGACATAATAACAGACGTGATCGCTAATGGAAATCGAGTTTTGTGGTGGTCGGCGGGCTTCTGCTGTAACCGAAGGTGACCATGGTGGTAGCTTTCACAGTGAGATCCTAGAGAGAGTTTCCTAGTTTACGTTTTTTTTAATTTGTTTTTAAATAAGGAAAATTTGTTAGGATTTTCATTTGTTTAAAGGTTACAAATAAGGATAGATATATTACTTAAATAATAAGTGAACCCATATTTACAAATAAGGATAGATATATTACTTAAATAATAAGTGAACCCATATTTAAACTTTAATGGCCTATTTATTAAATTTCTGACCTTTTTTTTTTTTTTTTTTTATACAAGGAGAGGGGAATGCCACATATTTTTTAGTAGGGTTAAGTGTGACTCGAACCCTAGACCTATAATTGGGGTGGAGGAAATTATAATCCATTAAGCTACCCTCACTTGTCAGCCAATTTCTTAAGATTTTGGCCTATTAATTTTAATTACCTTATAATGTTAGTCTATTGGTCTTAATTGTCCCAAAAGAAAGGTTTGTAAAAACAGAATTAGGCCAAGAAAGAAAGAAAGGGCCCAATAATCAAAAAAATATATGATGAGATAAATGACTCAATTAGATTGATTGAAACTTAAATGTGGAAAGAGAAAATTAATTGGGATGCCACGATTCTTCACTTCAATTTATTTATACCACAAAATATAGATTCAATAAAGTTTAAGGACTGTATTGCAAAAATGTAAAAAGTTTAAGGGATAATGGTGCTCAAAACCCAAAATCTTATAGGTTGTTTGGAAGCATTGGTTAAAACCAATGGCTTAAATCAATTTTGGTGAAAACATTGTATCATGTGAGAGCTTTAAGCTATAGCATATTTTTTTTCTTGACACTGTAACATGTGAGAGCTTTACACTATAGCAACAAAAAAATTTTGTTCTCACATTGCCAAATACCATATTGAGCTTTATGTTTCTTTTAAATGTTAGAATATCTCTTTAAACAAATTCTTAAAAAATATTTTTCAAATTGAAATTGTTTAATTAAGGGTAGCTTTGCACTTTTTTTTTTCCTATTTTGTTATGCATGTATGCAAGGATGAAATTAGAGCAAGTTTTTCAAATTTAAAAGATACTTTTCAAAATGACAAATTAAAAATAATTAAAACTAGAAAGTATAAATCTTGCAATTAAGTAAAAAAATAGTTAATATTTAGAGTTCAAAAAAAAGAAAAAAGAAAAAGAGTACACTTATTATTATACTTATTCTAGATTATTGTTGTTATGGGATTATTCTCACCCTCGCTTGAACCCTTAACACTAGGTCATTTTTAGTTTGTCTCGTAAACTTTAAAAATGCCTACTTTGACCCTTTGCTAAAATTTTTGTCAAAAACATACGTAAAAAAAGATTTTTAAACGAGACCATGTGATCTTATTTTGCTTGTTTTGAATTCAAATATCTATTTGAGAGAGTGATTGAAACCAATTAGTTAGAACAAAAAATAAATTTAAATCATAATTTATAGTTTGAACTTATGTTTGATAAATATGTCAAAATGTTGGTTTTATTTGGTTTGAACAAAAAAATGAATTTAAACAATTTATGATTTGAGCTGTAAATAGGCCAAACAATCATTTTGGTTTGAACATAAAAAGATTGGATCTAACTTTTCAAACAGACACTAGTTTTTCTCTTTTTTCTGTCTATTTTAAACAGAAACTCTAACAAAATGTATCAAGTAGAAATTAATTTAAAATTTAGGCATAAGGTAAAAATTTTTAAAGTTACAAGAACAAAACAGAATGGTCCTACAATTTATTTATTATTATTTTTGGAATATATGATCCTAGAATTCAGGGCCACATAAGACTATAAATAATTATTATTTTGAGAAATTTAGGGTTTTGAAAAAAGAGAAAGAGATAGAGAGAGTATATAAAACCTTAGCATCCTCATCACTGCGCGGGCCCTACTCGCCCGAGCTCCTCCCTACCACGTTGCCATCTCCGAACACTGGAGTCATTCCTCCCTTTGAGTTCTGCCGTGCGACTAGCCTGAGCCCCGATCGGAACCACGTTAGTTTCAGAGTGTTAACATTCTTACGATTGGAAAGCGAATTTCGAAGGAAACAACAAAAAATAATAATTTCTTTCTCTCTTTCAAAACCCTAATACGTCCTATTATAATCGCAGAGACAGGCATGGGTAAAAAAGTCAAAGGGAAGAATCGGTTAGACAAGTACTACCGTCTCGCCCAAGAGCATGGCTACCGCTCCCGTGCCTCGTGGAAGCTTCTCGAACTCGACAGTAAGTTCGGCTTCCTCCGCTCTTCCCGCAGCGTCCTCGATCTCTGCGCTGCCCCCGGCAGTTGGATGCAAGTCGCCGTCGGCCGTGTTCCCGTCGGCAGACTCGTCCTCGGCCTCGATTTGGACAAGATTGTTCCTATCCGAGGCGCCATAGCTATCCAGCAAGATATCACCAAAATCGACCAATGCGTTGCCAAAATCAAGCCGTTCATGAGGGACCATGGTTGTACGGCTTTTGATTTGGTTCTCCACGATGGCTCTCCCAGGATCGGCGGCGCTTGGGCTCAGGAAGCGACCGTGCAAAATGCCCTGGTCATCGACGCTGTCAAGTTGGCCACTCGGTTGCTTGCTCCTAAAGGAACCTTTGTTACAAAGGTTTGGTCCTTATATCAACAAACTTTTGTTAACGGGTTAATTTGTGTGCTTGTTGTACTTTAGTACGAGTTTTTTCTTTAGTCATCTGGAAAATGAATAATTATGATTATTTACTCTTGATTGTTCCAGTCAATTAATAAAAAATGGAATATTCAATATTCTTCTTGGATAATGGAAAGCTTATTACAATCGTAAATGGTTTATAATTTGACATGCTCTCGCTTTTGTGCACACTACATAATTGTATTCTCAATTTTGTTAATTATTATTATTTATATTTTTTTTGTATTTCTGTGCAAAACCTTTGTGTTGAGAATTGTTGGCTGAAGCCATTAATCTTCTAGGAAAGGAAAGGTGTGGTAACATATTTACCAAGTTTGGCATTTGGAATTCTTTATCTTTGCTTTTGAATTGATATATTTTTCTCAGATGTGGGGTGTTTTTTTCTTTTCTCGTATCAGGTTTTTCGCTCGCAAGACTTTCACTCTGTTCACTTTTGTCTGAAAAAGGTATTCTCTGTATTCCTTCGATAAAGATAATGTTAAAAAAATAGTATGATAGAAAAAAAAAAAAAAAAAACAAGAACACATGTAAATTTACGTAGAAAACCTAAGATGAGAAAAAAAATCATAAACAGAGTAGAAAAAAATCACTAAACTGAAAAAGATTACTAAACTGAAAAAGATTACAAGATGGGTGGTGATTTAGGCTGTTAAAATGATAATAATAAACTCTAATGCAATACATAATGAAAAATCTCATAGTTATTCTTTCACCATAATTGTCACACAACTAGCTTTTTAGGTCAAGCCAAATTAAATTCGGGTGACTATACTCTAACAGATAAATTGATGGATAATTATTCTCTAAATTTCTCTCATTTTGTTAAGCCATCTCCTTTCGCAGTTGTTTGAGAAGGTTGAGGTACACAAACCGAAAGCGAGTCGTTATACATCTGCTGAGATATTTGTTCTTGCTTTTAACTACAAGGCTGCTGCCAAGATTGATCCGCGCATTCTTGATGTGAATCATTTATTTCAGGGATCTATAGAACCTCAGAGGAAGGTAAATTTTTATTAAAATTGAATTTCTTTTTTTTTTTCACTACTATGATGATCAAAAAGTTAACTTATTATTACTGCTGACTTAGGTGGCGGATGTACTGAGTGGGAAAAGGCAAAAAAGACACCGAGATGGGTAAAGTATCTCTGTCTAAAGTTTTGTTTAATTCCTTAGTTATGCTGCCGAGTAGACAACAGTACGACTGGTAGTTTGATTATTAATGGAACAAAAATTTGTTTGAAATAACAATTTATTAATACACTTCAATTGTCCGAATAGACTTTCATGCCCATTAAAATTTTAGAGAGAATGAAATTTTTAATGGGGTACAAGATTATTTTAAATTTTTAATGGGAGCTATTGTGTATTATTATAACATAATACTTGCCTATATACATAAGATTTTTAAGCACAAAAAATTTGAGTGCCCCCATTGGTCTTTCATTGGCTCTTTGGGAGATTAGATGCGTTAGAGTATGGTGACCTGAATTCAGTTTGGGTCAACCCAAAAAGTTCGAGGTGCAACAATTGTAATAAAAAAAATAATATGGGATTTTTTATGAGATCTGTAGTAGTAACTTATGGATTAGATCTTTGCACTTTTTGCCGTTCAGTTTATGTTTTGGGCTCATTAGGTTATATCATGTATTAGGGTTTTGTTTATGCCTATATATATATATGATGTATTGAGTTAGGATTTGTGATTATGGACTTTGCCTTGTAATCTTTTTTTTTTAAATTTAGTGATTTTCTTCTTTTTTGCTTATGGTTTTTCTGTCTTAAGTTCCCATGTAAATTAAATCTGTGTGTTCTTGTTATTTGTTTCTATATCTTCTTGTAACAAGATGCATCTTGGTAATTGCTGATTGAGGGATCTAATTTCAGGTATGAGGATGGGCAGACTGTTTTAAGGAAAGTTTCAGCAGCTTCACAATTCATTTGTTCGGGCACTCCTCATGAAATCCTTTATTCTTTTACTTCCATATCCTTCAATGACCCAGCGTCCTCTCACATTAAAGATCATGCTTTAACAACAGAAGAGGTTTTTATTATTTGTTTTTTATGTAGTTTGATCTGTTCTGTTGGGAAGTTATAGATTCTCTTGGGGGACAGCTTGTTCTAAAGTACATTCAAATTCTGCAATCAGTCAGGTTAAAATTCTTTGAGATGATCTGTGTCCTGGGGGAGCAAGACCATAATCGCCTTCTAAAGTGAGATATGTAGTCTTCCCTTTCCTCTTGTTAAGATGAAATTGAGCATCAAAGTTCATAAGACATGGAGTTTTTGCGGGTTGGATGCGGTCAATCAACCAAATGGAATTCACTTCAATTGATACGTGTAGCCACGTTATCTGGTTTGCCTGTCTAATCTCACTTATGGCCTATGGGAGCAAGGCATAGATCATTTCTTATTCATTAGGACTTAAATTGGTACATTTATGTTTGTTCTTCTGACTATGTCCATGTAGGCGCAGGATAGTTAATCATTTTTTTCCCCATTGTGGCCGTCTTGTGCAATGTATTATGTATATATTAGTACCACGGTACTTATGTTAGAGAGAAGGGGTAGAAACGACATTTTGGTTATGCATATTAATGCCCTACGTGTGATGTGCTATTTTTCCAGTCTAGTGTAGCTTCCTTCTTACCTAAATTATTATTTTTGTGGATTGCTCACTAAGCTTCTAATTATTTTGTAATGGAGATGGTGGGAAAGTATGAGAATGGCCATATCTGCCTTAGAAAAGGCCAAAGATTCTCCTCCTAAAGATGCCGGAATTGAAGATGAGTGTGAAAAACATAAAATTCTCAATGAAATGGAGGAGCTGACGCATGCTATGGAGCTCAGGAACAAACGAGAAAAAAAGCTTCTCGCAAAGAGACAAGCTAAGGTTTGGCCTCTTATTTCATTCTCCTATCCCAAACAAACATTGCTTACATATACATTGTAACATGAGATGGAAATGTTCATGTCATCTTCTCAAAGTTAGAGATCTGGCTAGTAAAGTCAAAATTTGTAAAAAGATATACAGCTTTGTGGGGGTTTCTTTTCATTTAAATAATCAAACAACAGCAAGATTCCTTGTTTTCCATTTTCCTGCAACTTCAAATGTTTGTTTAATAAAGTTAATCTATGTCTCTTGTAAAACAACAACAATTTTTATTAGAGATATTTATCTTTCTATACCCTTTGTTTTAAAGTTAATTCAAAAACTATACCTTAGTTTTTGATCTCATCTAACGCATACCTTCAGATTAGATTTAATACATAAATTTATATCTTCCCTTAGTTAATAGATGATCTTGACTTTTAAAATAACCAAATTATCTTAAGTAAAAATAAAAAAATTAAAACTTTCATGGATAAGAAAAAAAAAACAAAAATAAAAACACATAAAATACTTATTTTAAAAGGTATTTTATATATTTTTTAAAGGCAAAAACCTTAATATAAAGTATAAATTTATGTATTAAATCTAATCTGAAAGCATAAATTCAAAGAAATAAAAAACCGAAGGTATATTATTTAAAAAAATCTAAAATACATGGTATAAAAAGGTAAATAACTGTTTTTATTATTATTAACCTCCTAAATAAATAATAGAATATAGAATGATTTGAGCCCCAATTTTTGCTTTGATAATATGCTTAAGGCTTGAAGGTTACTGAATCCATTATCCTTGTGTCGTCTGCTCACATGTTCATAAGTCTATATCCAAGTTTGTACGTTGCCCCCTAGTAGTTCACATGGTAAAAGATCATTCATTGTGATACAAAACTTGCCCTTGTATTGAATAAAATACTCCACTGATATGTTGCTGCTTTACATATGCCTTGTAGGACACGGCACGGAAGGCTCTTGGGTTGCAAATGGATGCAGTAAAGGATGGTTACGTTGACCATGATTTGTTCTCTCTCTCTGCCATTAAGGTTCATTTCCGGTGTCTTAAGATTTTTTTTTTTTTTGGGGCGTCCCCACATCTTTAACTGATGGTCTTTTAGGAATTGATTGCTGTTCTGAACAATCTGCTTTGCATCAATCATAAGCAGCGTCTCTTTGTGTCAAATCACATGTATCAAACATAACCAAAGTGAATTTATCTCTTTCATGTTTTATGTTTGTTCTCTTTTACGGAGCCTTATTACATAACTTGTTATATGTTTCTGAAAATTTGTTACCTTTTGGGATATCTTATTGCCAACTTAAGCAAAAATAGATCTCTCTCTTTCTTTTTAATTTTGAAATACCTTTGGCTGATGCTACTGTTATTGCAACCTCTAAAATCTAAAATTGAACTTTCATATCTCGGAAGAAGTTTTGTTCAACCCTTGATATTTTTGTATATTAAGGATAATACATGTAGCAGATAGACATTATATTGTTTTCATATCCTTCTCGTTGCCGTCTTGGTGTTGAATAATTGTTCTTCAGAGCAAGGATGAACTCGTGGCAGTTGATTCAACTGAACCAGATGATGAGGATGTTAATATGGGCGACAGCGAAAGTGAAAAAAGCCTAGATGGAAGCAAATTCCACGATTTATCCAGTGATGTAGATTCTGATGAAGCACGGAGAAGGTGACATTATAAGTTCTGACCCTGATATCATATCAGCATAAGGGTTACTAAACTTTGTATGTATTAAATAGTTAAATGTTTGTGTTCTGACCTTTTAGATATGATGAAAAAATGGAAGATCTTCTTGATCGGTCTTATGAACTGTTCGCCTCCAAAGGGGAGGACAGTGCAAAGAGGCAGAAGCGTGCAAGAAAAGCTCATTCTGAAGACATCAATCTTTATGAGGTGCAAAGAACTTTTCACAGGGAAATTTAATGAACAGCTCATTCTATGAGGTTTTACATTTTTCTCAAGTGTTTTGGGGGATATTTTTCTGTACTTTCCTTAAATTATTTCATTTATTTGTTTGTTAGACAACTCCCAAGATTGTGAATTTGTTGTTGTTCTTTTTTTTTTTTTTTTTTTTTTTTTTGCGTGTGTGATTGTAAATATCAGTGTTTTGGAATGTGCAGAGTGGTGATGACGAAATTATCCAGATGGATTACGATTCAGATAGACACCACACAAGTGATCAGAAGGCGAATCCACTTGTGGTACCACTCGGTCCAACTCAAGAAGAAGAGATTATGAACAAGTGGTTTAGTCAGGACATCTTTGCCGCAGCTGTAGAGGATGGTGATCTTGGCAATTTTGATAGTGAAGATGAACTGCAGGAAAAGGGACCAAGTACTTCGCGAAAAAAGGCCAAAGTACTAAAGATGGAAACTCAAGCTGCGGGGTCTTCAAGAAAAGAAGATTTTGAGATTGTCCCGGCCGATCCTGCTGCAGATTTGAGCGATGACTCATCCTCAGATGAAGATGAAGATATTGACACAAAAGCTGAGATATTAGCTTGCGCAAACAAGATGCTGAGGAAAAAACAAAGGGAACAAATGCTCGATGATGGCAATAATAAGTACATGTTTGACGATGAAGGTTTGCCCAAGTGGTTTTTGGATGAGGAAAAGAGGCACCGATGTCCAATTAAGCCCGTAACCAAAGAAGAGATAGCTGCCATGAAAGCTCGATTTAAGGAAATTGATGCACGACCAGCGAAGAAGGTGGCGGAGGCTAAAGCTCGAAAGAAACGTGTTGCGATGAAGAAGCTTGAGAAGGTGCACAAGAAGGCTAACATGATATCAGAGCAGACAGACGTTTCCGATCGGTCGAAGAGGAAGCTAATTGAACAACTACATAAAAAGGCAACTCCTAAAAGACCTCAAAAGGAATATGTTGTTGCAAAGAAAGGAGTCCAAGTAAAGGTTGGCAAGGGTAAAGTCCTCGTTGATAGGCGCATGAAAAAGGATATAAGGGCTCATCGAGCTTCTGCCGGTAAGGCTGGAAAAGGTGGTTCCAAAATGCGCAAGGGAAAAGGGTCCACAAAAGCTTCAGGGAAGAAAGGTAAAGTGTAACAACGAAGGAAAACGAATGGGCAATGCATGGATGTCTTAATGCGAAGTTGAAAATTTCTTCGTTGATGGGGGTCGAATTCTGTGTTGCTCTGTCAATTTACTATGTTATTCTTCTATTTATCTCCCCTGTGATTTGCTTTTTTGTTTTTTTTTTGGCACTGAATTGGAGAATTAAATTAATGAATTTTGTTTTCCTTTGTCTTAGTATTTCTACATCTAAATGGGTTGTTGGCATTTTTATTCTTAGAAGTTTCTAAAGCCGCTTTTAAACTTGTAGAAACTTCTTTTTTTTTTTAGGGGACTTGTAGAAGCTTTTAATTTGACAAAATCCCAAAACAGTCCTTAATATCCCGAAGAAATGACATTTGAGAAGAGAAGAAAAATCCTGAAACCCATCAACGTGAAACAAGAAGAGCCCTTCAAGTTTTTTAGTAGTCAAAAAGAAAAATGTGGGGGCAAATCTAAAGCCGTATCTCTACGACGACATAAAAAACCAGAAAACGACTATCCTTTTGGCTCAATGACTTGTATGTCAAAGCAGAATTGTCCATGAAGATTAATGGTGTCATTGTTGCTGATGGAAACCAAGCAAAATATTGAAAGTGATTGTCAAATCTAGGTCTCGTCTTTTATTGGAAATCTAACTGAACATAATAATTGAAGGTCAAGCGTAAATGTAAACTAAAAAAATTTCAAAGGCATTAGTGAAAGGAGAGCTGACAATAGTGACATATTTGTACTCAACTTAAAGGATAATGTTCTGTTTTTTAAGTTACGTATTGATTTAACATTCATGACGACAAAAAAGAGCCTAATGTAAGTGGTTTTAAATTAAGAATTAGGATGTTCAGTAAGTGGTTTTAAAAGTTAAACATGACAACCTTGGTTTCTTGTCCGTACATTCTGTTACAAAAAATAGTGCGATGGAAACAAAGAATAAGAACATATACAGATTTACCAAGTAAAGAAAAAAATTATTAAACTCAAAAAAGATTACAAAATGATGACGATTAGAAAAGTTAAAGCGCCCGATCCTGTAGCCTACTACTAATCTCATGAAAGATCCCACATTTATTTTTTCATCACAATTGTCACACTACGAGCTTTTTGGGTCGAATCAAACTAAATTCGGTGTTGGAAACAAAGTGCGCAGCGGAATTTTAAAAATTTTTCATCAGAGTATTTTCCAAAACACAAGTTTGACATGTTATATGTATAAATTAAACAGATCTTACTAACCTCAGTATGCCGAAGAACCTCCGCGACCTGTGTAGAGAAGTAACGTTCCAGAAGAGCCTCAACCAACTGGTCTTCTTTGCTATTCTCTATCCACAACCGGAGTGAGTGTGGGCTCACACGTACAGCTCTTCCACCAGTGACTCTCCTTCCAACCAATAGAGAGAACCCAAAGCTAGTGTTCGTGATTTGTGAACGAAAGCTCTCAGGGAGTTTTCAGATGCTCACTAGAAGAGTATCACTCTTAATCTCTCAAATTGATCTGAGTAAATCATTAGACTCACTCCCTTTTTATACCTATTGGTCCTTGGGGTCAGTCCATATCAGATTAGGTCTCAAAAATCGAAACAGAATCAAGTTCGGATCAATATCTGATAAGATACGCGTGAAAAACGCGTAATCTTAGCTGTCGCGGTCGGCATGCCGAACTGTGAGATAGGCAGGCCGAACTGGCCAGTTCGGCAGGCCGAACTTTCTGATCGGCAGGCCGAACTGCCGAGAAAAAATCTCCGCGAATCTTTTATTTTCCACCCGAGATTCTAAAGGATAAAGTCTCAGTTTTGATTCAAATAGCCCAATAGAAAAGATATCTGATCAAAACAAACTTTATCAAGATAATCTCTAAGAAAATAAATCAATTCACAATAATTCTACAAGTTTATCTTGTTCTAATTGTCCAAAATTAAAACAACCGATAAACAGACAAGAATTATCCGAACGCCATAATTCAACAAGTTCATCTTGAACTAATTTCTTACATAATTAATTCAACCGATAAACAGACATGAATTATTTGATTCTTATAAATTTTAAACCAATCTGATAAATCCGACATAAGTCACCAATTATTGGAAAAGCACGCCGTGTCGTTACAGGATTTTGTGAGCTAGCAAAGGGGACCAAAATGGACCTATAAAGTTCAAGCTCATGATAATTATGAAACCCAATATCCCAGATATACATTTCACAATTATCAACTCCAACGCTACTCCACTAAAAGCTTGGAGCTGCACTCTCGAACTTTATAGAATTACGAAGCTCGTGTAGCTAAGTCTCCATGACATATCATAGTGTATCGCATCCCCATATGATCATCCATAATCGGCTTAAGGACAAGTTCTGTCTTACCTTCCCGATTATTTTTATCTTACGTTCCATTGTCTCACCATTAGAAAACTTACCATCTAAAGCTAGTATACCATTCGGTTACACCTATGTATCCAAATGGTTGAGCGCTCCAGTTTTCCAATTACAGGACAACGCATATAAGAGGATATCATTACTCCTAAAGAGGAGCTATGGATTCCATATCTATGAATAACAAGTCTACGCTACCAAGAGTCATGCCTCCAACGTACCGGCATGCATGCCACTATAGAGATGTGGGAGTCACCCATTGGTACATCAAAAGACACAAGTCGAGACAACGGGCCCATTATTCATCTCAGGATTAAGATACAATACAAATGATTGTCTAAAGTGAATCGATTTGTGAAGACAGAATTATTAATCCAAATCAATTCACTTTATGTCCCGATCCAACACATCGTCACCTATGACAACGCGCCAATGTTTCTATTCACGGAGTCCAACTCCGATGGCCAAGACAAACCATCTCCCAAAAGGGATATAGACAACATAACAATCTTTACATGAATAAAGCGCCCAACTTTATTCCCTCGATTGCGGATCATATATTTTAGACCATCACCTTAAGAGTCGTGTCTACCGCATAATCATCCCATCATATGCCCAACTCTTAAGGTTTAGACTGACAGTCTCAGACTACTGTTTGCTTATCATACATTCAACAAATATGAACGTAAAGAGGACAATATTTGGTATATATATAAATGAATAAATTCTTTATTGATAAAAAATGTCTCCAAAAACGTATTACATTTTTACTCCTTAGAGCATACATGTCTAACAATCTCCCACTTGCACTAAGTGAGTAAATACTGCAAATTTCGCATCCCCATAGCTTCCACATGCCTTTCGAAGACTCTCCCAGAAAGTGTCTTCGTAAATGGATCAGCTAAATTGTCCTCTGACGCGATCTTGCACACGGTGACATGCCCGCTCTCAACGAAGTCCTTTATCACATGATACTTCCGATCAATATGCTTACTCTTCTTGTGAAATCTTGGTTCCTTAGCATTAGCTACCGCCGCACTGTTATCACAGTACAGTGATACCGCTTTATCCATACCAGGAACTACCTCAAGATCCCCAAGGAACTTGCGGAGCCACACTGCTTCTTTCGAAGCATCACTAGCCGCCACATACTCGGCCTCCATCGTTGAATCCGAAGTGCAATCTTGCTTCGCACTTCTCCAACTGATGGCACCGCCACCCAGAGTAAACACAAACCCTGAAGTCGATTTCCTAGAATCCAGGCAGGATTGAAAATCCGAATCAGTGTATCCTAGAGGAGTTAAATCCTCACCCGAATACACAAGCATATACCCTCGAGTCCTTCTCAGGTACTTGAAAATATGCTTTACCGCAACCCAATGGTTTGGTCCTGGATCCGCCTGAAATCGACTCACAATCCCGACCGCATAGCTAATATCCGGTCGAGTGCAAAGCATGGCATACATGAGACTACCCACTGCCGAAGCATAAGGTACCTTCTTCATGTATTCTCTTTCTTCATTAGACTTTGGAGAGTCTTTCTTAGAAAGAGTAATTCCAGACCTAGATGGTTGCCCACCTTTCTTGGAATCCTGCATTGCAAACCTCCTGAGAATTTTATCTATGTAGCTGGCCTGTGACAAAGCTATCATTTTGTTCTTCCTATCCCGAAAGATCTGGATACCGAGAACAAAATTAGCCTCACCCAAGTCCTTCATGTCAAACTGCTTGGTCAACCATAATTTGACCGATGACAACGCCCCAACGTCATTGCCAATTAGCAGAATGTCATCTACATAGAGTAGTAGAAAAACCACCTTCCCATTCTTAATGTGTTTGTAAACAAATGGTTCATCCACATTTTGTGAGAACCCATAAGTCTTGATCACTTGATCAAATCTTATGTTCCAAGAACGAGAAGCCTGCTTAAGTCCATAAATAGACTTTAGCAACTTACAAACCTTACCCTCTTGACCCGTGACCTTGAACCCGTCTGGTTGTTCCATATAAATGGACTCATCAATATAGCCATTCAGAAAAGCCGTCTTGACATCCATCTGCCAAATCTCGTAGTCGAGAGCGGCAGCTATGGACAAGAGAATCCGGATGGACTTAAGCATGGCTACAGGCGAAAAGGTTTCCTCATAATCGATTCCTTCCTTTTGCGTATAACCCTTAGCTACCAGTCTAGCCTTAAAGGTTTCGACCTTTCCATCCACTCCTCTTTTCCTCTTGTAGATCCACTTACACCCTATGGGTTTTACCCCTTCGGGAAGATCCACAAGCTCCCAGACCCGATTAGTCTCCATAGACTTCATCTCAATGTTCATGGCCTCTGTCCAGAGTCTTGAATCAACATCCTCCATAGCTTCTGCGTAAGTATAAGGATCCCTGTCATGTTCATCCGGTTCAGCCAAAAAGACCTCCCCATTGAACATATACCTCTCAGGTTGACGACCGATCCTCCCACTACGCCGAAGCCCCTGAGGTTGTTGTTCAGGTTTGTTTGGTTTTTCTACACCGATCGGAATGGTTTCGTTCGGAACCTCCGGAGTAAACGGATTACCCCTCAACTCCTCAAGCACCACTTTGCTTTGAGGTTTAAAGTCGTTCATGTAACTCTCCTCAAGGAAAGTTGCATTAGTTGAAACCACGACTTTATTTTCCTTTGGGTTATAAAAATAACCCCCTTTAGTCCCTTTTGGATATCCTACAAACACGCAAACTTCTGAACGTGCTTCCAACTTATTCGGATCCTTAAACAGGACATGAGCTGGACATCCCCATATGCGAATATGGTTTAAGGATGTCTTCCGTCTTGTCCACAACTCGTGAGGAGTTTTAGGGACCGATTTTGAAGGCACATTGTTCAAAAGATAACATGCGGTTTGTAGTGCATATCCCCAAAAGGATAAAGGCAATGATGAATAACTCATCATGGACCGAATCATGTCCAACAAAGTCCTATTCCTTCTCTCTGCTACGCCATTCTGCTGCGGAGTGCCCGGCGCAGTCAAATGGGATAAAATCCCATTCTCTAACAAGTGTCCCTAGAACTCATCAGAAAGGTATTCTCCACCTCGATCTGATCGAAGTGCCTTTATGGGTCTACCCAATTGCTTTTCCACTTCAGCCCGAAACTCCCTGAATTTATCATAAGTTTCGCTTTTGTGGTGCATTAGGTACACATACCCATATTTAGAGTAATCGTCAATAAAAGTAACGAAGTACTCATACCCTCCTCGTGCCCGGATGTTCATCGGTCCGCAAACATCACTATGCACAAGTTCTAGAACCCCTTCGGCCCTATTGCCCTTAGACCCGTATGGTCTTTTGGTCATTTTACCCTCCAAACAAGACTCACATTGAGGTATAGATTCCACCTTTAAGTGACTTAAAGGTCCATCCCTTACCAACCTTTGAATCCTATTTAGGTTAATATGGCCAAGGCGCAAATGCCAAAGATAAGTCTTATTAGAGTGAGAAGTTTTAAGTCTTTTTGAGTTATTATCATTTATCTCAGCATTAAGCAATAGGTCCATCTTAGGTTTGATAAAATATAGATTATTTTGCATCCATCCAGAACAGATAAAAGATTTGCTTTTACGAATCACCACTTTTTCATTAAAAGATACCACGTAGGAGTCTTTAAATAAAGAAGATACAGAAATTAAATTCTTTTTAAATTTAGGAACATAAAAACAATCTCGCAAAATTAAACTCCTATAATTATCAAAATAAAGATGGACATCTCCCACTGCTTCCGCTGAGACCAAGGATCCATCGCCCATCCGAAGCGTTAAGTCTTCACGAAGTAGACTTCTCGTTTCTTTGAATCCCTGCAGAGAAACACAAACATGATTAGTTGCACCAGAATCTATGACCCAAATGTCACTGGATTCCTCAACCAAACAAGTTTCTAAATATAGAAGATCACACCTACCTCCCTTGGAAAGGAAGTCCTTGCAATGCTTCTTTATATGCCCGACCTTTCCACAAAAGAAGCACTTAAGCTTCTTTGGGTTCTTCTTCTTCTTCTTCTTGCTCTTGGTAGCAATAGGAATAGAAGACTTCCCACTCTTGGCCCGTTGTTTCTTTCCATTCCCAGAGTTAGGATTGGAACCAGAAGCAGCTACCATATTGGCCTCTCCACCAGCAGGAGACTCCCTGATCAGCAGTTCAAACTCTTGTAATTGTTTCATCAGTTCTGTCAAGGTCATATCCCGTCTATTGCTTAGATTAAAAGTAGCTCTAAACGGAATAAATTCCTTAGACAGAGTCTCAAAGACCATAGTCATCTGAGTTTCAGCATCGATGTCGGCTCCATTGGTTTGAGCCTCAGCGAGGTAACCCATGACCAACATCATGTGCTCCTTTACAGATGTCCCCGGTCTCTGTCTACAGTTTAAGAGTTTCCGAAGTGCCCCTTGCCGCTTTGTAATGGCCTGGCC
Source organism: Artocarpus heterophyllus (assembly GCA_025403435.1). Lineage (NCBI taxonomy): Eukaryota > Viridiplantae > Streptophyta > Magnoliopsida > Rosales > Moraceae > Artocarpus > Artocarpus heterophyllus. The sequence goes on from CM046327.1 coordinate 18,942,518, forward strand.
TCCAAACATGTCCTCAAGATTATCCAAGATCTGCTTCGCAGTCTCATAATCCTGATGTTGAGCCTGCAGCACGTTATTGATGCTAGCCATAACATAGCAGCGGGCCTGATCATTAGCATCTTTCCAGCGTTCGTACGCTTGGAATTGCTCATTACTTGAGTCTCCCGTAGGCTCGGGAGGACAAGGAGTTGTCAGAACATATTTCAGTTTCTCAAAGGAAAGGACGATGTCCAGGTTCCGTTTCCAATCATTATAGTTCTCACCGGTCAATTGGTTTTTGTCAAGTATCGATGATAAAGCGTTTTTATACATTTTCAATCTACAATAAAGAATCATATACCAAACATAAGCAAACATATATAATAATTTAGTAAGTTAACACAATCATGTAAAATCATACAAATGTGTTTATGTGTCAAAACCTTGAAAATATCACAACCTTACAACGATAATTCCCAACTCAGAATTCAACAAGCTCCTAGGGGAGTCATGCCAAATTCAATCAGGAACACGGATCCCCTCCTGATTAATATATGCCATCCAGGACCCGTATGATCCAGCATATACTAATAATCGTTTCTTTGGCCATTAATTTTATTAACAGAGCTCCTAGGGGAGGTTAATAATAAAGTTAACGTGAGTGTATAACCACCGTTTTAATATTTTATCCATGATTTATAATCACCACCTAGGGGTGTGCAACCATAAATCATACTAAAATACCTTATCCTTTCAGAGATCCAATCTGGTACATGATAGAAATCCCTTCCTAGGGGTTGGGACCATCATGTTCTTCCTATGGACCAACGATGGAGGCCTTAGGTTCTCTCTTCGAAAACCTTCTCCCACTCAATCTTTTGAAGTCAAGGTTTTATTTTAAAAAATTATGCATGAACAATTTTAATATGAGCGGCACTCCCTATTCTATATGACATGTTATCAATTTACATGGTAAATCATATTATAATGCAGACAAGCAAAGCAATCAAGCAAAGCTACAAGCATAATAATAACCGTAATATTATGGTTCCACCCTAGAGAATAGAAAAAATAAGATTACAAGAGAATAATCGAGACATTTATCGATTCTTCATCCTTGAATCCTTAAGCTGTATCCTTCTTCATGTAATATCCATCTTCAAGTCCTCAATCCCGTATGAATCGAACACTTCATATTTCCGGTCATATCCAAATTTAATGTTTCTCAGAATCGTCCCAAAAATAAAATTAAAACTGCACTGAAAAAATCGCACCTTTTCTGGACGCCTGGCAGCTCTCGGTCGGCAGGCCGATCTGGGTGATCGGTCTGCCGATCATGGTGGTTCGGCCTGCCGAACATGAAGGTTCGGCCTGCCGAACATGAAGGTTCGGCCTGCCGGCAGAGCACCAAAATTTCTGCCCCACTGTCGGCCTGCCGGACCGTACGTCCGGCCTGCCGATCTGTGACCTTCGGCCTGCCGAACTGTGAGGTCCGGCATGCCGACCGAGTAGAAAACCCTCAATCCAGAAAATACAATTTTAATGCAATTCATCAATTTTATTTTCAACAATTCAAAAACATAAAATTAGAGACTCAGGAAATACCTGGAGGCGCCATCATCTATCTTCAAGATCCGACTTCTCGTTCCGTCTTCTCCGAATAATTATTTAATTACAAAATTCTTACAAATTAAATAATAATTCCTAGACGGAGATGATAGTCCGCCATCTAATTACATGAAAAACCTAGATACACATTCTAACCTCTAAGGAACCATAACCGGTATTAATTAATTAATAAATAATTAAACAACATTTTAATCAACCATAATTAATTAATAAACATTCACCATATAATCCATGACAACATATATATTATATAGAAACCTAGAGTGCCATCTCTCTATAAAATTCAATTCAAGCATAGGAGAGATTAAGATCACAAAATTTATGCATATAACATGATCACAAACTTGCAAATTTATGTAAAAACCTCGGCTCTGATACCAATTGTTGGAAACAAAGTGCGCAGCGGAATTTTAAAAATTTTTCATCAGAGTATTTTCCAAAACACAAGTTTGACATGTTATATGTATAAATTAAACAGATCTTACTAACCTCAGTATGCCGAAGAACCTCCGCGACCTGTGTAGAGAAGTAACGTTCCAGAAGAGCCTCAACCAACTGGTCTTCTTTGCTATTCTCTATCCACAACCGGAGTGAGTGTGGGCTCACACGTACAGCTCTTCCACCAGTGACTCTCCTTCCAACCAATAGAGAGAACCCAAAGCTAGTGTTCGTGATTTGTGAACGAAAGCTCTCAGGGAGTTTTCAGATGCTCACTAGAAGAGTATCACTCTTAATCTCTCAAATTGATCTGAGTAAATCATTAGACTCACTCCCTTTTTATACCTATTGGTCCTTGGGGTCAGTCCATATCAGATTAGGTCTCAAAAATCGAAACAGAATCAAGTTCGGATCAATATCTGATAAGATACGCGTGAAAAACGCGTAATCTTAGCTGTCGCGGTCGGCATGCCGAACTGTGAGATAGGCAGGCCGAACTGGCCAGTTCGGCAGGCCGAACTTTCTGATCGGCAGGCCGAACTGTCGAGAAAAAATCTCCGCGAATCTTTTATTTTTCACCCGAGATTCTAAAGGATAAAGTCTCAGTTTTGATTCAAATAGCCCAATAGAAAAGATATCTGATCAAAACAAACTTTATCAAGATAATCTCTAAGAAAATAAATCAATTCACAATAATTCTACAAGTTTATCTTGTTCTAATTGTCCAAAATTAAAACAACCGATAAACAGACAAGAATTATCCGAACGCCATAATTCAACAAGTTCATCTTGAACTAATTTCTTACATAATTAATTCAACCGATAAACAGACATGAATTATTTGATTCTTATAAATTTTAAACCAATCTGATAAATCCGACATAAGTCACCAATTATTGGAAAAGCACGCCGTGTCGTTACAGGATTTTGTGAGCTAGCAAAGGGGACCAAAATGGACCTATAAAGTTTAAGCTCATGATAATTATGAAACCCAATATCCCAGATATACATTTCACAATTATCAACTCCAACGCTACTCCACTAAAAGCTTGGAGCTGCACTCTCGAACTTTATAGAATTACGAAGCTCGTGTAGCTAAGTCTCCATGACATATCATAGTGTATCGCATCCCCATATGATCATCCATAATCGGCTTAAGGACAAGTTCTGTCTTACCTTCCCGATTATTTTTATCTTACGTTCCATTGTCTCACCATTAGAAAACTTACCATCTAAAGATAGTATACCATTCGGTTACACCTATGTATCCAAATGGTTGAGCGCTCCAGTTTTCCAATTACAGGACAACGCATATAAGAGGATATCATTACTCCTAAAGAGGAGCTATGGATTCCATATCTATGAATAACAAGTCTACGCTACCAAGAGTCATGCCTCCAACGTACCGGCATGCATGCCACTATAGAGATGTGGGAGTCACCCATTGGTACATCAAAAGACACAAGTCGAGACAACGGGCCCATTATTCATCTCAGGATTAAGATACAATACAAATGATTGTCTAAAGTGAATCGATTTGTGAAGACAGAATTATTAATCCAAATCAATTCACTTTATGTCCCGATCCAACACATCGTCACCTATGACAACGCGCCAATGTTTCTATTCACGGAGTCCAACTCCGATGGCCAAGACAAACCATCTCCCAAAAGGGATATAGACAACATAACAATCTTTACATGAATAAAGCGCCCAACTTTATTCCCTCGATTGCGGATCATATATTTTAGACCATCACCTTAAGAGTCGTGTCTACCGCATAATCATCCCATCATATGCCCAACTCTTAAGGTTTAGACTGACAGTCTCAGACTACTGTTTGCTTATCATACATTCAACAAATATGAACGTAAAGAGGACAATATTTGGTATATATATAAATGAATAAATTCTTTATTGATAAAAAATGTCTCCAAAAACGTATTACATTTTTACTCCTTAGAGCATACATGTCTAACATTCGGGTCATCACACTCTAACACATTCTTTGTTATCCTCTTTTGGATCTCTATCCTTGCATATGCACTAGCTAGAAATTCTTCCACTGCAGACTGGTTCATTGTAGAAACGCCGGCCTAGTAGGGGCTAGTTTAATCAATTTTAACTATAACTGCCGTATCTCCGTTTGAAGAGCCCCCAGCTGAACATGTGGAAGCACATGTTGTAGTAAGCAAGCAAATTAAAACAGAGCAAAAATTTTAGCCCAATATCTTGAGAGTTGTCGAATTCAGAAGTTACCTTGAGAATGTCGGCGACTTTTATCGTAATCAGATGCTTGGAAAATGTGAACTTTAAATTAAAATTTGATCCTATTAACAAACTCAAAAATGCAGACATCGCCCCCTTCCAAATCATTATCCCGAGCAGATTTATTCCAACCACTCCTTAACTTGGATGATGTTCCTGCATCATACCCGCGAAAATCGTACTTTACAGACCAAGTTCTCCTCCTTCCATTTAGGACATTGAGTTCCACATTGCTACAGTTTTTGAGATGTCTACTCGAAAAGTCATGTGGAAAACCTTCATAAACATTTATCTCTTGACTGCAAACTGGCTTTAGCAGAAATCAAAATTGGCATGCAAAGTTCAAAAAGAGAGAGAAAGAGAGAGCTTACCACGCGATTATTGCGGACATAGTAGGGTTGCATGACAACTTTGCAAAACGGGTTATGAGACTTGAAACCACTAGTCTTCTCAAGAGCTGCAACTCTTTCACCCGGAGTCAAAGGTTTCATAGTGTTGACCTCCATCTGCCTCGTGGATGATTTCATATCTTTATCTCTTGTCTTACGCGAATCAATTTTATCTGCGTTCCACAAAAACCAGAAAAGAAAAAGGAAATAAAGAATCATGTTTCTTTTGTCAAACACGCAAAGTTAAAAAAACATGAAAATCTTGTTTAAGCTCCACACCTTTCATCTCTGACTTAAGAAGCCCCTGAATTTCCTTTGCTCATTCTATTTTGTGCTGTCTTGTTCTTCCCAAAAGAGCCTGGTAAAGGAAGATTCATCTAAGATTTGAATAGAATCGTATTCATTAGCTTTTCTCTTAGGAACTCGGCATTTTCCACCAAAATGGACACGAACAACTGGATAATCTATCTCGGTAGTACTGTTATCGAATATGAAAGCGCAAGACTGAGAATTCCCTTCATATCTAAAGATTAGCAAGTGGCCTTTAACAACGGAACAGTGATTTACAAACGCTGGCCAACCCCTCTCTAACCAAACCTTGCCATCATGTTTTTTCAACTTTCAACTTCATTTCCCATTTTGAGCCACGCGGAAGCATAACAGAAACCGAATGGATAAAGTCTCTCCATGACAAACTTGTAGGGAATTTGCTGCCAAACAAGTAAAGATGTCATGAGCAACTTGCAAAATAACAATGATGCAATTTCAGATTCCAAGCTTAAACAAGAAAAAGTTATGTATTTAGGCATTATATTGGCTTGTTAAAAAGCGAGATAAAAGGTCATTGGATCATGGTCCATCATCAATTATCATACAGTTCTTTCAAATAATTAACCGCTTCCAAACAAAGAGAAAAAAATGAAAATGCTCCTCTTTTCAAGCGTTAAGAACTTATATAAATATATATATATATATATATATAACGTACGAGCACGCATACACACACACCAAAAAAAAAAAAAAAGCTACATCCATGAAGAGAGGATCTCGTTTGACAATACTCTTTTTTTTTTTTTCTCTCTTTGAAAGGACAGAAGCCTCACTTGGTTCCATAGGAATTTTTCTTCTTTTTTTTTTAAGATTAAAAAAAGCCAAAATTCAGAGGTTTGACAATATATGATATTTGGTCAGAGGTCCATTAGTCAATACAAAAAGTACAGTACACCAATTTACCAAAAGAAAAAAAGAAAAAAAAAAGGGAGTAGAATATACTAACTATAAGATTTGAACAAAGTGAATCATGTCATCATTCAAGCTTGAAATTAAAAGGGAGATCTGGAAGCTTACAAGCTTGTTCTCTTGAAGAGTTTCTTTAAGAATTATCTTGAAAAAATGTGGAGTCCTTGATGAAAACCTTGCCTGGTTGGACATCTTTGAACTTGTAAAGCTTGAGATTGGGTTTCAGAGGCAGAGATAAAATCTTGCTGTAAAAAAGAAAAAAAAAAAAAAAACAGTTATTTATGTTAAATGACGAGTGTATATTATGAATGATAAAAATTAATAACCATATTTTTAAACCAACAAATGCTTGTTTTTGTTATATATATATATATATATATATTCAGTGAGAAGTAAAGCTCAAATTCTAACTAGTTGGGTTTATCAATTATCATTAAGGGGTCACCACCACGTGATTTTTGTCGCAAAGAATGCCATTAATAGACAGAGTATCTTTTCAGAAGCGCTGCTCATTTAAACAAGTCGGACAACGATGGCATGGAAAAACGATAACATCTCTAGCATGCAAGAAAAGCTGTAGGAAACGACAACTTGTATTTATAAACGACGAAAACTTGAAAACAACGTATGAGTCGTGATATTAGAAAAGAAAATGATACTAGTTTAGGAAACGACATTACTCTTTAAAATGAGAATGTTTCTACAGAAAGCGACAAGCTATCAAAATGACAATCTTATCCTCCGGCTTCTTAAAATGGCCAAGGGTTGCTAATGTTGAGAGGATAATATTGTCCAGGGTTATTTCGACGAAATGCGCTTCTATATCAGTTTTTTTTTTTTTCTCTCTCTTTTTTTTTAGGGGCATCTGTGTTTTTTTTAAAAAAGACAAAAAATCATAAATATCATTCACATAAAAAAAAAACCTTATCTTTGATATGATTCTAGAGCTGTCAATTTGAGTCGGGTCAAACAGATTAGCCTGTGACCCGTCACTTTTAGCATGGACCTCGTTACCCAACTTAAGCATTGGGCTGGCTTGGGCCACAAATCAATTGGTATCAGCACTTGACTTAAGAACTTTATGAGGAGGGAGGTTTTAGGTTTAAGTATTGGGGACACGAAAAAATCTTTAAGGGTCACTAGGTACCCAGATAGGACAGTACGTGTGAATAACGAATATAAAACCTACAAGTCCGTAGGCCCAGAAGAGGGCCCGATGGAGGGTTGAAGCATTATGATAAAAAGATGCATGGGGCCCACCTTGTGGGACCCCTAGCATAGTCGGGTCTTACACTTGTTACTCAGACATACTATCTCTTCTGGGCACCTAGCGGCCCTTAGGGATCTCTTCGCGTCCCCTAACACTTGAACCTATGACCTCTATACTTATAAGGTTCTCAAATCAAGTATTATATAGTAATACAGTATTACTATAGTAATACTATATTTCTCAGCCGCCGGCGGTCTGATGAAATCGTCGGTAAATCTTTGTATTTATATAAAGTAATATTATAGTTCTCGACGACCAGCAATATGACAAAGTCGTCAGTGAATGTTGTTTCATGATAATATAGTATTACTAGAGTAATATTGTATTTCTTAGCCGCCAACGGTCTGACAAAGTAGTTGATTAATCTTTGTATTTATACGGTAATACAGTATTATCAGAGTAATATTGTATTTCTCGGCCATCAGCGCTCCAGCGAAATCGCCGGTGAATCTTTTTATTTACACGGTAATACAATATTACAAAAGTAATACTGTATTGCTTGGCTGTCCATAGTCTAATAAGGGAGGAGGATGAGAGATATAGAGAAGAAAGAGGTGGGAGTATTTAGGGGTTTTTGTTCTCAATTTCTCATGAGATATTACTCAATTTCTTATTATATGATATTTACTACACATTTTGAAACTATATGATATTATTTACTAAGTTTTAATTATTTTGCTCTTTCTCCCTAAAAAAATATTATAATCCTTTTTTTCCTTTATATTTTGTATCCCTCCAACTCTTTTCATCATTCCTCCTCTCCCTCCCTTGTACCAAACAGATGTCAAGGGCCGAGCTAACTTAGGCTCTAAGGAAAAGCCATCGCTCTTTTTGTTCTAGTTTCTCCCCCTTAAAAATTCTAATTACAATACCCATATATATGTACAATATATGATGTTTTTTTAAAAAAAAAAATTGATTCATTACTATCGGTCAATCAAGTCTTTTTTTTTTTTACTTTTTTGTAAAGGAAGTTTTTTTTTTAAACTTTTAAGTATACTTATATTCATGAAAATTGGACTTTTAAATGGTTAAGATTTTCATATTAAAAGGTCAATCCATTAAATGGGGTCACCAATATCCTTATAAGTTAGTATTTGTGTTAGTATCATAAAGATGTAAGTTTGAGTTTCTTTTACTTTTATACATATTTCAAATTTAAAACTCAAATAAATCAAAAATTAATTATCCTACTATATAAATTCATAAACTGTGACCTTAAAAAAAAACTATATCACAAGTTTTAGTTTTTCTCAAAGAAGAAAAGAAAGATACAAATAAATAAATAGATCAATAAAGATAAATATTTTGTATTGTAGGTTTAGTTAAATATTTCGATTAAAAAAATTTAGGCATTAATAACAATTAACAAATAATAAGATTAAATGTTGTTTGACCCTCAAATTGAACCAATTGGTTCTAAACCAATAAACAGTGTAAAGCTTTTAGCAGCTATAGAAAAAAGAAAAAAAAACAAAAAGTTGTTATAGTATAAAGCTCTCACATACTAGCGTTCTTAGCCAAAATTGGTTTAAGTCATTAATTCTTTTGTGCTTATATAAGTAGTTTCTACCACTATATGGACTTACATTACATACAGAATTGATGGTAACTTATGCAATAAAAAACATAATCTTTAATAATCTTTTTAAATTAAATTATACTTGAAAAGGGATTAAATACAAAAATTTCCCATGAATTATGGGCTTTTGTAACACTTTGCTCCCAAAATTCAAAACCTAACATCTGTTCCCCTTAAAGTATAAATTGTTAGCAAAAATGGTTCTTTTGTTAGAATTTTAATAGAAAATTGATGAACGATTATAAAGTTAGGGGTATTTTGGTAATTTTGCTTATAAAATAACCATAAAAATTAAAACAATAATAAAAAATAGTCTTTATTAATAATTAAAAACAAAAAAAAATCAATTAAAACTGTTATACTGTTAGAATCATTCTTTTTTAATGTACCAAAATTTTCTTCAACATTTTATTTTTTCACACCCAAAAAGTATTTTGAAATTTTAAAAGTTTTATATATTTGTAGAATGAAAAAGTTATAACAAGAAATATCACACGAAATTTTCAAAGAGAAAAAAAATTTGACAGTATTAATAAATTTTCCTTCATATTTTGAAGTTTTTATTAGTATTTATAACTTTTAAAATTTCAAAATACTTTTAGTGTATGAAAAAAAGTTAATAAAATTGTAAAGAAAATTTATGTATATCTAAAAAAAGGGATCCAGACAGTAATATAGTATGTTTTTAATTGATTTTTTATTTTTAATCATCCATAAAGCCTATTTTTATTATATTTTTATTTTTTGGTTGTTTTTATAACTAAAATTATCAAATATTTCTAATTTTAAAATTATTTGTCAATTCGACGTTAAAATTCTAATAGAATGATCATTTTTCTTAACAGTTCATTCTGTAAGGGGAATAGATGCTACGTTTTGAAGTTTGAGGGACAAAGTGTTACAAAAGCTATAGTTCAGTGGGAATTTTTGTAATTAATCCTTTAAAAAAAGACCTAAAAGTTGTTGAGTTTATGCATACTATAAGGAAAGGCAAGTAGTTGGGTTTATCAATTCGAGCCGCCCAACCCCACCCATGAAGGCCCAAAGAAAATAGTGGATTGGGCCGACCAAGAGATAGGGAGGGTATACCTAGCCCAGCTCGAAAGCTTTGTGGGCCTAAGGCTACCCAACCCAGTTTTTATATTAGAATACTAAAAAATTCAAAACAAAATCTATGCTCGTGAAGCCAGACTGATCTTTAGCTAAGCTGAAGAATTAGGCTCAGCTTAGCCTAGTCTTTTTCTGGGTCAAGTTGGTGTCAGGTTGGTGTCTAGGCCTCAGGAAGGCCCATTTTGGCTCGACATAAATTGACACCTCTAGATATTACCTGCATGTGATCTCTGTTGCTAAAATAATATTTTATAATATAGTATTGGCCATATTGGTTTTCAAAAACGTTGAGAAAGACTTATTTTGTACCCCTAAGGAATTATTTTAAGAGGAATTTTCTTAAATGCCATATTTTAAAATTTACTTTTTATAAATACCACATGTCACAACCTAATATTAAATATGAATGATAGTCTAACATAACTTTTTCTAAGTGTGACATGAATAAACCTCATTAGTTTGGCCTTTCTTTTTTTTTCAAAAACATGGTTTAATTTCATAAGCTTTACCCCCTGTTTCCGTACATTTCAACCGTTTTGCTTTCACTGTTTATGCAAACGTTCTAAATCTTAGAACACTTCTCTTTATTTTATGGAATTTTTATAGTAGAGAAGGTTAATTTACTCTATCAATGGAACATGTTATTTTGTCGGATTAACTTTCTAACGGTATGATGTCCAATTGGAAGCAGTTTTATATCACGTGCCACAAATTTTTAACATTTACAGGTTATACGTCAAACCGTTAAAACGTTAATCCTATAATTAAAACACCCTACTTCACGGGTGGGCAAAATAGTCTTCTCCACCGTTAACGATTTTCTATTTTTATAGCATAACCACAAACAAGAATTCCTTAACATGCATAAAAACAATAATGACTATTTTCCAAAGACTTCAATAATTAAATATCTATAGCATGCAAGAAAAAGAAGGCGACAAGAACTTGAAATCAACGTGAATCTTGATATTAGAGAAGAAAAGGACTTAGGAAAACGACATTCCTCTTTGAATTGAGAATGCTTCTTAAGATGGCAACAAAAGTATAGAAGAACGACAACTGCCCCCCCAGTGGATCAAGGCCTCTCTATACGTGTGCCCTTTTTTTTTTTAATAATCTTTCTTCTAGTTTGTTCCCCACCTGAAATTTTTTAATGCAAATATAAAATATGTACATGGAATTTTTTTTTAAAAAAAATTCATTGATTCGAGTCAAGTTAAAAGTAATAACATTTCAAATTTAAAGTCTCAAATAAATCAAATTAATCAAAATCAATGATAGTATCATATAAATTCATATTTTTTGGACTCAACTTTAAAAAAGGAAGTAAACTAGAGCACAAATACATAAATAAAGTTTGATTAACCTTTTAAAGTGGGTGGCATGTACTGAGCACAGACCAATATTTGAAGTTTGGAGGCAGAGTGAAAAAGTGGAGAAGTTCAAGGAATATAGTGAAGCAGCAAAGAAACAATTCATCTTCAATGCCACGAAATTGTTTTAGGTATAAAATTTTTTTTCGTTAGTTCTAAAATTCTAATAAGTATCATTCTTATCTTATTGGAAATTTACAATTGAAAAAAATAAATTTCTAAATCAATATTATTTTTTACTCTATTTAGTAGTATTTAGAAAAATAAGAGGAAAAATACTAGAATAAATAAAAAAAAAAATATAGACAATTAGTCTATCTATAAGAATAAGAAAGCCTAAATTAGCCTCCCCTGTTAGAATTTTTGTTAAAAACAAATGAAAAAAAGGAGTCATGCAATAACGTGGAATAATTTCTTTCAGAATTTATTATAAAAACAAACGCAAAAACCATGTGACCACACTTAAACTTTAATTTTAACATCAATTCTAATCCAAGCAGACATTCTGCCTATTATATAATATATATATATATATATATATATATATAAGGTAAAGATTAAGACATTGCTCAGAAAAGTAAAAGCTACATAATTCAATATTTAAGATCTAAACATCTTCAGTCACAGAAAATTACTTTACACAACACAAGTTCCACAACCTCGGACAAAGCATTTTGAAAGGGAAGTTATTGTCCTAAAATTACTGCCTTTTTCTGTTGAGGTCTTTCACCTTGCTCACGCCATCTCTCTTTCGTTTGCCTGCACCAGTTGATCAAGACTCGTCTCATGTTTCAGTAACTAAAACCAAACTAAACAAGATTCATAGCTAACCTTGAGATTGTTGGTCATTTGCATTGTCGGAAAATCGGAAAATGGAGACTTTGAATGAAATGTCGGTTCGATTAAGAAGCTCAAATACGCATACGTCGCCCACTTTCAAATCATTGTCCTCTGCAAATACATTCCAACCATTAGAGACTATAGGTAGAAATTTTATAGCTTTCGTGCTCCGTATTTGGTATTGAGCAGACCACGATGCACCATTTGGGACCGAAAGGACGACACGGCATTCATTCTTAAGGTATCTCTCGGCAAAGTCGAATGGTACAGCCTGCCCAAGAAAAAGCAAGAAAGTAAAAAATTAAATTTGGTGAAAGTTTCTAGTCGATCAAGAAAAGTCTCTTTTTCACTGAAAATAATTTTCTTCCTATAGGATTATAACCCCGTTATTCACAAAATTGTGACCCACAGTCTAGTATTTGGTGTGTTTTTATTAGTAGTAGGTTTATCACCCTATTCATATTGGATTAAATAGTTAAATAGGATTGCTCTCTTTCATATACAGGCTGAGAAACTTTACCAACTGCCCCTTGTAACCAGCAGCATATGATGGTTGCATAACAACCTTGAAGAAAGGTTTTTCAGATTCAAAGACAGCTCTTTCAAGAATTCTTGCTTTCTCGAGACCTTTTAAGGATTCGCGTTGCTTGATGGAGGTATATTTGCATCTTCTTGCTTGTTCTATAGGCATGCTGGTTTCATCATTTATGTTGCCACCGGATTCAGTGTCATTCGTCGGACTTTCTTCCTGCTTCACTTGAAATTTTCCACCCTTGGGAGCTGAAACACCTCCGACAACATACACGGGAAACAAGAAAATGTGTGAGAAAAAAATTGGTGTATACGTAGAAAGGAAACAAAATCCTTATTCACCTGCGGGCAAGGGAGGTTCTCGGTTTCCATTAAGGCGGAAAATTACAACTTCAAGTGACAATGGTACACCCTTAAGCAGAACAAATACACAAACATCACCTACTTCAAGATTATTTTCTCGAACAAATGTCATCCAACCGGTGAATAACCTCGCAAATATTTGTGTATCGTACACTTTGATATTGTACTTCACAAACCAGGTTCTCCTCCTTCCATCTCGAACTTTGAGGCAGATCAAATCACTAGAATTTTTGAGATATTTCTTTGCAAATGCGTGTGGAAAACACTAGAAAAAAAAAGGAATGAAAGGAAGCAAATTAAGACAATGTGAGCACACATTTTGAAGGGAAAATGAAGAATGGAGCGCTGCTCCTTAATAAACATTTATCTCTTGTCTGCAAAATGAATTTCGCAGAAATTAGTGCTGGCATGCAAAGTTTTCAAAAGAGAGCTTACCAAGCGATTACCATGGATATAGGATGGCTGCATTACAAGCTTAAAAAATGGCCTGACAGATTTGAAACCACTAGCCTTGTTAAGAGCCGCAGATTTTTCAGTGCTCATCAGTGGTTTCATAGCGTCCAATTTCCTCTGCCTTGTAGTGGTAGATTTATCCTTATCACTTGTAGGCAAACCATTTTTCACTGCATTCCATAAAAATAAAATAAGAACAAAAGAATCATGCTTTTTTGTCAAATACAGAGTTAATTATCATGAACATCTTGTTTAAGCCCATAAAAACATAATAAGTGAGCAAGTAAAACTTTCGATACCTGTAATCTCTGCCTTAGATGCCTCTGAGTTTCCTTTGCTCCCTTTCCTTTGTGTTGTTCTGTTCTTCCCATGAGAACCTTTACTTTTAGAATGAGACAAGGTGCTTCTATTTTTACCAGTCGAACCGGTTTTCATTCTTTTGGGAGGCTGAGAACATGGTAAGGAAGATTTTTCCCTTGTTTTACAGGATGGTGAAATTTCATCCAAGATTTGAGTAGAATCATCTTCATTATAAGCTTCCGTGTTAGGAACTCGGAGATCTCCACCAAAACGGACAGGAAGAATTGGATAATCTATCTCGGTAGTACTGGTATCGAATATAAAAGCGCAAAATTTAGAATTCCCTTCATATTTAAAGATTAACAAGTGGCCTCTAACAATGGAATAGTGATTTACAAACTCTGGCCAACCCCTCTCTAACCAAACCTTGCCATCATCTTTTTTCAATTTCATTTCCCATTTTGAGCCACATGGAAGCTTAACAGAAACCGAATCAGATAAAGTTTCTCCATGTGTTCTGATAAACTTGTTGGGAATTTTCTGCCAAACAAGTAAAATGTCTCAAGTAACTTGTAAAACAACACTAATGGAATTTCAGAATCCAAGCTTAAGCGTTAAAAACTTACTCATGCATCGTTTCAAAAAAAAATAATAATAAAGAAATAAAGAAAAACTTTTGTATTTAGGCATTATCTTGGCTTGTTAAAAGGTGAGATAATAGGTCATCAGATCATTGGTCTATTATCAATTGTCATACACCCCTTTCTGATGAGTAGCAGCAGCCAGGAAAAAAAATGACACATGAAAATGCTCCTCCGTTTAAGCATTAAGAACTTTTACATACATATATATACATATATATATATATATTCAAGTCCATATATATACATATGAATATATTTATATATATTAGAACACACAACAAAAAAATATTACAGCCATGGAGAGAGTGTCGTGATCTCCTTTCGCAATGGCCTCTTTCTTTCTTTTTTTCTTCTTCAATTTTTTAAACCATATTATCCCCATTTGCCTCTGTTGGAATTTTTTATTTTTTTCTTTGATTTGTGATTAAAAAAAAGGCTAAAATTCAATGACAATATGATATTTAGTCAGAGGTCCATTAGTCAATACTAAATATTACCTTACACCAATTAGGAGAAAAAAAAAAAAAAAAAGGAGAGTAGCCAACTATAAGATTTGAACAGAATAATTATGTGATCTTTCAAGGTAGAAATTAAAAAGGGAGATCTAGAAACTCACAAGCTTGTTCTCTTGAAGAGTTTCTTCAAGAATTATCTTGAAAAATTGTAGAGTCCTTGACGAAAACGTTGCCTGGCTTGACATCTTTGAACTCGTAAAGCTTGAAATTGGGCTTCGAAGCCAGAGACAAAATTATATTAACGCTATCGAAGAAAAAGACATGACATCCAAGCTTCATTAGAATCTACCAAAAAAGAAAAGAAAAGAAAAGAAAAGAAAAAAAGCATCGACAAAACCATTTTAAAAAAAAATGTCAGTAAAAAGAAAATTATAAATCAACCAAAACAATATAAAAGTATTTTCTAGCACTAAAATGGACTTACATTCAGAATTTTTTATTTCTTCTTGATATAAGATTTTGCATGCAAACAACTAAACTCAAGTTTCTAAGCTCATTTGAAAAATCTGGAAGTCATTGAAGTAGAATAAGCTATACGTGTATACATATATATATATATATATATATAGAGTGTGCGCGTGTATATATAGGGAAAGTGAAGTGGCAGCTGAGTTTGTCATCAACGCGTCATGAAGTTACCACCACGTGTTGTTTTTCTCTCTGTTTAGCTAAGATTATTACAATTTCCCATTATATATGTACTATTAGTGAGACAGCTTTTCAGAAACGTTGCATAGGAAAACCTATTAGGCAACGACAGTATGGAAAACGACAATATCTCTTGCAAATAACTAGAAGAATACTGTAGAAAAGGATAAACGGATACTAAGAAACAGAAATGACTTTGGAAAACAAAACAGAAAAAAGAAAAAAAAAATTGATATTAGAAAACGATAATAATTTGGGAGAACGACATTCCTCTTTAAAACAATTCAAGTTTCTCTATTATTGTTATGATCTGATGGAAAAATAGTTTAGAAAAAACACACGTGATATAACTCGTTGGTGATTACAGTTTCAACACTTCTCTATGGTTCTAATTGTTTTTGCTATAATATTTTCTCTCATAAAATTTAAAAAAAAAAAGTTTCAATCATAAAACATGATTTCAACCGCTCTCCTAAATAAACTATAAAATAAGACAATATTAAATGGGGACCAATCGTACAACTACTGTAAAATCAATCCCACAACATCAGGCTTATTTATAGGACCTATTTTTTTTTAAAAAAAAAATTATGTCGCTTTTAAAAAATAATTATTTATGCTAGGTTTAAAAAAGTGTCACATTGCACTCAAAAAGTAGTTATCCTAAAAAAAATATATCACATTTACCCTCGTAATACATGATTAAGTTCTATCACATTTATACATATACAGCATTTTATAAGAATAAATTTTATTTAATAAATTGTAAAAGATTACTCACCTCCTTTTGGTGCTTAGTGTTGATAATGCCTCTAAAGCTATGGTGTTGCACACCGTATGAGGCGGCGCCAACATGCTGCCCAAAATCTACAAACAATCGACAGAAGCTCAAATTTTAAAAAGTTCAATTTTCATCAAAATCACTATAATTTTGGCAATTGATTAAATAATTACCAAGCCCAACATTCTCTTAAAGTAATTATATTTTCTTATCTGACTTACCTTACTGCCTATTGGACCATAAAAAAAATTAATAAATAAATTTCAACTTTTTACGCTATCAATTAAACATAGAAAATGACAATTAACTATCATTTTGTTCATAGTTTTTCTCTTTATTCTTTGATGAAAAAAATATTACCTAGAAAAAAAAAGAAAGTGAAAAATAGAAATAACTGTTGATTTGCTAAAAAGACAACAGAAACACAGCCAAAAAAACAAAAAAAAAAAAACAATAGGGCTTAAAAAAATCCCAAAAGAGGGTTTAATTCCGTTGTAAAAAAAAAAAAAAAAGTCTCTGGTTTTCCATCTTCCAATGAAAGGGTTTACCATTAACATGGCAGCATTGCGTTTATACAAAATGGTTTGCACCTTGGGAAATAAATGATCGTGAATTGGTATCTCTAACCGCAATTGTCTTGCTTTTTCAACCTAGTTTTTCCAATCTTTTTGTGCGAATGAATCCTTATCGTGACCACACACTTTTCCATGAACAACTAAAAAAATTGCACAACAGACAGTTGTTATGGAAATTGAGTTTTGGGTGGTCGCAGGAACCACACAAAAAAAAAAAAGAGTCCTATGATATTAGGTACACAAATATGACTCAACTTTTCTCAGTGGAGTATTTTCAATTTGTCCTTCAAAGTTTGAAAACTCTCACTTTGTCCTCGAGTTTTAAATTAATCCCATTCAGCCTCCGCTGTTAGAATTTTTGTTAAAAACAAACCAAACAAAAAACACCATTTATCTTCCTAGCAAAACACCACGTGACCGCATTTATCTTCCTTTTCTTCAGTTTGATCTCAACGCCCAAAAAAGTAAAAAAGCTAAAAACTTCAATTAACATCCAAACTGCTTCAAAGTCAGAGAAAAATACTTTACACAAGTTCCAAATCCACGGTAGTATTGTTATCAAATATGGAATAGTGCTTTGCAAACTCTTTCTAACCAAACCTTGCCGTCATGTTTTTTCAACTTCATTTCCCATTTTGAGCCACAGGGAAGCTTAACAGAAACCGAATCTGATAAAGTTTCTCCATATTTTCTGATAATTTTTTTGGGAATTTGCTGCCAAACAAGCAAAGATGTCTTAAATAACTTGTAATATATCACTAATTCAATTTCAGAATCCAAGCTTAAGCAAGAAAGTTATGTATTTGAGGCATTTTCCTGGCTTGTTAAAAAGGTGAAATAAAGGAAAACAGGATCTTGGTCTATTATCAATTATCCTATACCCCTTTCAAATAAGTAATAGCTGCCCAACAAAAAAGGGCCCGCATAAAAATGCTCCTCTGTTCAAATTTCAAGAACCTTTGAGAGGGTGTGGTGATCTCCTTTGACAATAGCCTCTCTCTTCTCTCTCTCTTCGTCTTTTTTTTTTTTTTTTTTTTTTTTGAAACGTCTTTTTGCTTCTATAGGAAATTTTTTCTTTTTTTGATAAATGATCATGGGATTTGGTCGCAGGTTCATTAGTCAATACTAAAAGTATAGTACACCAATTTACCCAAAAAAAAAAACAAAAGAGTACACCAACTAAAAGATTTGAACGAAGCAGAAATTTATTTCAAGGTAGAAATTAAAAGGGAGGTCTAGAAACTTACAAGCTTGTTCTCTCGAAGAGTTTTCTCCAAGAATGATCTTGAAAAATTGTGGGGTCTTTGATGAAAATGAAACTGTTGACTGGTTTGTCTGCCAGGCGCTCAGTGCAAAATATTGCTGTAGAAGAAAACGACAATGATCCAAGCTTCATCATAATCAACCCAAAAAATGAGACAAAAAAAAAAAAAAAGCAAAAAAAAAATCAATTAAAAAAATCTCAGCAAAAAGAAAAAAAAAGAAAAAAAGAAAGCCAACCAAAAAAAGGATCAAGTACTTTCTAGTAGTAAATGGGCTTGTATTCAGAGCTTTGGTCTCTTCTTGCCCTAATATTTTGCGTGCAACAACCAAACTCAAGCTGCTGGGCTCATTTGAACAGTCTGGAAGGACTTGAAGCACTATAGGATATATACATATATATAGGGAAAGCGAATTGGTAGTTGAGTTTATCATCAATGCGTCATGAAGTTACCACCACGTGTTGTTTCATCTCTATATAGCTAAGATACTATTCGTCAGAGCTCTTAAACCAGAGACAACAACGGCATGGAAAAGCGATAACATATCTTGCCATAGAAAAGGATAAACGTATATTTAGAAATGCAAATGAAACAGAAAATTATATTAGACAACGGCATTCCTAAAAATATATATAGATAACGACAATAGCATGGGACAACGACATTCCTCTTTAAAACAATAAGGATGCATTTGATTGAAGTAGGGTTTATGTCGTTTGAACCAAACATTTTACTTCAACCCGTGTTTGACAACAAATTTTAAGTTCGAATTTGAACTATTGACTTGATATTTTGAACCTAAAAGGTAACCTAAGTCTAAAAATACTACTCTTTTGTTTTCAACATTAATTTGAACCTTGTTTTTAAAACATATATTTCAGACTAAAAAACTCAAACCATCTATTTCGAACCAATAAACCAAATGAATCCTAAGTTTGAGAGTGTTTGAAAACACAGTTGAAACTACAATTAGAACTAAAAAATTGTAGCATGTGAGAGCTTTATACTATAACAAACTTTTGCTTCACACTATAGCAAGTAAGATCTTTACACCATAACAGTTAAAACCTATTAATTCTAACTAGATCGCCAAACCAAAACTTTCTCATTGAGATGACTGAAAAGAGTTTACAAAAACAATACGTGATATATTCTCTAGTCTTTAGAATAGGTCAATAATACGACACTACGATTAATAGAAAATTGGTTCCATGACACGTGACTTAAAATAAGACCTTTTTCTTTGTGACACTATTTATTTTCCTAACGGGTATTATGGTAATTAAATCAAGTATTAGTGTGCCAATTAAAATTGTTTCATTTAAAAACTATTTTACAATATTTATTTTCACGTATTTTTAAATTTTCTATGCCGATTTAGTATATTTACTAAAATGCCCTTAAAACTTCTAATTAATTACGAAAATGCCATTTGGTGTTATTTGGATTAAAGTCTCCAGATGAGACATTACACCGACTCTTACATTTCTTGTCTCCCCCTCAATTATTCTCCTCTTCCCTTCTCACATATCCTTCTTTCTTCCTGCTCATTTCTTTTCTTCTTCCTCTGCATTTCTTTTCTTTTTCTCCTTCTCTTCTTCTTCATTCTTTCTTTCACAGTGAGACAACCAATGAAAACTAAAGGAAAAGCTCAAACACTCTTCATGAATTTCAAGTTATTCTCTCATGGATCTTCACAAACAACTTCTCATAAACTTAAAGATCAAGGAAATCTAAACGTTTTCAAGATCAAACCATGGATTTGAGTTAAGTTTTGAGGTTAGATTTCTAAAAATTTAACTTTGATTTTAAGTTGTATTTTGGTATAAAAATTTGTGAGAATTATGTTTTTGATGTTTAGAGATGATTGTATATTGTCTATATAGAGTTTTTATGCTTAGAAAGCTGTTAGGAAACTAAGAATTTGATTAAAGGGCTTAGAAAATGAATTATGGATTCTCTATGAAAGATTTTCAGGTGAAAAATGACATGTAGTTTTCACAAATCGTAAATAGTTTTCTATAAAGTTTGTAATTTCAAATAATTTTATTTTAATAAATATCCAACTTTTAATTATTTTAAGTATAAATATTTTAAAATCATATTATTTATTTTAAAAATTCATTTTCACATATTTCATACCAAAATAAAATTCATATATTTTTATTTTATTGTTATTTTATAATTTACTAAAATTAAGTTAAAAAATTACTATTTACAATTTTAGTACGTTAATGATCATGGAACACTAATAAAAATAAATTGTAAATTGTCATAATTATAAATTAAGATTTAAGTTAAAGTATGTTAATTTTACGCGTCGTAGGATAACGAAGTACTTAGAGCTTACGTGATGAGCTTGGTATCGTGAGCTAAAAGTTATTAGCATGGTATTCACCAAGAGATAGGGATTTTATTACTCATCTTTTGTGAGGTTTTGATAAATTAAAATTTGGTTGTTTAATGTTGCAAGATATGTATATGATATTTTGAATGTATATGATTATATCTATAATATGATAATGTGGAACTCGTCCTATATTGTACAGCAAGGAGCTAAATGATTTGACACATGTTGTTGTAAATTTAGAACCATAGTTAAGAAAACTAACTCTGTAAATAATGAATGAATATAGAGAAATGGTGAGACGTGAAAAAGGCGGCGGTTATGTCCTTGGGTACGAATACCCTAAAAGGTAAAATAGGGGGAGGTGATGACGCTTCCTTGGGTCGAAAGTCCCAAACCACACTGTACAGGAATCGACTTGGTGAGGACTCGGGGCTTGATGTCCCTTCACTAGAACACCCTTGGAATGTTTGGAAGGTGATCAAGCGCACCCAATTGGATTTCAATGAGTTGAGTGATACTCTATTGAACGTGGATACCTAGGAATAATGATGAATTGTAATATTTGTATATATGTATGTGTACAAAGCTCGGTAATAATTAACTATGGTATCCACGGAGTATGATCATAATAAATCTCATAATCTGGATAATGATGAACACTAACTAACCATGTAGGTTTTAATGTGGCAATGATAAAAACCTAAAGGTGAGTAATGATTTTCCCTACTGAGCATATGTCACTCATTCCCCTATTTTTTTCATCTTTTTAGGACTCACAATGTGTGAGGTGGTGACAAGAAATATAGTTGAGGAAGCTATCTAGTTGTATTATGTTGGAATTGTTTCATTTATCAAAGAATGTCCTTCATGGTATTGTAAGCATCGTTTGTTACTTTCTATGACTGTATTAAGATGTGTTAAGGGTTGGAATGATGATGATGATAGTTTTATATTATTAAAATTTAAGGTACTACATTAAACTGTAGTTTACTTATTTATTTATGTTTTTATTTCATTTTGAGAGTTTTTATTTAAGTCCCGGGTAAATTACTTTGATGTTTTATTTTTATTTTCTGATCTTTATTTTATTTATTAAAAACTGTTAACCCCTGCTTAGAGGCGTTATAGAATTTTTGGTATCAGAGCCTAGGTTCGGTTAACCTAGGGAGTGTAGCACCACTTTAAAAATTTGTTTTTAAAATGGTTTTGAAGTTGAATTTTCATTGTCATCATCAAAATAAACCTCTAAGTTGATTTATACAGTCCAAGAGGATGTAACGTAGAAAGACTCTAGAATGAAAGTATTAATTGTTATGTAGGAACGATAATTATATGGAATGAATTTATGCGTAAATTGATTTTGAGAGATTTTTATAGATACAAGGAGGTAAGAACCTTTTATCTCGTGAGAAATAATAAGAAATATAAGGCTTGAGTTGTTGATCTCAAAGTTTGGCATAGATCTGTCAAATTCTTCATAATTGATTCGAACCTATGTAGTAATTGTGTGTAGACTCAATGGAAGACTTAAGTGTTGACAACTTTTCTTGAAAGTTTTATTTACTTGAGCAATATGAGATAGGTTAGGAACCCAAAGTATTGAACCTTGAGAGGGGTAAATGTTAGTCTTTGGTCTATTGGGACTGTATAAAAGTAGAGAATGCATGAATTTCAAGGTTGGAATATTTATGTTGCGTATGTTCTATCTAAGTAGTAAAATCAAGGATCTTTGCTCATTGATGTAGTCTATATTGGAAGATAGAAAGTATATTGATTTCAAGGTTAGTTACATTCTAAACCCTTGGTAGTAAAGATGATGAATCCATTGAAAGAAGTTGAGTATTAAGGATAACATATGAGTGTATGCATTGTTCAATAAGGCTTTGATTAAAACAAATTATATGAGTTACTAGAGGATTATGTTGTTACGGAATGATTTTAAATACCATTCGGGAAGATCCCTGATTGTCGTTAAATTAAACTTGTTGTTCATAGTTATTTTTATTTTTAGTGGACTTTGAAATGGGCCTAAGATCTGTACAAATTGGTTTTCAATTTTATGTTTGTTATTTAACTTGTTCTAAATGTCTTAAGGCCCGAAACAACTTGATTCATTTCAGCTTAGAACATTTGCGCCTAGTCCAAATCTTGAATCAGTTTGATTCACTCTGTCTCTTCTACCTGGCCTCTATACGTGTCATCTACAGTGGTTTAATTATTGTTTACATATACGTCTACTGTGCATAGGAGTTTATTTCTCCAAGCTAACTCTCTCTCTCTTAATTTGTTATTCTCTCTCTAAATCGCAAATCCTCTTCTTTGTCTCTAGAACTTCTTCTTTCTTTCTAAAAGAAGAAGGAATTCTAGGATTCTGCAACTTACTATCTCAATTTTTCCTTTCTATCTACTCTCCTTTCATCTCATTATGGATCCAAAATACCAACACCTGAGAAAACATTTTCCGTCACTCTCCCAAAAGATTCTTGGAAAGAAATACAAGACTAGGATCACTCGGTTGTGGATTCTTATGCGTTTTGGCATCCCTGGTGATGTGAGGATATTGATAGAGGGGAAGATCCGTTCAAGTGACTTTAGTCAAGATGTCGGTTTACTAGGAACAGGTACCAGTCGTAGTGCGATGAAAAGAAGAGCTTGTGCTATTGCGGTAACTTGTAACAAATATGGAAGACAAAATTGTAACAGTAAATGTACTTCACCTAGTTATATGTCTACGAATAGAGAGGATAAAATAAGGTTTTGTAGGGATGGACTCTCTAAGGAGAACTTGGATAACCTCCATGCTCCTCTTCAATATCATCCTAGTGGGTATGTTCAATGAGCTATTTTTAAACTTTGGCCCAAAATGTATGCAGAAAGAAAGCATCTCAAGAATATGGTATTTCTAGATCCTATTTGCCAAGCCATAAGAAAACTGGATGGGGAATAAGTCATTGCTCTATAAAGGTTGTTTAGTCTTTGCTTGTTTGAAATCGTTTCAATTGACCTTTAATAGTCTATGTCTTTCTTTTAACTGAGAATATTTGCCTTTGTATTTGAAATAATTGTGATGATTAGATCGATACAATAAGTGTTAGTATCTTATTTAATTTATGGTTTTCTTTAATATAAATATATACAATAAAATTTATTATCCTGTCAGACACATGACATGCGATACTGTAACATGTTTGAATCTTTGAAACTTATCCAGATATTTCAAGATTTGTATCTCAAATTTTAAAAGTTCTACAGTATTTGTCGTTTATAGGGATTTTCTAGATTCAGCGTGCATTTGTTAAAAGGTCTACAGTTGTGTTAAGAGTGTCTTTTGTCAAATTATTCTCAATTGTCAAATCCAATTAGAGTCTAATCTTTTTCAAAAAGTAAATCAGATTTTCTATAAACTGTCAATCGCTTTTTCTTACTTTCTTACCTACACAATACTTTATTTAAATCTTTGGATTATCTTTTTGTTACCTACTCGTCTGTCTTTTTAGTCCTTTTATGTATTTCTTATCCTTAAAATCTCAAGTAGAACCCCAAGTTTAAATGGATCAGACATAAAGCAATCACTTATATAAACCAAACATGTCTACCTCCTAATCCACCAAGGAAATAAAGAATGTCTATGTCTTTTGTGGTTCCAGCCCTGAAAAAGAGAAAGTCTATCTAAAAGCTACAAAACACTTAGGGCAAGTCCAAGCACGCAGGAAAATTAACCTGACCTATGGGAGTGGTATTTTAGCATTAATGGGAAATGTGGCAAGTCTTAGGGATTATTCCTCGACTCCTCGCTGAGGGGAACCTTTGTGGAAAAACGATAGGTAAGGAGAAAAGAATGCTGGACACCCCTGAATGTCATAAAGTCATGATTGATAATTCTGATGCTTTTATAGCATTACCTGGTGGTCTAGGTACCCTTGAGGAAGTATTCGTAGTTGCTAGTAGGCAATTATTGGGCTTTCATTCTAAACCCTTGGGGCTTTTAAATGTAAATAGTTTTTATGATGGTCTTTTAAAATTTTTAGATTACGCTATGAGAGAAAACTTCATTGTAGAATTGAAAAGATAAATCTTTGTTACTGCTTCAATAGTTGAGGAATTGTTAGATAAGATGCAAATCATCCCTCCAGAGTTTGACACTGTAACATCCAAGCTTAAATGGGAGAAGGAAAGCTGGGAGCCACCATTTGACTTGAATTTCCAACTGTAATCTTTTGGTTTTATCTATAGCATGTAGGCATGTATGTTTGTGTTTCATGTGTCATGGTAACCGTTTTCTCCACACTCTATATTTCTTATGGTATATTGTTGTTAAAATCTTTAGATTCATTGACCCTAATGCCGGGATGGCTGATAATATGGAGTACTTGATACTCTTGAAACGCATCCTATTTAAGGTCCGATCTTTTGTTTATCGATGTTTTTGTATTCTATAAGCATGCATGATATGGATAGCTAGTATACGGAGTGCCCTGTATTCTCGAAACGTATCCATGTTATGTTTGTAATGTGTAGCATTCTGTTAACGTTTTGTAGAAGACCAAAGTCAATTATGGGGATACTCCATAGAAAATATAAGTGTGTTATGTGCGTGAAATGTTTGTGTGTCATGAAGGTAGATGTTTAATGCAAAATCTGTCGAGTTGGCTCTAATTATGAGATTCCCTCTAATATCTCTATGTATAAGTTTAATGTATGATTTTGAATAGAAGGGCTAGTGTTATATATTTTATGACTCTGTTTTAGTTTATTAGTTGGAATGTGAAATCAACCATTCTTGACTTTTCCTTACTCAGAAAGGAAAAGGAACCTAAAGATGAAGTATACATAATTTTATTGGCAATCTCCTTAGTGCAATTGTAAATCACAGTCCATGGATAGTGAAGGACTGAAAAGTTGGGATGATAAGTATGTGTCCTTTTCTAATCAGATTCTTAAACCATTATACGGTGTTATAAGTTGGAATATGTTAGAAATACTCTTGTTGAGGGATTTGATATTTAGAGTATAATTGATGTCCCAAGCCAATGAATAGAAACATAGTGACCCATATTTGGAGATAAAATAGCACAAAGGGTGTGGAGTCAAAAGCGGAATCATAACGGAATTATAGTTTTCACTAGTATAGTTAGATTTGAAATTTCAGGGATGAAATTTCTTTAAGGGGTAGAGCTGTGACACCTGTTTTTTTTCTAACAGGTATATGGTAATTAAATCAATTATTAGTTTGCCAATTAAAATTGTTTCATTTAAAACTATTTCACAATATTTATTTTCACTTATTTTTAAATTTTCTATACCTATTTAGTATATTTACCGAAATGCCCTTAAAACTTCTAATTAATTACGAAAATACCATTTGACATTATTTGGATTAAAGTCTCCAGAAGAGACATTACACCGACTCTTACATTCTTGTTTCCCCCTCAATTATTCTCCTCTTCCCTTCTCACGTTTCCTTCTTTCTTCCCTGCTCATTTCTTTTCTTCTTCCTCTGCATTTCTTTTCTTTTTCTCCTTCTCTTCTTCTTCATTCTTTCTTTCACAGTGAGACAACCAAAGAAAACCAAAGGAAAAGCTCAAACACTCTTCATGAATTTCAAGTTATTCTCTCATGGATCTTCACAAACAACTTCTCATAAGCTTAAAGATCAAGGAAATCTAAACGTTTTCAAGATCAAACCATGGATTTGAGTTAAGTTTTGAGGTTAGATTTCTAAACTTTAACTTTGATTTTAAGTTGTATTTTGGTATAAAAATTTATGAGAATTATGTTTTTGATGTTTAGAGATTATTATATATTGTCTATATATAGTTTTTATGCTTAGAAAGCTATTAAGAAACTAAGAATTTGATTAAAGGGCTTAGAAAACAAATTTTGGGTTATTTGTGAAAGATTTCTAGGTGAAAATCGACATGTCGTTTTCACAAAGCTACATGTTGTTTTCCCATACAAAAATTCAATAAAGACAAGCTTCAGGTGGGATTCAAACCCCCAATCTCAAGAACAATAAAATGGAGTCAAATCACTAGGACAAGAGTAGTTATTTGATAATTTATGTTTCAGAAATCGTAAATAGTTTTCTATAAAGTTTGTAATTTCAAATAATTTTATTTTAATAAATATCCAACATTTAATTATTCTAATTATAAATATTTTAAAATCATATTATTTATTTTAAAAATTCATTTTCACATATTTCATACCAAAATAAAATTCATATATTTTTATTTTATTGTTATTTTATAATTTACTAAAATTAAATTAAAAAATTGATATTTATAATTTTAGTACGTTAATGATCACGACACACTGATAAAAATAAATGGTAAATTGTCATAATTATAAATTAGGATTTCAATAAAAGTATGGTAATTTTACGCGTCGTAGGATAACGAAGTACTTGGAGCTTACGTAATGAGCTTGGTATCGTAAGCTGGAAGTTATTAGCATGGTATTCACCAAGAGGTAGGGATTCTATTACTCATCTTTTGTGAGGCTTTAATAAATTAAAATTTGGTTGTTTAATGTTGCAAGATATGTATATGATATTTTGAATGTATATAATTATATCTATAACATGATGATGTAGAATTTGTCATGTATTGTACAGCGAATAGTATAATGATTTGACATATGTTGTTATAAATTAAGAAGCATGGTTAGGAAAACTAACTCTATAAATAACGAATGATTTTAGAAAAATGGTGAGACGTGAAGAGGGCGGCGGTTACGTCCTTGGGCACGAATATCTTAAAAGGTAAAATAGGGGGAGGTGATGACGCTCCCTTGGGTCGAAAGTCTCAAAACGCATTGTACAGGAATCAACTTGGTGAGGACTCGAGCTTGATGTCCCCTCACTAAAACACCCTTGGAATGTTTGGAGGGTGATCAAACGCGCCCAATTGGGTTTTGATGAGTTGAGTGATACTCTATTGAACGTGGATACCTAAGAATAATGATGAATTGTAATATTTGTATATATGTATGTGTATGAAACTCGGAAATAATTAACTATAGTATCTACGGAGTATGATCATAATAAATCTCATAATCTGAATAATGATGAACACTAACTAACCATGTAGGTTTTAATGTGGCAATGATAAAAACCTAAAGGTGAATAATGGTTTTTCCTACTGAGTATGTTGTCACTCATTCCTCTATATTTTCATCTTTTCAGGACTTACAATATGTGAGGTGGTGACAAGAAATATAGTTGAGGAAGCTATGTAGCTGTATTATGTTGGAATTGTTTCATTTATCAAAGAATGTCCCTCATGATATTGTAAGCATCGTTTGTTACTTTCTGTGATTGTATTAAGATGTATTGAGGGTTGAAATGATGATGATGATAGTTTTATATTATTAAAATTTAAGGTACTACATTAAACTGTGGTTTATTTATTTGTTTATGTTTTTATTTCATTTTGGGAGTTTTTATTTAAGTCCTGGGTAAATTACTTTGATGTTTTATTTTTATTTTCTGATCTTTATTTTATTTATTAAAAACCATTAACCCCCACTTAAGGGCATTACATTCTTATTCATTGGGGTGCTTAATATAAATGTTGCCTCAAATGGATTTTTTTTTTTTTTAAGGTATGGTTGACGGGCACTAGACCCAGCGGTTTTTCTCACCACATGAGGTGACACTTGTTAGACATGTATTCCCTAAGAAATAAAAGTGCAATATGTTTTTGGAGATATTTTTATTAATAAAAAGTTTATTTATTATTCATATACTAAATTGTTGTCCTCTTTATGTTCATATTTGTTGAATGTATGATAAACAAACAAAAGTCTGAGACTATCGGTCTAAACCTTTAGAATCAGGCATATAATAGACAGATTATGCAGAAGACATGATTCTAAAAGTGAAAGTCTAAATCATAAGATCCGCAATCGAGGGAATAAAGTTGAGTGCTTTATTCACGCAAAGATTGTTATGTTGTCTATATCCGTAACGGGAGATGGTTTGTCTTGGCCATCGGAGGTGGACTCCACGAATAGAAACATTGGCACATTATCATAAATGACGATGTATTGGATCAAGACATAAAGTGTAATTGATTTGAATTAATAATTCTGTCTCAACAAATCAATTCACTATAGACAATCATATGTGCTATATCTAAATCCTGAGATGAATAGTAGGCTCATTGTCTTCACTTATGTCTTTTGATGTACCAGAGAGTGACATCCAGATTTTTATGATGGTACGTATACCGGTACGCTGGAGACATGACTCTTGATATTATATACTTGTTATTCATAAATATGGAATCCATAGCTCCTCTTTAGGAGTCGATGATATCCTCTTATATGCATTATCCTGTAATTGAAAAACTGGAGCGCTCAACCATTTGGATACATAATTGTAACTAAATGGTATACTATCTTCGAATGGTAAATTTTCGATGGTGAGATAATAGAACGTAAGAAAAAAAATAATCGAGAAGGTAAAACAGAATTTAACCTTAAGCCGATTATGGATAATCCTGTTGGAATACGACATATTATGATATGTCATGGAGACTTAGTTATATGGGCTTTGTAATTCTATATAGTTCGAGAGTATAGCTCTAAGCTTTTAGTGGAGTAGCGTTAGAGTTGATAATTATGAAATGTATATCTAGGATATTGGGTTTCATAATTATCAAGAGCTTGAACTATATAAATCCGTTAGGTCCCTTTTGCTAGCTCATAATAATCTTGTAACGATACAGTGTGTTTTTTCAATAAATTGATGACTTATGTTAAATTATTAGATTTGTTGAAATTCGATAGGATCAGATAATTCATGTTTGTTTATCGATTGAATTAATTTGGTGAAAAATTAATTCAAGATAAACTTGTTAAATTATTAGAAATATTTATTTTCCTAGAGATTATCTAGATATTGTTATTTTAATTAGATAATTTCTTTATTGGATTATTTGAATTAAAACTGAGGCTTTATCTAAAAAATCTTGGGTGATAAATAAAATATTCGCAAGAATCATTTATCGTAAGTTCCGCAAGCCAGTCTTCAGGTTCGGCCTGTCGATAGAGTAAGTTCAGCAGGCCGATATGCCAGTTTAGCTTGCCGACCAAACGATAATTTGATCATGTGTTTTTACACAATTTTATCATATGTTGATCTAGATTCGAATTTTTGAGACATTATCTGATAAGGACTAACCCTTGTGTCCAACCTCTATAAATAGGGAGTGAGACTCATAAGTTATTTAGATCAGTTGAGAGATCAATAGTGAGCACTCTATACTATAAGTCTTTGTAACTCCCCTAAAGAGCTATTGTTCACAAATCACGAACCTTAGTTTTAGATATCTCTCGATTGGTTGGAACAAGAGTCACCAAAGAAAGGCTGTACGAGGTGTGCCCATACATACTCCGATCGTGGATAAAGAATAGCAAAAAAGATCAGTTGGTTGAGGCTCTTTTGAAATACCTTTTTCTTCACAGATTGCAAAGAGCTCTTCAACATTAAAAGATTAGTAAAATTTAAACAGAGAATAATTATGTGATATTTCAAGGTAGAAATTAAAAAGGGAGATCTAGAAACTTACAAGCTTGTTATCTTGAGGCGTTTCTTCAAAAATTATCTTGAAAAATTGTAGAGTTCTTGATGAAAACGTTGCCTGGCTTGACATCTTTGAACTTGTGAAGGTTGAAATTGGGTTTCGAAGCCAGAGACAAAATTATATTAATGTTGTCGAAGAAAAAGACCATGACATGCAAGCTTCATTAGAATCTAACAAAAAAGAAAAGAAATGAAAAGAAAAAAGCACCGACAAAACCAATTTAAAAAAATGTCAGCAAAAAGAAAAAGAAAAATCAACCAAAAACAAGATAAAAGTATTTCCTGGCACAAAAATGGACTTACATTCTGAATTTTTTGTTTTCTTCTTGATCCAAGATTTTGCATGCAAACAACTAAACTCAAGTTTCTAAGCTCATTTGAAAAATCTGGAAGTCATTGAAGAAGAGTGAGCTATATATATATATAGTGCGTGTGCGTGCCTATATAGGGAAAGTGAAGTAGCAGCAGAGTTTGTCATCAACGCGTCATGAAGTTACCACCACGCGTTGTTTTATTGCTCTATGGGCAAGATTATTACAATTTCCCATTATATATGTACCATTACTAATGAGACAGCTTTTCAGCAACGTTGCATAGCAAAACCTATTAGGCAACGACAGTATGGTAAACGACAATATCTCTTGCAAATAACTAGAAGAATACTGTAGAAAAGGATAAACGGATACTAAGAAACAGAAATGACTTTGGAAAACAAAACAGAAAAAAGAAAAAAAAAATTGATATTAGAAAACGATAATAATTTGGGAGAAACATTCCTCTTTAAAACAATTCAAGTTTCTCTATTATTGTTATGATGCGACGGAAAAATAGTTTAAAAAAACCACACGTGATATAACTTGTTGGCGATTACAGTTTCAACACTTCTTTATGGTTCTAATTGTTTTTACTATAATGTTTTCTCTCATAAAATTTTTTTAAAAAAAAGTTTCAATCATAAAAGATGATTTCAACCGCTCTCTTAAATAGACTATAAAATAGGACAATATTAAATGGGGACCAATTGTACAACTACTGTAAAATCAATCCCACAGCATCAGGCTTATTTATAGGACCTATTTTTTAAAAAAAAAAATTATGTCGCTTTTAAAAAATAATTATTTATGCTAGGTTTAAAAAAGTGTCACATTGCACTCACAAAGTAGTTATCCTAAAAAAAATATATCACATTTACCCCTCATAATACATGATTAAGTTCTATCACATTTATACATATATAGCATTTGTAAAATAAATTTTATTTAATAAATTTTAAAAGATTGCATTCACGAAAACTCGTCTCCTTTTAGCTCTTAGTGTTAATAATGCCTCTAAAGCTATGGTGTTGCTCACCGTATGAGGCGGCGCCAACATGCTGCCCAAAATATACAAGTAATCGACAGAAGATCAAATTTTAAAAGGTTCAATTTTCATCAAAATCACTATAATTTTGGCAATTGATTAAAGAAAAAATTACAATAGACGTCTAAATTATTGTTATGAAATTAAAATCTAACACAATATTTAATATATCCTAAACATGTCCTTAATGATATAGTAATTATCTTAATAATATTACATATTGTACTATATAATTACATATAAATAATTTTAATGATATCATTAAGAGACATTTGTAGAATTTTTACAAATTAGAGTCATATTTCAATTCAATAAAAGTAATTGAGCCAATTGTCTCATTAACCTTTGATTAAAAAATTACCAAGCCCAAAATTCTCTTAAAGTAATTATACTTTCTTATCTGACTTACATTACTGCCTATTGGACCATAAAAAAATATATATTAATAAATAAATTTCAACTTTTTACGGTATCAATTAAATATAGAAAATGACAATTAACTATCATTTTGTTACATAGTTTTTCTCTTTATTCTTGATGAAAAAAATAATACCTACAAAAAAAAAAAAGAAAGTGAAAAATAGTAATAACTGTTGATTTGCTAAAAAGACAACACCAACACGGCCAAAAACAAATAAATAAAAAACATAAAAACCAAAACAACAGGGCTTAAAAAATCCCATAAGAGAGTTTAATTCCGTTATAAAAAAAATGTTTTTGGTTTTCCATTTTCCAATGAAATGGTTTACCATTAACATGGCAATATTGCGTATATACAAAATGGTTTGCACCTTGAGAAATAATCGCGAATTGGCATCTCTGACCCTTAAAAGCACAATCGTCTTGCTTTTTCAACCTACAGGTTGTTTGGCATACCTTGTATTTGACAGTTAGTGATCCACGTCACTTTATTGGTTATAAATAGTATAAAGCTTTTATATGCAATAATAACAATTAAAAAAATTACTGTTGTGTAAAGCTTTCACATGCTACAGTAAAAACAGTTATAACCAAAGGTTCTAACCATTTTACCAAAAACCCACATAGTGGTTAAAACCATTGGTTAGAATTGTATACACTGTAGCATGTGAGAGCTTTACATTGTAGCAACTTTTTTTTACTAACATGTGAAAACTTTACAATATTATAGCATGTGAAAGTTTTATATTATTATAATCTTTTTGTACGAATGAATCCTTATCGTGACCACATCCTTTTCCATGAACAACTAAAAAATTTGCACAATAGACGGTTGTTATGGAAATTGAGTTTTGGGTAGTCGCAGGAACCACACAAAAAAATAGCGAGTCCTATGATATTAGGTACACAAATATGACTCAACTTATTAGTCTCAGTGGAGCATTTTCTATTTGTCCTCCAAAGTTTGAAAACTCTCGCTTTGTCCTCGAATTTTAAATTAATCCCATTTAGCCTCCCCTATTAGAATTTTTGTTAAAAATAAACCAGGGAAAAAAAAAGGGAGTATTACGATAACAGACTTTCTTTGCAAAACACCACGCGATCATATTTATCTTCCTTTTATTCAGTTTGATCTCAACAGCTCAAAAGAGTAAAAGCCTAAAACATCAATTAAGATCTAAACTGCTTCAGAGTCAGAGAAAATTACTTTACACAAGTTCCAAATCCTCGGACAAAGCTTTTTGAAAGGAAGTTATTGTCCTAAAGTTACTGCCTTTTTTCTTTTTCTCCTCTCTTTTGGGGTCTCTCACTTTGCTCATGCCATCTCTCTTTCGTTTGCCTGCACCGGTTGATCAAGACACCCTAGTTAATATCAACACGAAGAAGCTCATGTTTTAGTAACAAAAACCAAATTAAACAAGATTCATAACCAACCTTGAGATTGTTGGTCATATGCATGTCAGAAACCCAGAAAATCGAGACTTTGAACGAAATGTCGGTTCGATTAACAAGCTCAAATGTGCATACGTCGCCCACTTCCAAATCATTGTCCTCTGCAAACACTTTCCAACCTTTACAGACTACAGGTGAAAATTTCCCGGCTTTTGTGCTCCTCAATTGGTACTGTGCAGACCACGATGCACCATTTTCTACCGAAAGAACAACAGGGCATTCATTCTTAAGGTATCTCTCCGCAAAGTCTAATGGTACAGCCTGCCCAAGAAAACGCAAGAAAGTAAAAAAATTTGGTGACAGTTTCTAGTCTATCAAGAAAATGTGCCTTCTCTTTCTTCATATACAGGCTGAGAAACTTTACCAACTGCCCCTTAGAACCAGCAGCATATGATGGTTGCATAACAACCTTGAAGAAAGGGTTTTCAGATTCAAAGACAACTCTTTCGAGAATTTTTGCTTTCTCGACACTTTTTCTTTTTAAGGATCCACGTTGCCGTTCGATGGAGGTATATTTGGATCTTCTTGCTTGATTTATAGGTATGCTGGTTTCATCAATTATGTTGCCACCGGATTCAGTGTCATTCGTTGGACTTTTTTCCTGCTTCACTTGAACTTTTCCACCCTCAGGAGCTGAAACGTCTTCGACAACATACACAAGAAACAAGAAAATGTAGGAGAAAAAAATTGTGTATATGTAGAAAGGAAACAGAATCC
This sequence comes from Artocarpus heterophyllus, assembly GCA_025403435.1. Classification (NCBI taxonomy): domain Eukaryota; kingdom Viridiplantae; phylum Streptophyta; class Magnoliopsida; order Rosales; family Moraceae; genus Artocarpus; species Artocarpus heterophyllus. The sequence continues at coordinate 18,976,594 of CM046327.1, forward strand.
TTATTCACCTGTGGGCAAGGGAGGTTCTAGGTTTCCATTAGGGCGGAAAACTACAACTTCCATCAACAACGGTACACCCTTAAGCAGAACAAATATGCAAACATCACCTACTTCAAGATTATTTTCTCGAACAAATGTCAACCAACCGGTCATTAAACTTGCATATATTCCCGAATGGTACGCTTTGATATTGTACTTCACCGACCAAGTTCCCCTCCTTCCATCTCGAACTGTGAGGTGGATCACACCACTAGATTTTTTCAGATATTTACTTGCGAACGCCTGTGGAAAATTCTAGACAAACAAGGAATGAAAGGAAGTAAATTAAGATAATGAGAGCGCATGTTTCAAAGGAAAAATGAAGAATGGAGCGCTGCTCCTTAATAAGCATTTATCTCTTGTCTGCAAAGTGGATTTAGCAGAAATCAGTATGGGCATGCAAAGTTTTCAAAAGAGTGCTTACCACATGATTACAACGGATATAGGATGGCTGAATTACAAGCTTAAAAAACGGCTGTTCAGATTTGAAACCACTAGCCTTGTTAAGAGTTGAAAATTTTTCAATCCTTGTCAATGGTTTCATATTGTCCAATTTCCTGTGGCTTTTAGTGGTAGATTCATCCTTATCACTTGTACCAGGCAAACCATTTTTCTCTGCATTCCATAAAAACAAAACAAGAACAAAAGAATCATGCTTTTTTGTCAAAAATACAAGAAGTTAAGTAACATGAACATCTTGTTTAAGCCCAAAAGAACAACTTAAAATTGCAAGTAAAACTCCCATACCTTTCATCTCTGACTTAGATGTCTCTGAGTTTCCTTTGCTCTCATTCTTTTGTGTTAATTTGTTCTTCCCATGAGCGCCTTCACTTTTACAATGAGAAAAGTTGCTTCTAGTTTCACCAGTCGGACCGGTTTTCATTCTTTTCGGACGCCAAGAACATGGTAAGAAAGGTTTTTCCCTTGTTTTACAGGAGGGTGAAAATTCATCCAAGATTTGAATAGAATCATCTTCATTAGCTTCCCTATTAGGAACTCGGAGATCTCCACCAAAACAGACAGGAACAACCGGATAGTCTATCTCGGTAGTACTGGTATCAAATATGAAAGCGCAAAATTGAGAATTCCCTTCATATTTAAAGATTAACAAGTGGCCTCTAACAATGGAATAGTGCTTAACAAACTCTGGCCAACCCCTCTCTAACCAAACCTTTCCATCATGTTTTTTCAACTTCATTTCCCATTTTGAGCCACATGGAAGCTTAACAGAAACCGAATCAGATAAAGATTCTCCATATTTTCTGATAAACTTTTTGGGAATTTGCTGCCAAACCAGTAAAGATGTCTCAAGTAACTCGTGAAAATTAAATTTCAGAATCCAAGCATAAGCAAGAAAAAATTATGTATTTAGGCATTATCTTGGCATGTTAAAAAAATGAGACAAAAGGAAAATGGATTATGGTATATTATCAACCATAACACACCCGTTTCAAATAAAGAACAGCTACCAGGGGAAAAAATTATGAAAGTGCTCCTCTGTTCAAGCATTGAGAACTGATATAAATTAGAACACACACAAAAAGAGAGAGAGAGAGAGAGACAGAGAGAGAGAGGGAAGAGTACAGTACACCGATTTATCCCAAAAAAAGTGCAGTACACCAACTATAAGATTTGAACAAAGCAGAATTATCTGATTTTTGAAGGCAAGAATTAAAAGGGAGATATGGAAAGCTTACAAGCTTGTTCTCTTGAAGAGTTTCTTCAAGAATTATCTTGAAAAATTGTGGAGTCCTTGGTGAAAATGTTGGCTGGTTAGACATCTTTGAACTTCTAAAGCTTGAAAATCGGGTTACAAAGGCAGAGACAAATTTATATTAATGCTGTCAATAAAAAAAAAGAAAAAAGACCATGATATCCAAGCTTCATTAAAATCTGCACAAAAACTAAAAAAGTACGAACAAAATCAATTAAAAAAAATAGCAACAAATAGAGAAAGAAAAATCAACCGTAAACAAGATAAAAATATTTTCTAACACTGAAATGGACTTACATTTGTAGCTTCCTTATTTCTTCTCCTCTTTGATTTTGCACGCAAACAATTAAACTCAAGTTTCTATGCTCATTTGAAAAATCCGGAAGCCATGGAACCTTCACAAGAGCCACCACCCCGCAACCCCTGCCCTCCCTCTGCAGCAAAACCAACCACCTTCCAATCCCTCCCCATCTCGCCCGAGAAGCCACCCCGTGACCTCCCCCTCCACCCTCCTCGTCACGACCATATCTTGAACCCAGATCTCGTTAGGGTCATCGAAAGCAGTAGCCGCCCTCGTTGTGGCCCCTCCCTCACATCATCTTGAGATCGAAGGCACCGCTTGAATCGATGAACTGCCCAAGTTTCCTCAGGAGCCGGATTTTTTTTTTTCTTCTTTTTTTTTTTTTTTTGTCGTTTGGCTTGCTGAATGTAAAAGCCTTGATTGAGAAAGGTTTAAAAAAATAAAAATAAAAATAAAAAGAAAAAATTTCAACATATAACCAAATTATTACCATAAAATTAAAACTTAATACCATAATTAAAATGTTTTTAAAATAACCTTCATAATATGATAATTATTTTAATAATATTATATTTTATAAAATATAATTATATAAAAATTCTTTTAATGATATTGTTTTAAATCATATGTAAAATACTTATAAACTAGAATAGTATTTTAATTCAATAAATATAATTAAATTATTTATATTATTAACCAAAAAAAAGTAAATTGCTAAGGCATCTCAACTATTATAAAAATGTGCTGAATTGGTACCCAATTTTTTTTATAGTTGAATTGCTCTAATATTTTAATTTAAGTGTTAAAAAAAAAAAAAAAACCGATTTAACAGTCAAGCGCTTAACTTTTAACGGTTTTTGATCACGTGATGCCAACATGGCTTGGATTTATTATGAAAACATTAAAATATCCTTAAATAAATTAATAACATATATTTAAAAAAAAAACTCAAAGAGAAATAAAAAAAACCAAAATTGACGTCTTCTTCTTCCCTTTTTTTTTCTCTGTTTAAAGAAATGCCCAAGTTTCCTTACCATCGCAGCGCAAATAATCGAAGGAGCCGAGGGTTTTTTTTTTTCTTTCATTTTTTTTTTTTTGTCTTTTGGCTTGCTGAACGTAAAAAGCCTTGATTGGGAAAGTTTTTTTTAAAAAAAAATGAAAGGTGAAAAATGAAAACTGGAGTCAGTTGAACGTTGCTAACAGGGATATTTTTAGTAACTTTGATAAAAAAAATTCTATTTTGACGTTTAGGAATTTAAAGGTTGTTTTGTTAAAATTAAAAAAAAAAGATAGACTAAAATGTTACCTATTAAATAGTTGAGGGACTACTCATATAATTTATTATATATATATATATATGAGTATAGTTTCAATAATTACCAAAAAAATTCTAAAAATTAATTAGCATTTAATTTATGAATCTAATTAAAAGAAAATTTAAGTGGACAACTTGTTTGTCACATATTTTAAAAAAAATAATGAAAAATATAAATTATACACTTACATGAATTTTGGGTTAAAAACAACCTTTCTCTTCTGATACAAAGGAAAGAAATAAAAATAAAAATATAAAAAAAGCTATTTTTTCATCCCCTATATTGTTTTCCATATTGACCTAGAATTATATACTCAACAAAAAGAAAAATCCATCAAGCACATAGACAAATTTGCAAGCAGTAGGAGAAAATACAATTTTTGAAATGGATTTTACCTTAGAATAACTTTGACTAATTTGCAAGCAGTAGGGTAGGAGAAAGAAATATTACAAATCAGTTGGTGTGCTCATAAAACTTTGATTTCTTAAAACTCTCCATATTGCTGTCTTTATTCTTCCCACGAAAAGCCTCTAGTTTTAGAATGAGACAAGCTGCTTCTAGTTTTACCAGTTGGATTGATTTTCAAAAAATCATTTAAGATTTGAATAGAATCATCTTCATTAGCTTTCTTATCAGGAACTAGGAATTCTCCACCAAAATAGATGCAAACAACAGGGATAATCTATCTCGATAGTACAATTATCAAATATGAAAGTACAAAATTGAGAATTCCCTTCATATTTAAGTATTAACAAGTGCAAACTTGGCCAACCCCTTTCTAACCAAACCTTGCCATCATGTTTTTTCAACTTCATTTCCCATTTTAAGCCACATGGAAGCTTAACAGAAACCGAATCTGATTAAGTTTCTCCATATTTTCTGACAAATTTTTTGGGAATTTGCTGCCAAACAAGCAAAGATGTCTTAAATAACTTGCGATATATCGCTAATTCAATTTCAGAATCCAAGCTTAAGCAAGAAAATCATGTATTTGAGGCATTTTCCTGGCTTGTTAAAAAGGTGAGATAAAGGAAAACAGGATCTTGGTCTATTATTGATTATCATATACCCCTATCAACTAAGTAATAGCTGCCCAGAAAAGGGCCCACCTAAAGATGCTCCTCTGTTCAAATTTCAAGAACCTTTGAGAGAGTGCGGTGATCTCCTTTGACAATAGTCTCTTTCTCTCTCTCTCTCTCTCTCTTTGAAACATCTTTTTGCCTCTATAGGAAATTTTTTCTTTTTTTCATAAATGATCTTGAGGTTTATTAGTCAATACTAAAAGTATAGTGCACCAATTTACTAAAAGATTCGAACAAAGCAGAAATTTTTTTCGAGGTAGAAATTAGAAGGGAGATCTAGAAGCTTCCAAGCTTGCTCTCTCGAATCGTTTCTTCAAGAATGATCTTGAAAAATTGTGCAGTCTTTGATGAAAATGAAGCTGTTGACTGATTATTGTCTGCCATGCGCTCGGTACAAAATATTTCTGTAGAAGAAACCGACAATGATCCAAACTTCATCATAATCAACCCAAAAAAATGAAACAAAAACAAAAAAATCAATCAAAAAAATCTCAGCAAAAAGAAAAAGAAAATGAAAACCAACCAAAAAAAGGATCAAGTACTTTCTACTACTAAATGGGCTTGTATTCAGAGTTTTTGATTTTTTTTCTTGCTCTAATATTTTGAGTGCAACAACCAAACTCATGCTGCTGGGCTCATTTGAAAGTAAAGCAACTATAGTAGTGTAGTATATATATATATATATAGGGAAAGTGGGGTGCTGATTGAGTTTATCATCAATGCGCCATGACGTTACCACCACGTGTTGTTTTATCTCTGTGTAGCTAAGATACTCTTAGTCAGAGGTCTTAAGAAACGTGGCATGTGCAAACCAGTCAGGCAACGACAGTGTGGAAAAGCGATAACATATCTTGCGATATAAAAGAATAAACGTATATTGTGTTTGGAAGAACGCAGTTAGGATTATTTTTTTTAGTCATAGATAGTATAAAATTTTTAAATGATATAGTAATAATAAAAAGGTTATTATAATATAAAATTTTTATATATTATAATAATTGTTTTTATAGGTATGTTATTAAACATTTTTAGAAACGAAAATGAAACAGACAAAGGCATTGCTAAATAAATAAATATATATAAGGACAATAGCATAGAGAACGACATTCCTCTTTAAAACAATTATGCACTTGATTGGACTATGGCTACGTGGTTTGAACACAAAATTTTACCTCGAACGCGAGTTTGACAACAAATTTTAAGTTTGAATTTGAACCATGAACTTGATATTTTGAACCTAAAAGGTAACCTAAATCCGAAAATACCACTCTTTCATTTTCAACATTAATTTGAATCTTGTTTTTAAACCATATGTTTTAAATCTCTTTCAAACCAATGAAGTAAATGAATATATGACATCTATTTTATCATTGGATTGATTCATCCCACATATTCAAAGACTATTTGAAAATATTTCAAAATGGTATAAGTAATCTTTTATATACTGACCAACATACTCATAAACTATAATTTTTTCTTTCTTTCTCTTTCTCTCTTTATATATTGGCCAGAATGTTAAGGGTATATTTAAGTATTTTTAATATAAGTGATGACGTGACTGTAGTATTCTCTGTTAATTTTTTTTATGACATAAATCAATCAAAGCTTAAAATTTGAAGTACCCTATTTTGTATTCTTGGGCTGGGCTATCTTCTTTTAAAGGAATGAGAAAATTACTTGTTATGTCACTCTTTTATGTGTATGTTCATGCCACACTTTATTCATGTTATATGTTTAAATTGTGTTACACTGAAATATTTGTGGCATTTATAAAAATTAAGTTTTAAAACATGGCATTCGTGGAAATTCTCCTAAAAAAAGTCATCTTTTAAAACCTACTTTTATAAATCCTGTACATGTTTAAGTACAGCACTACTTAAACATGCAATATAAGTAATCATATGGTGGAAATTTTTTAAACATGGAATGAATTAATGTATTTTTTTACAACTGTAGCATAACATGTATCCTTTCTTAAGTTGGAAATCAATTGTTTAGGGAAAAAAAATTATCAATTGTTTACGTCTATCCTTTCTTAAGTTGAAAATCGCATATATTTGGATTAAACGTCCAAAGTTTGGAAGAGTACATAATGACATAGGTACACAGATATGGCTGTTTTTGTTTATTTTTTGTAATGCTCAGATGTACTATAGTCGCTGAGCATCACAATTAATAAAATGAGTCTGTGTACCTAGTATTGTACGACTATATATATCCCCTACGCCTACGGAAGATTTTGATGAAAGGGCAAAAAAAAATTCAAATTGGACAAAAGGCCTCTTTTTTTTTAGAATAAAAAAAACACGTTTTTCTATGTAGATAAACTGTCTCAGTTTTTTTCAACAGAAAAAGAAAAATGACTGTAACAGAATAAGGAACCTCAACATGTTGAAAAAAAAAAACTGGAACCGTTTTGATGTCTAAAAAACCTTTTTTTTGACACCAAAAACTGAAAAAAAAAAAACAAGTCTATTTGTCAAAAAAAATTTCTGCCGAGCCTAGTTATCAAATTGCCCCATCCCCTACCACCAAAAACTCAATTTCCATAACAACTGTTTATTATAAAATATTGATGGGCACTAGACCCAGCGGCTTTGCTGCTCACCACATGAGGTGGGCCAAGGTGGGCCAACATGCCTGCTTGAGCGCTCGTTTGGATTTTTTGTGAATGATAAAAGAAATTAGAGTTTTGCATCGTCTAAATGTACAAATAAACATCAATACACAGTGATATTGGATTACCTCGTTTAACGAGTTGATCTTTTAAATAGAAACTCAAATTTTTAAAAAGTCCAATTTTCGTCAAACCCTCTATCATTTAAATTGATTAAATAATTATTAAGCTCCCAACTCTCTTAAAATAATTATATTTTCTTATGTTACTTACCTTACTGCCTATTGGGACTCTTAAGAAATAAATTTTCACTTTTTATGCTGTCAATTAAATGTACAAAATGACAATTAACTATCATTTCGTTACATAGTTTTCCACTTTATTCTGCAATGTAAATAATTATACCTGAGAAAAAAAAAGATAATAAAGTGAAAATTAGCGTTAACTGTTCATTTGCTAAAAATGCCAACAAAACCATTCACGGCAAAAAAAAAAAAAAAAACCAAAAACAACAACAACAACTACTGCAACAGGGCTTTAAAAATCTTATCAATGGGGATTTTTATAAATATTATCTTTTAAAATTTACTTTTTATAAATACTACACATGTTTATCTATAACACAATTTAATATCTAATTTAAATGATAGTGTGACATAACTTTTTTATATGTACTGCATGTAATTTTTTCTTGTCAAAATTCTGTGGTCTTTCATTTTACAAATAAAATGGTTTGCCATTGTCACGGCGATATGGGGTTTGTATAAAATGGTTTGGCATCATGATAAATACTTGTGAATTGGGATCTCCAACCCTTAAACCGCAATTGTCTTGCTTTTTAACATAGTTTTTGCAGTCTATTCGCAAGAATGAAACCTGACCATAAAAGGAAAATATTTTTAAAATTATGGTAAGATTGTTTTTAAAATTATATTTGGCTATATATGGTAGTGTGTTTTTAACCTAAAACATTTTTAATAAAAAATTATTATTGTAAACATAACAAAATTTATGTCCTAAAACAGTGATTATTAATATGATATTAATTAATGATGCTAATTAGGACAAAACAATTGCCAAAAAATTTACCAAACAAAAAAATCGTCGATCGAACAATGGAGAAGGGCTACGATGTTGGAGTCGCTAGAGGAGGGCCTACAGTGCCAGAGAATGGTGGGTCGCTAACGTTAGTTGACAGAGGGGAGGGGCCTAGAGTGGGCCGATCTTGGAGTCGCTAGGGTGGGCAATCTCAGAGTCGTCCTTTATTGTCGACAGCGTGGGTTGATGGGAGGAGGGGCCTCAGGTGGGCAGCGAAGGTCGCTGAGAGCAGGGGCCTAGGTCCTTAGGGTTGTTGGGGTAGGGCGGCGTGAGGATGGTTGGCGAGGGTCGTGCGAGTCGCAGGGCTTCGTTGCATAAGCCGCTATCGTTGGGATTCCGACAAGGGATGATTCGCTAGGCATGGCGGACGAGGACGCAACGGGCGATAGGAGCCCTAGTAGAGGATGGTGGCAGCTCATCGATGGCTGCTATTGTGAGGAGAGAGATCGAGGGAGTGAGACAGAATATGATGTAGGAGAAATTAGCTCTATTATTCGTTTTATGTTTTAGCTTTGCTTTGTGATTAACTTATCGCTATTTGTTCAGTGTATCATTTATTTTAGTGAGTATTATTACCATTGTGTTAAAAGGCTATAAATATAGCCACACTAACTATTGTATTAGAAGACTTAAATATTTGAGTATTAAATATAAATTTGAGTGTTTTCTATCTAATTTGAAAATTCACTTCTTGAGGGGCCCTCTTTAGATGGATTTTGGAATGCTTTACATGTATTAGGTTGGTAAAATTTTATCTTCTCAATTCCGTGGCATCATTTGAAGAGAACGATGAAAACCACCTTTTTTTTGTTTTCATTTTTGGGTCTTAATCTAAAAATGTCTTCTTCTTGTGTGGGCCCAAAACTTTAACGAATCATGTTTCTAAAATCATCTTTTTTTGTGTTTTTGAAAATGACAAAAACAACTTCTCAAAATAAAACCAAACGGGAACATATTCTCAAAATGTCAAAATGAGTCAAAAATAGAGGGACTTTTCTTTTGTTTTTGTTTTTTGTTTTCCCCTTGTTGCTATTAAAATGGACCGAAGAACTAAAATTACTGTTAACAAAATAGCAAATTAGCTCATTATAAGCTAAGTAGTAGTCGAATAAGCATCTAAACAATTTCATACATACATGGAAATTTACCCTACAGCTGATAACACCAGAATTAAAATCTAAATTTGTCCATACAATTCAAAGGCAACTTACATTACATCTGATAAAATCCCAAGGTCCACAGCCAGTTTTTTTGGCTACAAGCATTATAAACTTGTATGCCTTTTCTTCTTTTCCTTCTCTTTTGGGATTTCTGATCCTCACATATTCACTAGCTAGAAATTCTTCCTCTGCACACAGGTCAATCACTTTCACTTTCGTCCCCGGCATCTCCGTTTGGCTCTCCTCCACAGGTCAAAGAACCACCAGCTGAACACGTGGTAGCACATGTTTTAGTAACAGAGAAAATTTAGTGTCAATGAGTCAGTGTGTCACATAATTCAAAACCTTAGAGTTGTCGAATTTATAAGAACCTACCTTGAGAACGACGGCGATTTGCATCATAATCAGCATTTCGGAAAATGGAAACTTTAAATGAAAATTCGACCCTATCAAGAAGCTCAAAAGCGCAGACATCGCGCACTTGTAAATTATTGTCCTCTACAAATGCTCTCCAGCCAGCAGAGGCTATACGTGTAGATTTCCCCTTTTTTTCGAAGCTTGTGCATAACTGAGCAGGCCAAGATCTGGCCTTTGAAACCAAAAGGACATTACCTTCATAATCCTTAATGTATCTCCTAGCAAAGCATCGTGGTACATTCTGCAAAATAGAATGCAAAAGGAGCAATAATTTAACACAAAAAAGAAAAAAAAAATAGTACATAACATGTAATACTCACCACATATCGTTGGGAACCTTTGGATGCGCCGATGTAGGTTGGTTGGATAACAATCATGAAGAAAGGTTTTTGAGACTCAAAGGGAGTTCTTTGAAGAATTCGAGCTTTTTCACGGGGGGAGATGGGTGCTTTTGAGCTTCCACTGTCGCGGAAAATTTCAACCTCAAACAAGATCTTCACATGATTACGCAGAACAAATACACAAACATCACCAACTCCCAAGTTATTCTTTCGGGCAAAGGCCTTCCAGCCAAAGCAGAATTTGGCTATTGAAGACCCATTATGTGCTTCAAAAGAATACTTCACAGGCCAAGTTCTCCCACCCGGAACCTTGAGGACCACATTTGATTTATTTTTGAGATGCTTCCTTGAAAATTTAGCAGGAAGAGTCTAAAGAAATCCGAAAGGAAGGAACATTAAGCAAATTATGATAACACAATTTAAGGGAGATGAAAATGTTCTAAATTCGGCTGCGTTAAGTAAGCAATATCTTTCACTTATTTTCCATCAATCTCACAAATTTAACTAAACAAAAAATTTGTTGGCATATGAAGCACTTAAAAAGGTAGCTTACCAAAGTTGTACTAGAAGATGATTTTATTTGAACCTTGACAAAGGGGTGCTTAGATTTGAAACCACTCGCCTTCTGAAGAGCTGTTGTTCTTTCAGTTCCTTCTATCGGTTTTGTACCCCGAATAGTCTCTGATCTTCCTTGCCTTCTAATTATAGGTTCAGCAATGTCATTTTCAGCACCCCAATTGTGTTTCCCTATACAATGATTGTAAAGTTCACAACAAATAATACAGAGTGAATAACACGAAATCGTCCAATTTAAAAGCTCGACTGGATGATAAAAAGAAAATTTACATGCCTTTCATATCCGGGCTACCATTTTTCAAATCCCTTTCACTTTTAGGCCTGTCAAGAACAGTCTCAGAGGCTTCAAGTTTGGTATGAGCTTTATCAGTTGGACTGGTTCTCGTTCTCTTCCGAGGCTGCAAATTCGTTAGCGGAGTTTTCTCTGCTCTTTTTTGGCAGGGCAAAGAATCATCCAATATTTCAACAAAACCATCTTTGACAAGATCCCCCTGAGGTACCAGGAGTTTGCTATCAGTATTGGACTCATGAGCATGGGCAGGAATGCAAGGATAATCTATCTCCACTGTTGTTCTGTCACAAATTGCGGCACTAAATTTGGAATTCCCTTTGTATCGAAAAATTAGCAGGTCGCCTCTCTGTATGGAATAATGTTTTACGAACTCTGGCCATCCCATCTTGAACCAGACTTTGCCATCATCATGTTTCAACAACCTCATTTTCCATTCTGAACCACACCGGAGCTTAATAAGCACCACATTTGACAAAGTTTCTCCGAATTTCCTCACAAATTTTTGGGGAATCCGCTGAAAAAAAAAGTTTGTCTCACAATGCTTCTAAAATATATACTGGATTCAAGCTTAAGCAAGATATTAAGCTTTTTAATTAAGAACAGTAGAAAACTCTCATATGCTAAAGTAAAGCAAAAAAAAAAGTTGCTACAATGTAAAGCTCTTACATACTACAGTGTTTATAGTTCTATCCATCACGTCAAATACCATGTAATATTATCAAGATATATAGGAATCATCATGATGGTATTATGCAAGATATTAAGGAAAGAAACATAGGCAAAAATATGTAAATTAAGAGAAAAGGTTATTCTATGGCACGTTTTCAACGTAGTAACAAAAAAACAAAAAATACACCAAGTAAAAACTGCTTGATATTTCACAATAAAATACAAGCATAAACATCCACAAGATATGCTTGTCCGTACAAAATTCCCAGAAGTAATATTCTTTAAAAACTACGGAGAAATGAAATTTACAATGAAGCACAAAATTGCAATAATTAAAACAAATATAAGATTTTATATTTTCAATCCTAACTAGGAAATATAGCAAACAACAAATAAGAGTCTATGATTTTCCCCCCCCAAAAAAAAAAAAAAAACAGAGAGAGAGATGGAAGCTTACAAGCTTGTTCTCTTGAAGAGTCTCTTGAAGAATTATCTTGAAAAAATATGGAGACCTTGGAGAAATTGGCCGATTGTTGTTTGCCATTTCTGGAGCTTCAAAAGCTTGAAAACACAGGGACCAAAATGCGGACAAATTATCACATATCAGAGAGCCTAAAAAATGATTAAAAATGATAACAAGATCAAACCCAACATAAAAATCGACAAGAAAACAAAAATGAACTAAATATCCCAGCAGGAAAAAACAAGTAATATGTGTGTATATATCAACCAAAAAACAAAAGCAAGTAATCTTTACTACTAAACTGGACCTAAATTCAGAGAATATATAACAAAAAAATGTCAAACAACATTTACCCTTTGGATATTTCTTCTGAATCTTTGCATGCAAAAACCTTAATCTGTAGAACACTCACTGCCCAGCAAAAATGATGGAGTTGGCAATTATATTATCAAAAATCTGGAAGACATTCCAACCAAAAACAACGTTGTCAATCGGAAAACGTGCTGTTTAGTCAACGAGAAACAGTGTTATTCGTTATTAAAAAAATGGGAAAAAAAGAAGAGCAAGCGCGTGATCTTGTTCTGTCCCATCTGTGATATTGGGTTACGTCAGCAAAAGATTTTTGTCGTGGATTTCCATACATGCAGACACTCTTCAGCAACATAGTTACTTTCGGTATATCCCAGGTGGACGAAATAGACCTGAGATTGTTTCGTTTTTTATGGCACCCACGGTCTACGGTAAAAAAGCTTTTTGCAGACATAATGATTTAAATTAATATTATTTTTAACCAATAATTTCAAACATTTTATCAAATAAGTTATTAGAAGTTGTTTATTTTGAGTATTTTTTATACTTAATAAATTAAAATTTAAATTTATGTATTAATAATTTTTTAGATACGTATTTGTTTTTTAAAAAATTTGAATCTTTTGAGTATCAAAAATCTAAGTTTTTAGAGTTTTAACTCTTCTTAAACTTTTAATACTCGAATGTCTCTACTACAGTAAAAACTAAAATTATTTGAGGAAAAAAATCGTAACTTCTTCATTTGATATCAAATTAAGATGATTTTTTTCATTATGTTTCTAGTGAAGAGAGGAATAAATTAATATTCATATTGTATCTTTTTAGCATCATTAATATGAAGATTTTATTAAATTTGTTAATAAATCAAAAACTATTTTTGCTACCTTTTCAAACATAAATCTCAATTTTATTATATACTCAAATTGAAACTTAAATGCACATCCAAACGCCAATTTAGATAATAATTCAAATCACTAACTCAAATCCTAATTCAAATCACACTAAATCAAATCAAATTACTAATTCAAATCCATTTACCAAACGAACCCTAGACGTTCAGATTGCCAGTATGAATTATCATATTAAAATTACAATACTGTAAATTGAAATTATGTAAAAGAAAATACTTTAATAAATTTAAATCGTAAGGGCCAGTTTGTTTTTGTTCTCAGGATTTTTGGAAATGTTTTTGCATGTTTTTCAAGGGAAAAATTTTAAAAATACTCCAAACATAATTTTTAAAAAATTCTCATTCTTCAAGACAAAAACATTTTTACCTATTTTGAAAACAATACCAAACAGCCCTAAGGTGTTTGTAAAAATTAGTTGAAATAATGGTTTGAAACAATTTTTGTTAAACTAATTTTAGCATGTGAGTGTTTTACATTTAGTTTGTTTTTCCTTAATATTGTAGCATATTAGAACTTTATACTGTAATAATCAAAAGCTTTGATTAAAATTAACGATGTCAAACACCCTATCAAATTGAATTTTTTAAGGTTAAATCCATCAACTAAACATCATAGCTCTGGTGTAACTATAATGTCCTTTTTTAATTTGATTTTTTTTTTTCAATCAAACGTGAACTTTAGCTAGATGGAAATAGAATAGTACATAAGCCCTTTATTTAAATAAGATGTTTATCATAAAAGAATCCTGCATTTATAAACTCGATGATGGGAATGCATTGTTATAATTTTACTTTTGACTGTTTGAGTAAATTTAGTTCTAACTGTCCTTAATAAAAGTTTTATGTAGCTATAATGTAAAATAAAAAAGAATCACAATACACATCTCTTAATAGCTACGATTTTTTAAATCAATATTAGTTCTAATCACGGTTCCAATCACACAAGTGCCAAACAAGCTATAAAGATTTTCTCAAAATTAAAAAGTATTTATCATTTAAGTACTTTATATTTTAAGAAAACATCACATTGATATCTTGTTGTTTGTAAAATATTAAAACGGTATAATATAAATTTTAAAAATATTATTTTGGTATTCTAAGTATATATTTTGTAACGTAAAATTTCTAACTTACCATTTTATTCAAAAATCCTAAATTATTTTGTAAAAAATATTAAGAGAGTTGGATTTCTAAGACAATCACAAATTTAACAAGGGCTATCACATAAGAAGCAATTGTTCTTAAACTCGAAGTTTTTTTTTTTTTTAACCTTCTTTCTGCTCCCCTTTATCCTTGTGCTTCGATGTAGAATTATCTTTTTACATCCTTCTTTTTTTTTATTATAGTCATGATCGTTTCCACCTTCGTTCCATTTTTGTCCTTAAACTTAGAAGGATTCTAGTTGTTCAAGTAGTTAGTTAAGCTCTTAGCAATGGCGATGACAGTGAAAAAGATTTTGCACTCATCGCCCCCAACAACCCTCTGACACTCTAACTCTATAGTCCCCATTTTGGTCTAAGACTGAATTTAAGAAGAAGAAAAATAGTTTTTTTTATTGGAAAAAGGTAAGATATTTCTAGAATTAATAAATGTTTGATGCATCGATTGCAACTGAAAATTAAAAAAAAATTATAATATATAAAAGTTTTACAATAAAATAATTTTTAAATTTTTATTTTATTATAATTATTAAGAGTTTTATATATTAGTTAGTTAGAACCAATTAACTTTGTCAGATTTAGATATGAAATTCTGACATACTTTCTTATACTACCATTTTAAGCCTACAAAGTTCCCACTCATGAACTTTTCATCCCGACGACAACAGAAAACAGTATACGACAACAGTTTTCTCAACCTACGAAAGACGCTCCTAGTTCTTTTTTGACCTTTTGTTAATGCCCCATCCTTTTTTTTTTATTATTTTTAATCTTTGACTCTAAAATAGGAACTACTTGAATTTAATCCCCCATAAATATAAAAATTGAAGCAAAACCCCCCCAAACAAACTTTCCCTCCTGAAAACCCCCTTTCGATCCGCCAAGTCACGGCCGCAACGGAAAATTTCCGGCGACGACGTCGTTTCTCTTCAGCCGAGCGCACTACAGAGCCCCACCGAAGGCGGTGAAACAGCCGTCGCCTCCAACGCCGCCGAAGCCTCCTCGGAAGCTACAGATGGATGTCGAGCTTGAACGACGAGGTCGCCACGCGGCACATGGACATCTACGTGGAGCAAGAGGAGAAGTACGCCGGGGCAGTCATGGCCGACACCAAGCGCCTCCAGAGCAAGCTCCCGTCCGAGATGGCCTCTCGCCTTGCCTTCGACCTTTCCACACCTCCTCTCCACTGGGGACCTTGGTCGGAACCTCCGCCGATTCTCTTATCCTCCTGTTTGGTTCTCGAGAAAATCGGAACGAAAAGAAAAGGAAAAAATTGACGAAAGTTTTGGTCTTTTTCGCAGGTTGTACTACCGTCGCGTTGAGGAAGGGCAGCAGTATCCGATTCTTTGTCGGAGGCTCGCGAGGTTGAATGAAGAGTTCATTTCGCATAAATCGCCTTCGGCTGGGTTCGATTTCACCTCGGGGAAGAGAATTGAGCAGAAGCTGACTGATTACAACCAAGAGGCTGAGAGATTTGGGGGTATTTTCATTTTTTTTTTTTTTTGCAGTAATTATCTCGCATTCTGTTTGGTTTAGTAGAAAAAGTAGCAGTGGAAAATAAAGCGAGCAAATTTTCATTTTGAAATTATGTTTAGGTTATGCTTATAAAGAGTTGTCAGAAGTTTCTCCGGACCATCGGTTCATTGCCAACTCTATGTATGATAAAGACAATGACTTTTTTAGATTATCTGTAAGGAATTTGAATTCTGGTGCTTTATGTGGAAAGCCTCAAGCCGATCGGGTTTCGAATTTGGCATGGGCCAAAGATGGCCAAGCATTGCTATATGTTGTTACAGATCAGAAGAAGAGGCTGTGCAGGCAGTAATTTAGAGGTTTTTCTGATTTATTTTCATGTGTTAGTATTGGTTCTGCATTGGTTTTAAGGACATAACATATTGGGCTTCCTTTTCTGTTTGTATTATATCATAGGATATACTACGACATGACTGGATCGATTGATAATGATTTTTTGCTTTTTGAAGAATTGGATGAGAATGTATATGTAAACATTAGACACGTGAAAGAGCGCTTTGCGGCCGTAAATGTGTTCTCTCCTACTTCTTCAAAGGAATGGCTTCGTAATATGTGAACTTCTTGAGTGAAGTGATTGTTTTTGTGGTTAAGACGTAATATGATCAATGACCATCTTTTAGGTTTTTCTGATAAGTGCAGCCGACCCCTTGCCCGGTTTGAATTTGATATGGGAGTATGATGGTTTGGCCCACTGCATAGTCGAGCATCATCAAGGGTTCCAGTATCTATTTACTGATGCTGCCAAAGCCGGTGATTTTCATTATCTTCTTGGTAGCCTTGTCGACGCTCCTACCAGTCCAAGGATATGGGAGGTCTGTGGGTTAACTACCCCTTTTTATGCTCTTTGTACAGTTCTTACATCTGTTTTATTTGCAGTTGATATTTCTTGTGTCCACCCGATTGTTATTTCTTGTTTTGATTGGTCCCTCTGATATGTTTCTTTATGTTAATACTTACTGTCTTATTTGATGCAGAATGTATTTATCGCTGACCCTGATTTGGTTGTTGAGGATGTTGATCTCTGCAATACACATGGTACTTATTTTAAGGGAAGGTCGCCAATTTAGACTTGGTTCACTTACTCAACCTTTTCCTGCTGGGAAGGTAAGTTGTGGAAACCAAGTGTCTTATACTTAAATGCATCGTTCATGGGAAAACATTTTCAATAGGATTGTTTAATATTCTCATCTTTTCCCCTCTTGTTAATGCAGGGACCAGTTTCTCTGAGAAGGCTTCACCCACATTACCTGCCTCTTCCAAAATGTGTTTCCCAAATTTCATGGAACAAATTGTGATTACTATGCATCAACTATGCGCTTTACGATATCATCCCCTGTGGTATGTGTGTGGTTATGGTCTATTTATTTAGAAGGTAGATTCATTATTCTTCTATTTCAATATGAAGCTAAGACTTGATCTGTAGTCATTTTGAAGTCTCGGTATACTCTGACAGATACCTGATGCGATTGTTGATTATGATCTATCAAATGGAAAGTGAAGCATTGTTCAACAGCAGAATTTTCTTCACAAGAGAACAAAAGTTCTGTATGGAACATCTTCTTCTTCCAGCATCTCCAAGCATACCTCAAATAGCATAACTATTGATTCCACAGATGAGGTCGGATCAGATGATGGTAGTTTGCGGAATGATGTCTCTGAGTTTTATGCTTGTGAGCATCATCATGTCTCATCTTACAATGGAGTTGAAGTTCCATTGACCATTGTTTACTCCCGCAAAAACGAGAAAGATGGTCAATACCCTGGATTGCTTCATGAGCAATCCATGGTCATGAAGCTTATGGTGAACTACTCGATAAACGGCGGTGCAGTGAATTGAAAAGCCTTCTTGATCGCAGTTTGATTGTTGCATATGCTGATGTTAGGTGTGTCAAATTTATGTTGTAATTTGGTGTTATTTTGTGGATTAAGTGTACTTGACAATCTTATTATTTATAAACCATGGTAAAGAGCTAATCTTACATTAATTGTTCTGATAAAGTTAGCTACCTCTATGTGGGTACTGTATAGTCGTTTTCCCTTGTGTATACAGTAGTTTGTCTGTTATAAATTACGAAGCATGCTTCTTTTTTATTATTACTTTTATAATTCTGATCCTTTTGGGTCTGATCCTTTTGGGGCCTATCGTTTGCTTATGATGTTTTTGATAATCTCTTTCCAGACGTGGGTGGGGTCAGAAGTGGCACTATGATGGTGGGCGTACAAAGAAGACTACTTCCATATATCTTCTGTGCAAAATACCTTATTGAGAGAAGGCTTGTCCCTGAAAACAAGCTTTGCTGGTTGAAATTACAGTGCTGGTGGACTTTTGCCCAGATTTATTTCGCGCTGTGGTTTTGAAGGTAAGTTTTTCGTCTTTGTGTATTCCATGGATTAACCGTGGTTTTTCTTATTCAATTCATCTGATTTGTTTCTTGCAGGTTCCATTTCTAGATGCAACAAATACTCTTCTTTATCCCATTTTACCAGTTACAGCTGCTGATTATGAAGAATTTGGGTACCCTTGGGACATTGATGCTTTCCATGCTAAACGTGAATATTCTCCTTATGACAACATTCAGAAGGATGTTCCTTATCCAGCTGATAGGCCCCGGTGTAGGTGCAACACAGGGGATGATGGCTCTTGTGGGTGAGATAGCTGACGGTTGACTAGTGGCTATTGGGGATTGGGTCCCAGATTTTGAGGAGAGCATGGAAGGTGTGACACAAATGGGAATAGTAGATTGTTGGTTGGTTAGTTGCCAGGAGGGAATAAATATCGATGAGGGGAGTGTGTCATCATCGATCTATTTTCTGAATTGTATCTCAATGAGATTAGGGAGAGCAGTGGACTTCTCTAATGTCCCTTCTATCTTTGTTTCTTTTATTTCCCTTTGATGCAATAAAGCAGTGATTGAACCTTCCTTGTTCTCTGTTTTTCTTGTCAATTTTCCCCGATCGTGCATCAAACAGTGATTGAACCTTCCTTGTTCTCTGTTTTTCTTGTCAATTTTGCCCGATCACATCACCAGCTCTCTTAATATCCTCATCTTTCAATACTAGGTAATTCCTTTATGCTCCTTCTTCAGCTTTCTCTCTTATTTCTGATGCCAAAGAACGTTGGGGACGCAATATTTAATAACATTAGGAATGGCATGTGTGACTCATCAAGTTGTGTGACTGTAATCAAGTTGATCTCACAGAATTTGAGTTTTGTCTGATCTCTTTGGAATTTATTAGTTGTCCTCAAGTATCGACTACTCTGGTAAATAACATAAACTGCTGTATTCTCATCTGTATTTGGAATTCAAAAAAGTGCTCTTTATTGAATAACGTGTAGATATGCTCTTTCATGAACCAATAAAGGGACAACGTGGGTGTTTCATAAACTTTCTCATTTTTACATGAATTTCAGATATGAGGTATGGGAAGCTGCAAAATGGGTTGCACGGGTTTCGCAAGCTCACAATTTATGATCCAAAACGCCCAGTTTTGCTTCATTTGACAACAGACGTAGTGGAGGAGAACCGGTACCTCCAATGCGTTTCTTATAAAGATGATGGAATTTTAAGATGTCATTGTAGAACTCAATTCATCTCAGTACCCATCGATCTCACCAAGTCCCACAAGCTAGCCATTGGAAGGGAAATATATCAGTGAGAGCATTGACTTTATCAGAGATAAGTAAGTATTTTTCTATTTAATATTTTCGTTCTCTTTGCTTAATCTTAAGCGCTATGTGGAGGATTTTGATTCGGTGATTTCTTGTGCTTAAAACAGCAAGATGGATGAAGCCAAGTCGAACTTTCAACGGTTGGCGCATGCACAAAAGCCATTTAAGTAATGGTTGTGGGGTCTGTTTCACTTGTTGAGACGCCTAAGAATTGAGTTATCTAGATGTCAGCAGCCAGTACACCCAAGTAGTTGAATTAAGTACGTCAGAATATGAACAATTTTGGCCTGGAACATGTTCTTATCCTTATCCTTTTCTCTTGTGATAATGGTTTTTTAATTAAGAGAAGCTTATTGTGTAAGATGATCTAAGAGTAGCAAAATCTTCAAAATCTATTTGTTTAGTCAGCAAACACACTTCAATAGGCTCAAAATTGTTAACGAATCACTGTCAGCAACCACCACAGAAAGGTTACACCTCCAGAAGCCAGCTTCCCCATTAACCTTCCCAAGACAATTTGTCAAAACAGTGCACTATTAGTTTCTTTTTTCTTTTCTAATATTATCATGTTAGAAAATATTTCCTTTGCGATGTTGAGGCTTTTTATACACTTGTTGGCTAGGTTTCTTCTTTTTGTTTCTTTTATTACCGATGGCAAGTTTTGAACATCATTATCAACTTGTGAAGAGAATCATAAGAGTGCCATGACTACCCTACCAAATTCAATAAAATAACATCTCAAGCATGCCTCCCACGACAAAGATGCCACAAAATCCAATAGTAGGGTGATCATGATACACACCATCTACTGTAATTCCCATGACAAAACAAAGCTTAATGGGTGTGGCCCACTTTATGATAATTACTTGAAGAAAAGAATTTCCTATGCTTTTCAAATAATAGTCTCTCTTTGGTTCCTCTTTTTTTTTTTCTTTTTTTTGACCATAGTGGTGATGCGTTTCCCATTATGCAATGCATCAGAGGACTATTCTTTAGTGCTTTGTGTTGTACCAAGTATAGTCCAACACTGATTTGCTTGACTTCTTGTGGGAATAATAGACCTTTTTATAGATGGAAACATTGTGAGATAAATGTCGTTCCAATGAAAGAATGATGATAGTGTGATAAGAGGATTTTTTTTTTTTTTATTACATATGGTCAATTTTTTTTAATTACATATGGTCAATCTTTTGTGCACCATGACCTGTATTATACCGTATCCAAGCAAAAATGTTGTTCAATAATCAATCAGAATAATGCTGTAAGATACGAAAAGGCATTGATGGATTGGCAAACAGCTAAAAACGTACTATAACTTTCGGAGTCTTGCGGTCCTGAGTAGTTACTAGAGAGAGGGGAATGGCTTGCATATCCTCTGCATATTCCTTTACTTTTGCATTTTTATATTTTTTTATCAGAAATCCCAACTTCCATGAAGAATAAGATTCCAAATTTGTCGAGAAGAGCTCACTTTTGTTTCAATTGGAGTTCAGAAAAAATATATTATACATAAATGAAGAACTTGACATTCAAAATAAGTAACATACAGTGGGGAAAATATACGATTTTTTTTTTACAAGGGGTAAAAAAACGAATTCAATTTTGTGTGGAGCAAAAGAAGCATTTTCAAGTAGTGGAAGTGATGTCAATGTCATTCTGCTCTTTAGTTTATCATGACTGCCCAAGATGATACAAATTTCTAATGACAACTCTACAAAAGATTCAAAAGGAAAAATGAGAAGAAAAAAAAATTTGAAGCAATAACATGAATTAACAAATCATCCGGAGGATTGAAGAATGTGAAGCATAAGCAAGAGAACTAGCCCATGCGGATGTTCACAATCCCTATCTTCTTTGTCAATTTCTGCCCTGCTTCTAAAATACCCTCCAAATATTTCTTCTCCAAAAAGAAAAAGGTGGCCAGTTTTCAGGATTTTATGTCTCAGATTCTTCTTCAACTGTTGGCAGTTCACCTTCTCTGATAAAGCCTGGATTAAGAAACTTGGCCACAAATGCCCACAATCTATAAACATCCTCAAAGTTGGTCAGAAAACCCAAAGAAGCCGTGACAACCTCGATCCTTATGAATCCGCTTTTCCTGTCGTTCCTGCCGTTCTCCATAGGCCTGAACAATGTACTGTCCTGGAGACTCAAAGTTCCTTGTTGCTGTCTTGGATTATCCACAATTCGTATGTGACTAAGGAAACCAATGCCTAAAGAGATGCCTTCTTTCTCAGCCAGCTTCTGAACTACTTCTGGATTGATTAGCCCTCCATTTGTGTCTCTGAGATTGAAAGCCACAGCTGCTCCTCTTTCGTATTTGATTTTCGGGCCGTACATGTAAACAAGTTTGGCTCTGTTGTCTCCATCAGCACCAGGGAGTCTCAGCTGCAGCAACGAGGTCACTAGCCAATTGATCAAGAACCGGAGTCTGAGAGTAGTTTTATTGAGACCCAACAAGTTAATGTGATCAAGATGGCGACATAATATCTCCGGTTCCCTCCTATCCCAGTCTTGCCCGTCTCCGTATTGTCCATCGCTGCTGTAGTCATCATCCTCCAAGCTCGGAACAGATACTTCTCCCTCTACATTATGGCTTGCTCGGTCTTTACGGAGTTCTCCTGTGCTAAAAGATACCCTTCTTCCCTTGCTAGGTAGTTCATTCTCTTCCAAACCAAAAAATCTACCACCAGCGTATCTACTTCCTTCTCTTCTCCCTAGCAACCTGAACTCACCTTCTGTTTCTCTTCTTATAGCACTCTCCTTCACATCTGAGCAAATCTCGGAGGTCGCACCATTCTCTAGCCCACGATGCCGAGAGGTGGAAATGCAATCATTGAGGCGAGAACCATTCGCGCCAGAATTAGAAAGAGGCCCACCTACTCCAGGTTCTTCTTGGATCTCCCCACTATGCAGATGATTCAAAGAAGTTTTACCATTCTGTAAGGTAGGTCTTGTTTCTCCAAATTGCTCTTTTTCTGGTACTTCTTTAACACGGTTCAGTTCCTGCGAAACTGACAAGACCGCAGCATCAAATGATATCACATGCCCCAGTTCGTGTGGCCCACTTTTATCATCATATAGTGGGCTGCCATATATCTTAGTTGTAGGCTTGGGAGAAATTTGTTTATTATTTCTCCTTCCAGTAAACCAATACGGCGGCAATGGAGAAGCAATCTTCTGTTTGTTTGTCTGGCTTGCACCATCAGACCCTAGTGGACTCTGCCCCAAATCAATCCAAAACGAATTGTCCGATGACTCATCTTCACTGAAAACTGGGCTCTTCATTACCTCACCAACTGAAATACTCTCGGCTTCTTCAAAAATGGTGCTTGTTCCATCTCTCTCAGAACTGTTATCTTGATCCATCTCAGTCTCAAACACATCCCTCACTTGAGCAGAAGTGAAAGCACCGGAGAAGGCAGGCAACTGCGACCCCGGGCGAGTTTCAGAGGTCTTCTCACCATTTATAGCCACATCTTCATCTTTGATCCCAACCAATTTGTCCAAACCATCTACAGAATCACTCAAATACAAAGGAAATTCCGGGGTAATCTTCACCATTCCAGACCCAGTACACCCTGACTGATTCTGAAGGCTTCCCATCACCGATTTCTTGATCAGAAGGCATCCGAACCCAGTCGGGTCATGCCCAAAAACTCTGTAGAACGATGTGATGATGAAATCTGGCCGGAAAAGTGACAACCCAAGAGAATCCATGTCCTTGGGCCCCAAGGACCCGGCATCAAGCAACACGTGCCAATTGTTCTGCTGCGCCAACGCCATCCATTGGTAGGAATACTTAGACCCCGTGACTCTCGACTGAACCGGAAATACGAAAAGGCCAGAAGCGGAATCCTTCTTCCTCCTCTTCTTGTTCGAAATCTGCTTCCGCAAATCAGTGGAGCAGAGTTTCAAAGTTGGCCACTTGAACCAAGCACTGTAAACCTTAGCACCCTTCTCTCTAGCACTCTGGGCCATCCAATTTACAGACTGGCTCTCATAATCAAACATGGTCAACAATTTTTTGTTTGTGTGAAAAGGGTATGACTCAGCCAAAAGCTTGAAAGCAGACCCTCTACTAACAGTAAAAACAAGTCCATACTCATTCTCAGGTATGTTCAAATAATCCATAATCCTAGTCTTTATATCATTTTCCACAGTACCCTTATCAGCACCACCATAAAGCACATGATTGCTCAAATTAGCAGTAATCTCAGACAAGCTAAAAGTGGATGATTCCCAATAGTGAAGTGTCTGAAGATGCGAAAAAAGTCCGAATCCACAGTAATCAAGGCATACCTTTGGGGACAAGTGAGAGTACTCGCTTGACCTCAGCTGATCAATCTTCTCAGAAGACTGGTACTTTGGGTACATGGTTAGGAACTTGGAGAAGGATTCACGGAGGTCAGGGAGGTTATCTTCGGGCCCGAAAGTGCGGTCGGCGGCCAGGGCGGTGGCGCGGAGGAATTCTTTCTGGGCGTTGAGCCTGGCAAGGGATCGAGAGCGTCCAAGGCTCTCGTTGTCTTGAGGGTTTGCATTTGAGGGCTCCAAATCGATGTCTTGGGATTTGGAGAGAGACCCATCTTCGGATGCTTCCTCTAGAGCTTCCCTGAGCTTGTTCTCTTGGAGTTTTCGGAGAATTAACTGGTTTTTCTTCTTTGAATCAGGGGATGAATCTGACCCATCTTTCCCTCTTCTGCTGCTCTTTTTGTCCATTAGAAGAGCAGCGCAGTGAGATATGGGCTTCCATAGTGAAAGATGCATCAAAGCTAGCCTTTTAAAAAACAACTCAAAAAAAAGGCTCAGAAGTTTCTTCTTCTTCTTCTTATGGAGAAGAAAAGGGTTTTTGTTTTTCTTAGCCCATCAAAGAAA
Source organism: Artocarpus heterophyllus (assembly GCA_025403435.1). Classification (NCBI taxonomy): domain Eukaryota; kingdom Viridiplantae; phylum Streptophyta; class Magnoliopsida; order Rosales; family Moraceae; genus Artocarpus; species Artocarpus heterophyllus. Next base: position 19,001,136 of record CM046327.1, read on the forward strand.
AACCCCGAAAGAGATTGAGATACATACAGATCAGAGAAAATCCAGAACAAGATTTTCAATTGGAAGTGAAGAAAAATTGTAAGTTAATAATAATTACAAAAAGACGACAATTTGGGAACAGACTTTTTTTTTTTCAGGTTCCAAACCCGACTTCCATTGAAGAAGAAGAAGAGGAGGAGGAAGTCGATGAAAAAATGGTCAAACCCTAAAAAAACCCAGATCCCCAAAATTCACAGAAACCCACTTCAGTGAAGAGCTCAAAGATGCATCTGAGCGAAAAATAAGAATTGCCCAGATGCGAAATAGAGAAGAAAAACAAGCCCTTTTTTTCTTTGAAGAATTAAAGACTCGACGAAAACACCTGAAGAAGAACAGAGCAGCTTCAAAGCCCCTTTTTTCCCTCTCTGATTCTAGTTCTCTCCCTAGAAAAAGGTCTGTTATTATGAGTCTCACTGAAGCGCAATTAAAAGTGAGCAAACCAACCGCATCAAATGCTCATCTACTTTTAGAAACGGTAAATCCAAACAACATGCCAGTTTTTTGATTTATCAGATAACTCTCTCTGTCCTCTCTCTCTCTCTCTAAAGATCTTTTACAATATAACCTCCCTTAACAGTGACAAAGGACATTGACTTTTCATAGCCAAAATGTAAGTAAACGATTCCTCTCCGTTGTTGTTTTTCCATCGCCTTTTCTTTTTCATTATTATTCTTGTTTTTCGTTTTTCAGTGCCTCTAACAATAATAAAAATAAAAGTAAAAGTAAAATAAGTTTGATTTTTATATTTTTAATTTCTGTGGTTTTGGTGGGCCCTACAGGAGCCACTTTCCTCCAATAGTCATGGGTGAAAGTCAAAACGTCATCGGCTGGCCTGGCTTTATACAAAAGCTGATTTGCGTCCCCACTACAGAGCCCTAGCAGGTGTTTTCTTATTTTGGTTTAAAATATTGTGATAAGTGAATATTTTATATTATAATAATTTTTATTTTTTTATTATAATATGTAAAAATTTTACACAATCTCTTAACTAATGTCTAAACTTTTACGTCCTGGGTTGCAACATGCTTTTTAAGAGTTGGTTTGGCAGAGTTTATTTCAAGCTGTTTTTAATTTTTTTTTTTAAAGTGTTTATGAATCCATTTGGGTGAATCATTGAAAAGAGCTTATAGTTTGTGATAAGCACTTGTTAGAGAAAACATGTCAATGATGTTTATAAAAAATACACTTATAAAAAATATTTTTTATTTATATTTTTAATTTTATATTTAAAAATAAAAAATTAATAATTATATCCATGTCTTTGAGATATTTTACTTTTTTATCAATAGGAGCTTTTAATTTATTTAACAAACATGTTCAAAAGCTTTTTTAAAATCAAAATGTATTTTTCTATGCACTATCTAAATACTAATAAAAAAAACCTTAGTGTATACATCTCTTTTTCTACTATTTAAAAGAAAAGTACAAGCTATCCCAAACAAGACATAAGTTTAAAAACTGTAGTATATGAAAACTTTATACTGTATTTACTTTTTGCATTTACAATAGCTACAAAAAGCTTTATACTGTTCACATTTAGAACTGATAAATCTAAACGGATGTTCCAAAAGAAGGCTAATTGTTATCAAAATTGTAAAAATTCAAATATCCATTTAATTATGGTTAAAATATACTTAAATCTTGTGTCTAATTTTCATGGCCGACTAATAGTATCATGACATATAATTTTAAAAAAAAAATTGAAAATTTAAAATAATGTCTAATTAATTTTTATATTCTTTTCATTACATGAGGTGTCAATTTTGGTTTGAACCACAAATTATGGTTTACAATTCAAATCACTTTTTTGTTTAAATTGTATGAGAAAAACATTGTAACAAAAAAGTAGTTTGAACAACAAAAATGTAGTTCAAACCACTCTCTTAAATGGATAGATAATTTGATTGTTTAAATATAAGCCTCTATCTAGCATATGAGTTGAAACCAACAGTATAAAGCTTTCGGTAACCATAGCAAAAAAGCAAAAAGATGCTATAGTGTAAAGCTTTCAAATGCTATAATTTTTAAATCAATATTTTCAATTTCAATTGTCCTCCTAAACACCCTATTAAAATGACAGAAATTAGATAGGTGATCTCAATCCAATTAGTATTACCTTAAATGTTGTCATTGCAAATAAGCTTGCATTGTGTTTAACTGAAAAAACCACTTATTCCTATTTTCAGCTTAATGTTAGAATTGATTATTTGCCTTGTGAGTTATGACCCTTATATCTTTGGAGAAAAAAAAAAAAAAGGGTTCTTAGTGGACAACCTAGCGATTTTCACCATTGTTTCCAAATCTATGTTGCTAGTAAAAAATTGGATAATGCCTGGCAATTCTTGTTTCAAATTAAAATAAGAAAATTCATTTTTAAACAGCTGTACAAAATGTACATACATATACATATGTGTATATATATATATATATGTTACTAGTTAATTACCATACAAGATAAGTTACATAATCCTTTGTTTTACGAGGCAGACAGTTATTTAAATTACAGGTCACAACCATTGTGGGGGTGCTTTATGAGTCTTTTTGTAACACCCCTATGTGGGGGTTAACAGTTTTAAATAAATAAAAATAATTTTAAATTTTATATTATTTAAATCAATTAAACAATGCCCATGGGTCTTTAAACAACAAGAAAAATAAAAATAAACGTTTTAAATACAAACCACAGTTTTTAGTGTAGCACCAAATATATATAATTACAGTCATCATCACCATAGTACAATTCCCAAATAACTTAACACAGCCATAAAAAAAAATAATACAACTCTTACATGTTGTAGATAAGTTGTAATTAAACAGGGTCTTCTAACACGAAAACAGCAGGATTGTTTTCGCTTATTCCTCTTCAAATATGTTGCACTGAGTTCCACCTGAGATATGAAGATATGATAGGGATGAGCATCGACATGCCCAGTAGGGAAATCATGACTCACCTTATGGTTTATCCATTACCACATTAAAAACTGCATGGTTAGTAGGTTACATCATATTCCAGATTATGAGGTTTATTATGATCACATCTTATGGATACCGTAGTTAATCATTACCAAGTGTCATAATTACACATTTATACAAATATTACCAATCATCATTGTTCCTAGGTATCCATGTTAAATTGAGTATCACTCAACTCATCGAAACCCAAATGGGCGCACTTGATCACCCCATAAACATTCCAAGGGTGTTCCGGTGAGGGGACATTAAGCCCCGAGTCCTCACCAAATCAATTCCTGTACAGTGTGTTCTGGGACTTTCAACCCAAGGAAGCGTCATCACCTTCCCCCTATTTTACCTTTTTGGGTATTCATGCCCAAGGACGTAACCGCCGCCCTCTTCATGTCTCACCATTTCTCTATATTAAATCATTATTAATAGAGTCAGTTTTCCTAACCATGCTTCTCAATTTATAACATGTGTCAATTCATTATGTTCCTCGCCGTACAATACAAGACGAGTCCATGTCATAGTTTCATATGTGATACTCATATAATATCAGTTCAACATAGATATATATATATTGCGGCAAAACAATCAATTTTAATTCTATAAAAACCTCACAAAAATGAGTAATAGAATCCCTACCTTTCAAGCTTATCAACAATCTTTTAATCCTGGAATCAATTAACGTTAGCTCCACACATCCTTGACCCTAAGGCATGCATAAGGACAATTAAAACTAAAGCACAACGTATAATCACATTCATAAGTGAGTTATGTGTAAACCCGTCTACTAGTGCCATTAAAGTATTTTTATGCATTAAACATGGAGAAAATGCATACTAAAAACTAAGTTTAGATTAAAGAAAACCTACCTCAAAACTTCTTTGAAAAGCACCAAAGTTTGGGTTATCAATCAAGCTTGAATTAACTTTAAAACCGCCTCGATCATCGTTGGGAATTATAATTGTCTTGGCCACAAAGAGAGCTTTGTGCTCTATGTCTTTAGTTAGAAATTTGAAGTGAGAAGGGAGAGAATGAGAACTAGAGAAGAAGGTGGTGATAGTTAAATAAAAAGATATCAAAATGCTTAAGAGGAATGGGATGTTTACGGGGAAAAGTTGTAAGAAGAAACAAAAGAGTCTTCAAGGAAAATATCATCTTGTCTCCCATGAAGACTTTTAGCAAATAATGCCAACATAATTGAGGGGATAATTGGAGTGAATTATAGAAGAAGATAAGGAAATAATTAATTAGGTGGTTCAGAAAATATCTCCATGTCTTCTATGAATTGACGGAAAATAATTCAATGTCCCCTTCGGATACCTTTAGCAAAATGAGAAGAAGTCTATATAATTGAGCAATAATTTAGGGAGACAAGATTGGTAGAAGTAAGTGTTGGTAAGTTTTGAATGTTTCTTAGGAAGACTTGGTAAGAAAATACTAAAATGGTATTTTTTTTAAATGATCATAAACAACTTAGTAATTTTAAATAGTCACATTTTATTCATTAAATTTTACAAAATTATGCCCGTTAAAAATACGGGTGTTACAGCTCTCCCCTCCTATAAAAATTTCGTCCTCGCAATTTCGTACACTGATTACAATGTTAAAACAAATGTGGGTACTTTTCTCTCATTTCAGATTCAAGTTCCCATGTGGCTTCCTCCACATCATGGTGTTGCCACATCACTTTCACCAGAGGAATTCCACGACGACGTAATAATTTTATTTCATGATCCAGTATTTGAACTGGAATTTCTTCATAATTCGTATCTCCTTGAATTGGCACATCTGTCCACATGATCACATGTGAAGGGTCGGGTTCATACTTTCTCAACATCGATACATGAAACACATTATGTACATGAGACAATTGTGGTGGTAGGTCTAAACGGTATGCCAACGTTCCAATGCGTTCCACAATCTCAAACGGTCCTGTATACCTTGGTGCTAACTTTCCTTTAACACCAAATCGAGATACACCTCGTTTTGGTTTCACTTTTAAGAACACAAAGTCTCCGATCATGAACTCTAAAGGTCGCCTCCTCTTATCTGCATAACTCTTTTGTCGACTTTGAGCTGTCTGAAGACGTTCGCGAATAATCTGGATCTTGTCCGTTGTTTCTCTGATAAACTGAGGCCCAAGTTCAAGACGCTCTTCCTTTTCAGCCCAACACAATGGAGATCTACAAGGTCTACCATATAAGGCCTCATATGGAGCCATTCTAATACTTGCTTGGTAACTGTTGTTATATGCGAATTCAACATATGGCAGCTGTGCAGCCCAATTTGTTCCAAAGTCCAGCACACAAGCCCGAAGCATATCCTCGAGAATCTGAATGACACGTTCAGATTGTCCATCTGTTTGAGGATGAAAAGCTGTACTAAAATTCAATTGAGTTCCCAAGGCCCTCTGTAATCCTCTCCAAAATTTCGACGTGAAACGTGTATCTCTATCGGAAACTATTGACATTGGCACTCCATGCAATGTCACTACCTTTTCCACGTACAATTGACATAATTTTGAGACACTATAATTAGTTCTGATTGGGATGAAGTGGGCTGTCTTAGTTAAACGATCTACAATTACCCAAACGGCGTCATGCCCTATTTGAGTCTTAGGAAATCCAGTAACAAAGTCCATTGTCACATGATCCCACTTCCATTCTGGAATAGGTAAGCTCCTCAACTCGCCTCCAGGCTTTTGATGTTCCGCTTTAACCTGTTGGCACGTCATGCACTTAGAGACAAAGGTTGCTACATCTCGTTTCATTCCTCGCCACCAGTATTGTCGTTTTAGATCCATATACATTTTTGTGCTTCCAGGATGAATAGCAAACTTTGAACGGTGAGCCTCATCTAGCACCGCATGCCTAAGATATGGATCCTCTGGAACAACTAATCTTCCTTTGTAAAGTAAAAATCCTTCTGGCTCAATCTGCCATCCATCCAGTTGTTCTCCATTTTGTATTTGTTTCCAAACCCTACGTAATCCTTCATCGTGCCATTGTCCTTGTTTTACTTTCTGAATTAACGTAGGAGTTGCTATCACATTGAATAAGAAAGCTCTCTCGTTATCTTCATAATATTGCAAGTTGAAGTCGGCGATAGTGACTCGTCTCCAATCTTCCAATGCTAAACTGGCTATACGTCCGTTGTTCTTACGACTTAGAGCATCTGCCACGGCATTTGCTTTTCCAGGATGATATTGGATACTAAAGTCATAGTCCACCATGTACTCAGTCCATCTTCGTTGCCTTAGATTGAGATCCTTTTGAGTAAACAAATATTTCAGACTTTGATGATCTGAATATAGCTCGAACTTTGCGCCATATAGATAACATCTCCAAATTTTGAGTGCGAAAACCACAGCAGCTAACTCAAGATCATGTGTGGGGTAGTTCCTCTCATGGGGTTTCAACTGGCGTGAGGCGTAGGCAACTACTCGTCCATGCTGCATTAACACACAACCCAAACCGTTTCCTGAGGCATCAGTGTATACTGTGTAAGGCTCCTCGTTGTTAGGTATGATCAGCACAGGTGCACTAGTGAGTCTTCGTTTCAGTTCCTCAAATGCTTCTTCACATTTATCATCCCACACGAACTTGACATTCTTCCTTGTGAGTTTTGTTAATGGAGAAGCAATCTTTGAAAAATTCTCTACGAAGCGTCGATAGTATCCAGCTAGTCCGAGGAAACTTCGAATCTCTGACACGTTCTTTGGTCGTTCCCAATTTAGCACTGCTTCAATTTTGGAGGGGTCCACTGAGATGCCTTCTTCAGAGACAACGTGTCCAAGGAACTTGACCTTCGTCATCCAGAAATCACATTTTTCTCTTTTTGCATAAAGACCATGTTCTCTCAACGTTTGTAGAGCGATCCTCAAATGCTCAGCATGTTCTTCTTCGTTTTTAGAATAGATCAAGATATCATCTATGAAAACAATGATAAATTGATCTAAGTACGGTCGAAAGACACGGTTCATCAAGTCCATGAAAGCCGCTGGTGCATTAGTCAACCCGAAAGGCATGACAAGAAACTCAAAATGACCGTAGCGAGTCCGAAAAGCTGTCTTTGGAATGTCCTCTTCTCTTATCTTCAGTTGGTGATATCCGGATCGTAAGTCAATCTTTGAGAAATAGCAAGATCCTCCTAACTGATCGAACAACTCATCAATTCGGGGTAGAGGGTACTTGTTCTTGATAGTCAATCGATTAAGCTGGCGATAATCGACACAGAGCCTCAACGATCCGTCATGTTTCTTCACAAAAAGTACTGGAGCTCCCCAAGGTGATGTACTTGGTCGAATAAATCCTTTTTCCAGTAATTCGTCCAACTGCTTCCTCAATTCCACTTTCTCAGCAGGTGCCATTCGATACGGGGCAATAGAAACAGGCGCTGCTCCTTGAGTTAAGTCGATGACAAACTCAATTTCTCTATCAGGCGGAAGTCCGGGCAATTCATCTGGAAAAACATCTGAAAATTCATCCACCACAGGAGTGTGAGAGGATAGGTCACTCTTCTTTAGTTCTCCATCTGAAGCAAAGATCGTCCCAAGATTGGTGAAATTCCTTCGTCCTCCAATACAAGCCTTTAGCACCGGGGCTGGCGTCACTGTTCCTGTTTTTGCCTGAAATTCGATGACTTGTCCATTCTTGGTGAATAAAGAGACACGTTTCCTATGACAATCTACTATTGCCTGGTATTTAGTTAGCCAATCCATTCCTAAGATTACATCAAACTCTGTCATAGTTATTACATATAGGTCAGCCGATAGTTTATGTTCTCCTATAACAATACACACTGATTTACAAATTATGGATACTTCAGCTATCCCGCCCATTGGTGTACTAAGGGTTAATGATGAACTACATGTCTCAGTTTCTAATTGTAGTACGGAAGCAAATAACATAGATATAAATGAATGAGTGGCACCAGTGTCAAATAATACATGAGCCCAAGAATGAGACACGTGAATCATACCGTCTACAACTGAGTGATCAGCCTGTTTTCCTTGTCCAGTTGTAGCCGTAATTGCATAAGCTTGTGCTGGTGCTTTTCCTTTATCACTTTTTCCTCGGTTTCCTTGGCTACTACTAGCCTTATTATTATTTCTCCCAGAAAAATATGGCCTTTGATTCACTGAGCCTTGTGGAGTCGGTTGGAAGTTCTGATTAGCATAAAAATTGGAACCCTGTGGCCGCTGTTGATAGTTGTACTGAGGCTGGAACCCTCGAGGTTGAGTTACTGAGACTTGGGAAGCTGGAGTGTTTTGCTGAGGCGCTCCACGATTTTGACTCCCTCCCCAAACAGTGGAGCCAAAATGACTTCCTTGTGGCCTTGGTGCAAAGGATGATTGTGTAGGGCGGTTAGGGCAATTTCTCCTCAGATGTCCCACTTGTCCACAGTTATGACAAGCATACGGTTGGAAACGACCACTGCCAGAAGATCCACCACCAATAGTCACTCCACTATGCTGAATGACTTGCCCTTGTGACTTCTCTTTCTTACTTATTTTCCTTTGACGCCCACCAGAACCCTTATACTCTCCATAGGAGTTATTTAGTTCTGTCTCTGCCCGCTGTGCCGCAGCTACAAGATCAAGAAAATCTGTTGATGGAACAGCAGCTATCATTTGTCTGATTTTCGGCCTCAGGTTATTTCTAAATTTTTCGCATCTCGCCATTGGATCCGATACAGCCCCGGGATTGTAGCGAGACAATTCTATAAATCGAGCATGGTATTCAGCAACTGTTGTATCTCCCTGCACCAGGTTTTCAAATTCTCGCATCATTGCTTGCCTATGGCTCTGAGGAATATAGGTGTTGCGAAAAATGGTTTCGAATTGCTCCCATGTAAGATTCGGCACATCATAGTCGTCTTTCTGAAGATCCCACCATTCTTCGGCTTTACCCTCAAATATATATGTTGAAAAGCTAACCCAATACTCCCGTGGAATCCTCAAGGTGTCCAACTTCTTTTTGACTGCCTTTAGCCATTGTTCTGCTATGACCGGGTTAGGTTCTCCACTAAATGTGGGTGGTTTCTGCTTCATAAACTCCTTCAACAGAGTTAGATGTCGTTGTTCGGGATCACGAACCTCCACAGGTCTTTGCACATTTTGTAATGCTTGAAGAATTTGTCCTAAATTATTTACTTCTGGTGCAGCTGGCGGGGATTGTGTTGCATGTCGTAGTTGCTCATCTTCTTGAGCTTGTTCCATCGGTTCCGGTTGCTCAACTTCTTGAGCATGCTCAACCGGTTGTGACAGCTCAGACGATTGCATTTGACGTCTTGGTGGCATAGTTTCTACTGGCTGCGAAAATTTAACTAGGATCAGTACCAAATGATGATGACATTAACACCTAACTTTAAAACCATTCCCAAAGATTAATTTTTAAGGTGGTGCTATACCCCCTAGGTTAATCGAACCTAGGCTCTGATACCAAAAATTCTGTAACACCCCTATGTGGGGGTTAACAGTTTTAAATAAATAAAAATAATTTTAAATTTTATATTATTTAAATCAATTAAACAATGCCCATGGGTCTTTAAACAACAAGAAAAATAAAAATAAACGTTTTAAATACAAACCACAGTTTTTAGTGTAGCACCAAATATATATAATTACAGTCATCATCACCATAGTACAATTCCCAAATAACTTAACACAGCCATAAAAAAAAATAATACAACTCTTACATGTTGTAGATAAGTTGTAATTAAACAGGGTCTTCTAACACGAAAACAGCAGGATTGTTTTCGCTTATTCCTCTTCAAATATGTTGCACTGAGTTCCACCTGAGATATGAAGATATGATAGGGATGAGCATCGACATGCCCAGTAGGGAAATCATGACTCACCTTATGGTTTATCCATTACCACATTAAAAACTGCATGGTTAGTAGGTTACATCATATTCCAGATTATGAGGTTTATTATGATCACATCTTATGGATACCGTAGTTAATCATTACCAAGTGTCATAATTACACATTTATACAAATATTACCAATCATCATTGTTCCTAGGTATCCATGTTAAATTGAGTATCACTCAACTCATCGAAACCCAAATGGGCGCACTTGATCACCCCATAAACATTCCAAGGGTGTTCCGGTGAGGGGACATCAAGCCCCGAGTCCTCACCAAATCAATTCCTGTACAGTGTGTTCTGGGACTTTCAACCCAAGGAAGCGTCATCACCTTCCCCCTATTTTACCTTTTTGGGTATTCATGCCCAAGGACGTAACCGCCGCCCTCTTCATGTCTCACCATTTCTCTATATTAAATCATTATTAATAGAGTCAGTTTTCCTAACCATGCTTCTCAATTTATAACATGTGTCAATTCATTATGTTCCTCGCCGTACAATACAAGACGAGTCCATGTCATAGTTTCATATGTGATACTCATATAATATCAGTTCAACATAGATATATATATATTGCGGCAAAACAATCAATTTTAATTCTATAAAAACCTCACAAAAATGAGTAATAGAATCCCTACCTTTCAAGCTTATCAACAATCTTTTAATCCTGGAATCAATTAACGTTAGCTCCACACATCCTTGACCCTAAGGCATGCATAAGGACAATTAAAACTAAAGCACAACGTATAATCACATTCATAAGTGAGTTATGTGTAAACCCGTCTACTAGTGCCATTAAAGTATTTTTATGCATTAAACATGGAGAAAATGCATACTAAAAACTAAGTTTAGATTAAAGAAAACCTACCTCAAAACTTCTTTGAAAAGCACCAAAGTTTGGGTTATCAATCAAGCTTGAATTAACTTTAAAACCGCCTCGATCATCGTTGGGAATTATAATTGTCTTGGCCACAAAGAGAGCTTTGTGCTCTATGTCTTTAGTTAGAAATTTGAAGTGAGAAGGGAGAGAATGAGAACTAGAGAAGAAGGTGGTGATAGTTAAATAAAAAGATATCAAAATGCTTAAGAGGAATGAGATGTTTACGGGGAAAAGTTGTAAGAAGAAACAAAAGAGTCTTAAAGGAAAATATCATCTTGTCTCCCATGAAGACTTTTAGCAAATAATGCCAACATAATTGAGGGGATAATTGGAGTGAATTATAGAAGAAGATAAGGAAATAATTAATTAGGTGGTTGAGAAAATATCTCCATGTCTTCTATGAATTGACGGAAAATAATTCAATGTCCCCTTCGGATACCTTTAGCAAAATGAGAAGAAGTCTATATAATTGAGCAATAATTTAGGGAGACAAGATTGGTAGAAGTAAGTGTTGGTAAGTTTTGAATGTTTCTTAGGAAGACTTGGTAAGAAAATACTAAAATGGTATTTTTTTTAAATGATCATAAACAACTTAGTAATTTTAAATAGTCACATTTTATTCATTAAATTTTACAAAATTATGCCCGTTAAAAATACGGGTGTTACAGCTCTCCCCTCCTATAAAAATTTCGTCCTCGCAATTTCGTACACTGATTACAATGTTAAAACAAATGTGGGTACTTTTCTCTCATTTCAGATTCAAGTTCCCATGTGGCTTCCTCCACATCATGGTGTTGCCACATCACTTTCACCAGAGGAATTCCACGACGACGTAATAATTTTATTTCATGATCCAGTATTTGAACTGGAATTTCTTCATAATTCGTATCTCCTTGAATTGGCACATCTGTCCACATGATCACATGTGAAGGGTCGGGTTCATACTTTCTCAACATCGATACATGAAACACATTATGTACATGAGACAATTGTGGTGGTAGGTCTAAACGGTATGCCAACGTTCCAATGCGTTCCACAATCTCAAACGGTCCTGTATACCTTGGTGCTAACTTTCCTTTAACACCAAATCGAGATACACCTCGTTTTGGTTTCACTTTTAAGAACACAAAGTCTCCGATCATGAACTCTAAAGGTCGCCTCCTCTTATCTGCATAACTCTTTTGTCGACTTTGAGCTGTCTGAAGACGTTCGCGAATAATCTGGATCTTGTCCGTTGTTTCTCTGATAAACTGAGGCCCAAGTTCAAGACGCTCTTCCTTTTCAGCCCAACACAATGGAGATCTACAAGGTCTACCATATAAGGCCTCATATGGAGCCATTCTAATACTTGCTTGGTAACTGTTGTTATATGCGAATTCAACATATGGCAGCTGTGCAGCCCAATTTGTTCCAAAGTCCAGCACACAAGCCCGAAGCATATCCTCGAGAATCTGAATGACACGTTCAGATTGTCCATCTGTTTGAGGATGAAAAGCTGTACTAAAATTCAATTGAGTTCCCAAGGCCCTCTGCAATCCTCTCCAAAATTTCGACGTGAAACGTGTATCTCTATCGGAAACTATTGACATTGGCACTCCATGCAATGTCACTACCTTTTCCACGTACAATTGACATAATTTTGAGACACTATAATTAGTTCTGATTGGGATGAAGTGGGCTGTCTTAGTTAAACGATCTACAATTACCCAAACGGCGTCATGCCCTATTTGAGTCTTAGGAAATCCAGTAACAAAGTCCATTGTCACATGATCCCACTTCCATTCTGGAATAGGTAAGCTCCTCAACTCGCCTCCAGGCTTTTGATGTTCCGCTTTAACCTGTTGGCACGTCATGCACTTAGAGACAAAGGTTGCTACATCTCGTTTCATTCCTCGCCACCAGTATTGTCGTTTTAGATCCATATACATTTTTGTGCTTCCAGGATGAATAGCAAACTTTGAACGGTGAGCCTCATCTAGCACCGCATGCCTGAGATATGGATCCTCTGGAACAACTAATCTTCCTTTGTAAAGTAAAAATCCTTCTGGCTCAATCTGCCATCCATCCAGTTGTTCTCCATTTTGTATTTGTTTCCAAACCCTACGTAATCCTTCATCGTGCCATTGTCCTTGTTTTACTTTCTGAATTAACGTAGGAGTTGCTATCACATTGAATAAGAAAGCTCTCTCGTTATCTTCATAATATTGCAAGTTGAAGTCGGCGATAGTGACTCGTCTCCAATCTTCCAATGCTAAACTGGCTATACGTCCGTTGTTCTTACGACTTAGAGCATCTGCCACGGCATTTGCTTTTCCAGGATGATATTGGATACTAAAGTCATAGTCCACCATGTACTCAGTCCATCTTCGTTGCCTTAGATTGAGATCCTTTTGAGTAAACAAATATTTCAGACTTTGATGATCTGAATATAGCTCGAACTTTGCGCCATATAGATAACATCTCCAAATTTTGAGTGCGAAAACCACAGCAGCTAACTCAAGATCATGTGTGGGGTAGTTCCTCTCATGGGGTTTCAACTGGCGTGAGGCGTAGGCAACTACTCGTCCATGCTGCATTAACACACAACCCAAACCGTTTCCTGAGGCATCAGTGTATACTGTGTAAGGCTCCTCGTTGTTAGGTATGATCAGCACAGGTGCACTAGTGAGTCTTCGTTTCAGTTCCTCAAATGCTTCTTCACATTTATCATCCCACACGAACTTGACATTCTTCCTTGTGAGTTTTGTTAATGGAGAAGCAATCTTTGAAAAATTCTCTACGAAGCGTCGATAGTATCCAGCTAGTCCGAGGAAACTTCGAATCTCTGACACGTTCTTTGGTCGTTCCCAATTTAGCACTGCTTCAATTTTGGAGGGGTCCACTGAGATGCCTTCTTCAGAGACAACGTGTCCAAGGAACTTGACCTTCGTCATCCAGAAATCACATTTTTCTCTTTTTGCATAAAGACCATGTTCTCTCAACGTTTGTAGAGCGATCCTCAAATGCTCAGCATGTTCTTCTTCGTTTTTAGAATAGATCAAGATATCATCTATGAAAACAATGATAAATTGATCTAAGTACGGTCGAAAGACACGGTTCATCAAGTCCATGAAAGCCGCTGGTGCATTAGTCAACCCGAAAGGCATGACAAGAAACTCAAAATGACCGTAGCGAGTCCGAAAAGCTGTCTTTGGAATGTCCTCTTCTCTTATCTTCAGTTGGTGATATCCGGATCGTAAGTCAATCTTTGAGAAATAGCAAGATCCTCCTAACTGATCGAACAACTCATCAATTCGGGGTAGAGGGTACTTGTTCTTGATAGTCAATCGATTAAGCTGGCGATAATCGACACAGAGCCTCAACGATCCGTCATGTTTCTTCACAAAAAGTACTGGAGCTCCCCAAGGTGATGTACTTGGTCGAATAAATCCTTTTTCCAGTAATTCGTCCAACTGCTTCCTCAATTCCACTTTCTCAGCAGGTGCCATTCGATACGGGGCAATAGAAACAGGCGCTGCTCCTTGAGTTAAGTCGATGACAAACTCAATTTCTCTATCAGGCGGAAGTCCGGGCAATTCATCTGGAAAAACATCTGAAAATTCATCCACCACAGGAGTGTGAGAGGATAGGTCACTCTTCTTTAGTTCTCCATCTGAAGCAAAGATCGTCCCAAGATTGGTGAAATTCCTTCGTCCTCCAATACAAGCCTTTAGCACCGGGGCTGGCGTCACTGTTCCTGTTTTTGCCTGAAATTCGATGACTTGTCCATTCTTGGTGAATAAAGAGACACGTTTCCTATGACAATCTACTATTGCCTGGTATTTAGTTAGCCAATCCATTCCTAAGATTACATCAAACTCTGTCATAGTTATTACATATAGGTCAGCCGATAGTTTATGTTCTCCTATAACAATACACACTGATTTACAAATTATGGATACTTCAGCTATCCCGCCCATTGGTGTACTAAGGGTTAATGATGAACTACATGTCTCAGTTTCTAATTGTAGTACGGAAGCAAATAACATAGATATAAATGAATGAGTGGCACCAGTGTCAAATAATACATGAGCCCAAGAATGAGACACGTGAATCATACCGTCTACAACTGAGTGATCAGCCTGTTTTCCTTGTCCAGTTGTAGCCGTAATTGCATAAGCTTGTGCTGGTGCTTTTCCTTTATCACTTTTTCCTCGGTTTCCTTGGCTACTACTAGCCTTATTATTATTTCTCCCAGAAAAATATGGCCTTTGATTCACTGAGCCTTGTGGAGTCGGTTGGAAGTTCTGATTAGCATAAAAATTGGAACCCTGTGGCCGCTGTTGATAGTTGTACTGAGGCTGGAACCCTCGAGGTTGAGTTACTGAGACTTGGGAAGCTGGAGTGTTTTGCTGAGGCGCTCCACGATTTTGACTCCCTCCCCAAACAGTGGAGCCAAAATGACTTCCTTGTGGCCTTGGTGCAAAGGATGATTGTGTAGGGCGGTTAGGGCAATTTCTCCTCAGATGTCCCACTTGTCCACAGTTATGACAAGCATACGGTTGGAAACGACCACTGCCAGAAGATCCACCACCAATAGTCACTCCACTATGCTGAATGACTTGCCCTTGTGACTTCTCTTTCTTACTTATTTTCCTTTGACGCCCACCAGAACCCTTATACTCTCCATAGGAGTTATTTAGTTCTGTCTCTGCCCGCTGTGCCGCAGCTACAAGATCAAGAAAATCTGTTGATGGAACAGCAGCTATCATTTGTCTGATTTTCGGCCTCAGGTTATTTCTAAATTTTTCGCATCTCGCCATTGGATCCGATACAGCCCCGGGATTGTAGCGAGACAATTCTATAAATCGAGCATGGTATTCAGCAACTGTTGTATCTCCCTGCACCAGGTTTTCAAATTCTCGCATCATTGCTTGCCTATGGCTCTGAGGAATATAGGTGTTGCGAAAAATGGTTTCGAACTGCTCCCATGTAAGATTCGGCACATCATAGTCGTCTTTCTGAAGATCCCACCATTCTTCGGCTTTACCCTCAAATATATATGTTGAAAAGCTAACCCAATACTCCCGTGGAATCCTCAAGGTGTCCAACTTCTTTTTGACTGCCTTTAGCCATTGTTCTGCTATGACCGGGTTAGGTTCTCCACTAAATGTGGGTGGTTTCTGCTTCATAAACTCCTTCAACAGAGTTAGATGTCGTTGTTCGGGATCACGAACCTCCACAGGTCTTTGCACATTTTGTAATGCTTGAAGAATTTGTCCTAAATTATTTACTTCTGGTGCAGCTGGCGGGGATTGTGTTGCATGTCGTAGTTGCTCATCTTCTTGAGCTTGTTCCATCGGTTCCGGTTGCTCAACTTCTTGAGCATGCTCAACCGGTTGTGACAGCTCAGACGATTGCATTTGACGTCTTGGTGGCATAGTTTCTACTGGCTGCGAAAATTTAACTAGGATCAGTACCAAATGATGATGACATTAACACCTAACTTTAAAACCATTCCCAAAGATTAATTTTTAAGGTGGTGCTATACCCCCTAGGTTAATCGAACCTAGGCTCTGATACCAAAAATTCTGTAACACCCCTATGTGGGGGTTAACAGTTTTAAATAAATAAAAATAATTTTAAATTTTATATTATTTAAATCAATTAAACAATGCCCATGGGTCTTTAAACAACAAGAAAAATAAAAATAAACGTTTTAAATACAAACCACAGTTTTTAGTGTAGCACCAAATATATATAATTACAGTCATCATCACCATAGTACAATTCCCAAATAACTTAACACAGCCATAAAAAAAAATAATACAACTCTTACATGTTGTAGATAAGTTGTAATTAAACAGGGTCTTCTAACACGAAAACAGCAGGATTGTTTTCGCTTATTCCTCTTCAAATATGTTGCACTGAGTTCCACCTGAGATATGAAGATATGATAGGGATGAGCATCGACATGCCCAGTAGGGAAATCATGACTCACCTTATGGTTTATCCATTACCACATTAAAAACTGCATGGTTAGTAGGTTACATCATATTCCAGATTATGAGGTTTATTATGATCACATCTTATGGATACCGTAGTTAATCATTACCAAGTGTCATAATTACACATTTATACAAATATTACCAATCATCATTGTTCCTAGGTATCCATGTTAAATTGAGTATCACTCAACTCATCGAAACCCAAATGGGCGCACTTGATCACCCCATAAACATTCCAAGGGTGTTCCGGTGAGGGGACATTAAGCCCCGAGTCCTCACCAAATCAATTCCTGTACAGTGTGTTCTGGGACTTTCAACCCAAGGAAGCGTCATCACCTTCCCCCTATTTTACCTTTTTGGGTATTCATGCCCAAGGACGTAACCGCCGCCCTCTTCATGTCTCACCATTTCTCTATATTAAATCATTATTAATAGAGTCAGTTTTCCTAACCATGCTTCTCAATTTATAACATGTGTCAATTCATTATGTTCCTCGCCGTACAATACAAGACGAGTCCATGTCATAGTTTCATATGTGATACTCATATAATATCAGTTCAACATAGATATATATATATTGCGGCAAAACAATCAATTTTAATTCTATAAAAACCTCACAAAAATGAGTAATAGAATCCCTACCTTTCAAGCTTATCAACAATCTTTTAATCCTGGAATCAATTAACGTTAGCTCCACACATCCTTGACCCTAAGGCATGCATAAGGACAATTAAAACTAAAGCACAACGTATAATCACATTCATAAGTGAGTTATGTGTAAACCCGTCTACTAGTGCCATTAAAGTATTTTTATGCATTAAACATGGAGAAAATGCATACTAAAAACTAAGTTTAGATTAAAGAAAACCTACCTCAAAACTTCTTTGAAAAGCACCAAAGTTTGGGTTATCAATCAAGCTTGAATTAACTTTAAAACCGCCTCGATCATCGTTGGGAATTATAATTGTCTTGGCCACAAAGAGAGCTTTGTGCTCTATGTCTTTAGTTAGAAATTTGAAGTGAGAAGGGAGAGAATGAGAACTAGAGAAGAAGGTGGTGATAGTTAAATAAAAAGATATCAAAATGCTTAAGAGGAATGGGATGTTTACGGGGAAAAGTTGTAAGAAGAAACAAAAGAGTCTTCAAGGAAAATATCATCTTGTCTCCCATGAAGACTTTTAGCAAATAATGCCAACATAATTGAGGGGATAATTGGAGTGAATTATAGAAGAAGATAAGGAAATAATTAATTAGGTGGTTCAGAAAATATCTCCATGTCTTCTATGAATTGACGGAAAATAATTCAATGTCCCCTTCGGATACCTTTAGCAAAATGAGAAGAAGTCTATATAATTGAGCAATAATTTAGGGAGACAAGATTGGTAGAAGTAAGTGTTGGTAAGTTTTGAATGTTTCTTAGGAAGACTTGGTAAGAAAATACTAAAATGGTATTTTTTTTAAATGATCATAAACAACTTAGTAATTTTAAATAGTCACATTTTATTCATTAAATTTTACAAAATTATGCCCGTTAAAAATACGGGTGTTACACTTTTATTTCCGATTTTTTATAAAATCAAATCACATCTTATGTTATCTCCTAAAACCATATATATTTTTTTATAGTTTTATAAATTTTGAAAACATTTTTCCTTGTATATTTTGAGGCATAAAACTCGGAATTTCTGACGGAAGATTGTTTATTATAATGTCCTCGTGTATCAATTTGTGTTAGATGATGAGTTTTTTTAGCTAGATGAAGATAACCATAATATAATACATTTCGACATGGTATGAGTTTAAAAAAAAATACCAAACAAAAATCCCGGGAAAATGTGGAGAATATTGAGTTGTCTAAATTGGTTCACTTAATTCTGTTCTATTCTACCAATTAAAATAGCAATTTTTGTCCTTCAATTAAGGACATGTTTTGTTAGTCAGCTCTTAAAACAAGCACACAAAAAAGGGGTTTAAAGAGTTTTTAGGCTTCATTTTTTTTTTTTTAATGAAGAGTTTTTAAAGCTGGTTCTCTTCTCCCCTTCCATTACTACTCCTTAGCCCCCTTAGTTTAATGCTTCTTTGGTTGTTAAACCCAAACTAAGACTAATAAAAAAAATTAAGTTTTTTTTTTCTCCCTTGAAAGTCTTATTATTTGGTGGTCTAATACTTATGTTAAATAGGAAAAAAAAAATACACCCAACTTGGTATTTTTATATTATGATCTAATCCATACTTTTAACATTGCTTCTTAAGGCTCTCTTAATACATATTGATCCTTTGTTTACAAGTAAATATTTAATTATACTTATTATTAGTATTGTCCTCATTATAATTACCTGTGTTTGGCATGGTAGTTAGAACTATTGGTTAGAACTATAAACACTGTCATATGTGATAGCTTTATACTATAGCAACGTTTTGCTCTTATTATAATATATGAGAGATTTACACTGTTTCTAACTGAAAAATTGGTTAGAACCAACTAATACCAAAAGAAAACAGCCAACTTCATGGCAACAAAGGCACCTGAAAAGTGTTTTTTTTTTTTTTTTGGGGGGGGTGTTGTGTTTAAGTATTTTGATAAGATCTCTTTGATCTCACACAAATCTTGTTTTGTAGTTATTGCATGCATGTCTACCTGATAAAACTTTGGGTAGATCTGAGGCCCATATGGATAGCCATTGCATTTAATACACAATTTTCACGTACTTATAATGAAAGCAACTTTGTAACACCCCTATGTGGGGGTTAACAGTTTTAAATAAATAAAAATAATTTTAAATTTTATATTATTTAAATCAATTAAACAATGCCCATGGGTCTTTAAACAACAAGAAAAATAAAAATAAACGTTTTAAATACAAACCACAGTTTTTAGTGTAGCACCAAATATATATAATTACAGTCATCATCACCATAGTACAATTCCCAAATAACTTAACACAGCCATAAAAAAAAATAATACAACTCTTACATGTTGTAGATAAGTTGTAATTAAACAGGGTCTTCTAACACGAAAACAGCAGGATTGTTTTCGCTTATTCCTCTTCAAATATGTTGCACTGAGTTCCACCTGAGATATGAAGATATGATAGGGATGAGCATCGACATGCCCAGTAGGGAAATCATGACTCACCTTATGGTTTATCCATTACCACATTAAAAACTGCATGGTTAGTAGGTTACATCATATTCCAGATTATGAGGTTTATTATGATCACATCTTATGGATACCGTAGTTAATCATTACCAAGTGTCATAATTACACATTTATACAAATATTACCAATCATCATTGTTCCTAGGTATCCATGTTAAATTGAGTATCACTCAACTCATCGAAACCCAAATGGGCGCACTTGATCACCCCATAAACATTCCAAGGGTGTTCCGGTGAGGGGACATTAAGCCCCGAGTCCTCACCAAATCAATTCCTGTACAGTGTGTTCTGGGACTTTCAACCCAAGGAAGCGTCATCACCTTCCCCCTATTTTACCTTTTTGGGTATTCATGCCCAAGGACGTAACCGCCGCCCTCTTCATGTCTCACCATTTCTCTATATTAAATCATTATTAATAGAGTCAGTTTTCCTAACCATGCTTCTCAATTTATAACATATGTCAATTCATTATGTTCCTCGCCGTACAATACAAGACGAGTCCATGTCATAGTTTCATATGTGATACTCATATAATATCAGTTCAACATAGATATATATATATTGCGGCAAAACAATCAATTTTAATTCTATAAAAACCTCACAAAAATGAGTAATAGAATCCCTACCTTTCAAGCTTATCAACAATCTTTTAATCCTGGAATCAATTAACGTTAGCTCCACACATCCTTGACCCTAAGGCATGCATAAGGACAATTAAAACTAAAGCACAACGTATAATCACATTCATAAGTGAGTTATGTGTAAACCCGTCTACTAGTGCCATTAAAGTATTTTTATGCATTAAACATGGAGAAAATGCATACTAAAAACTAAGTTTAGATTAAAGAAAACCTACCTCAAAACTTCTTTGAAAAGCACCAAAGTTTGGGTTATCAATCAAGCTTGAATTAACTTTAAAACCGCCTCGATCATCGTTGGGAATTATAATTGTCTTGGCCACAAAGAGAGCTTTGTGCTCTATGTCTTTAGTTAGAAATTTGAAGTGAGAAGGGAGAGAATGAGAACTAGAGAAGAAGGTGGTGATAGTTAAATAAAAAGATATCAAAATGCTTAAGAGGAATGAGATGTTTACGGGGAAAAGTTGTAAGAAGAAACAAAAGAGTCTTAAAGGAAAATATCATCTTGTCTCCCATGAAGACTTTTAGCAAATAATGCCAACATAATTGAGGGGATAATTGGAGTGAATTATAGAAGAAGATAAGGAAATAATTAATTAGGTGGTTGAGAAATATCTCCATGTCTTCTATGAATTGACGAAAAATAATTCAATGTCCCCTTCGGATACCTTTAGCAAAATGAGAAGAAGTCTATATAATTGAGCAATAATTTAGGGAGACAAGATTGGTAGAAGTAAGTGTTGGTAAGTTTTGAATGTTTCTTAGGAAGACTTTGTAACGCCCCTATATGGGGGTTAACAGTTTTTAATGAGATAAAATAAAAATAAATAATAAAAGTAAAACCTTAAAGATTAAAATTTGCCCGGGACTTAAATGAAAACTCTCAACTCAAAAATAAAAATATAAACGACAAATAAACCACAGTTTTAATGTAGCACCTTAAATTTAATAATATAAACTGTTGTCATCATCATTTTAACCCTCAACACATTATAATTACAGTCACAGAAAGTAACAATTGATGCTTACATTATCATGAAGAACATTCTTACAATTGAAGCAGTCCCAATGTAATATAGCTACATCACTTCCTCAACTATATTTCTCGTAGCCACCTCACACTTAGTGAGTCCTGAAAAGATATAAACATAAGGGTATGAGCAACACTATGCTCAGTAGAGAAAGCCATTACTCACCTTTAGGTTTTATCATTACCACATTAAAACCTGCATGGTTAGTAAGTCACATCATATTTCAGATTATGAGGTTTATTATGATCACATCTTATGGATACCGTAGTTAATCATTACCAAGTGTCATAATTACACATTTATACAAATATTACCAATCATCATTGTTCCTAGGTATCCATGTTAAATTGAGTATCACTCAACTCATCGAAACCCAAATGGGCGCACTTGATCACCCTATAAACATTCCAAGGGTGTTCCGGTGAGGGGACATCAAGCCCCGAGTCCTCACCAAATCGATTCCTGTACAGTGTGTTCTGGGACTTTCAACCCAAGGAAGCGTCATCACCTTCCCCCTATTTTACCTTTTAGGGTATTCATGCCCAAGGACGTAACCGTCGCCCTCTTCATGTCTCACAATTTCTCTATATTGAATCATTATCAATAGAGTTAGTTTTCCTAACCATGCTTCTCAATTTATAACATGTGTCAATTCATTATGTTCCTCGCCGTACAATACAAGACGAGTCCATGTCATAGTTTCATATGTGATAATCATATAATATCAGTTCAACATAGATATATATATATTGCGGCAAAACAATCAATTTTAATTCTATAAAAACCTCACAAAAGATGAGTAATAGAATCCCTACCTTTTAAGCTTATCAACAGTCTCTTAATCCTGGAATCAATTAACGTTAGCTCCATACTCCCTTGATCCTAAGGCGTGCATAAGGACAATTAAAACTAAAGCACAACATACAACTACATTCATAAAATTTATTTTAATTTAATCTTAGAATTTCAAGAAATAACCACTGCCCATAGAGGTATTATAAAGTTTAACAATATAAATTTTCTGTCTAGGGCATATACACTTAGACTTCATACATATGCTCCAAAATAGCAACAAACATATACTTAGGTTTAAGAACGCAAATTTGAATAATCCTTTAGTATAAAAGAAAATTTATAAATGAAAGACTAAATTTGTTCATAAGATTCTAACCTCGGATTATGGTTAGTTGGAAGCTTGAAATGGCTTCAAAACAGGTTCCTTTACTTCGGTATGACTGAAATTCTTGCTCAAATGGAGGTGATGGTGGCTGATTTTTATGGCTGCCTTGAAGAAGTTCTCTAAGTATTTTGCTTCAGCAAAGAAATGAGAAGAAGAGTGTGGGAACCGTGGAAGAGAAAGGAAGAAAAGATGAAGTCTTTGAAGAGAAGTGATAGAAACAATTATAGAGGAGACATGTTGAAGCATGTCACGGAGGAAATAAAGAAAATGAGGGTCAAGAGTAGTTGGAAAAGATATCCTTATGTCTCATCTAAAGACTTTAACACACATAATGCCAATATGACATTTTTGAGATTTATTAGAAGTTCTAAGGCTTTTTAGTAATCATACTAAATAAATATAGGAGAATTTTAGAAAACTTAAAAATAGATAAAAATAAATATTATAAAATAAATTTAAATGAAGCAATTTTTTTTTATACATTAAAAATTAATTTAATTACCTCAATACCCGTTAGGAGAATAACGGGTGTCACAGCTCTACCCCCCTTAAAGAAATTTCGTCCTCGAAATTTCAATTCTAGTAATACTAGTAAAAATTATGATTCCACTATGATTCCAATTCTGAGTCTAAACCGTTAATGTTGTTTGTCTTCCAAAGTTAAGTTATCGTATCTCCACTTATTTACTTGCATAATAAATCTTACTCCTAAATCCCTCAATGAGAGTATTTCTGACAAGTTTCAACTTATAACACCGTATAATAGTCTAAGAATCTGATCAGGCATACATATTGACCATATCATGATTCCAGTCCTTCATTGTCCATGGACTGTGATTTACAATCACATTTAAGGAGATTGCCAGAGAAATTTTATATACTTCATCTTTAGGTTCCTTTTCCTTTTTGAGTAAGGAAAAGTCAAATATATTTGATTTCATACCTCAACTAATAAACTAAAACATAATCATAAAACATATATCACAAACGCTTTTATTCAAAACTATACATTAAACTTACTCATAGAGATATTAAACGGAATCTCAGAGTTGCAAACATACCCGACATATTTTTCATTAAACAAGCTATCCTCATGACACAAACATTCAATCCAAATAATATACTCATATTTCATATGGAATATCCCCATAACTGACTCTGGTACTTCCACATAATATTAACAGAATATTACACATTACAAACATAATACGGATACGTTTCGAGAGTACAAGGCACTCCGTATACCAGCTATCCATATCATGCATGCTTAGAGGATACAAAAACATCGATAAACAAAAGATCGGACCTTAAGAAGGATGCGTTTCGAGAGCATCAAGTACTCCGTATCCAGCCATCCCGGCATTAGGCTCAATGAATCTAAAAGATTTAACAACGACGTACCACAAGAAACACAGAATACAAGGCAAACGGTTATTCGTAACACACGAAATACGGACACACATGCCTACATGCCAAAGATAAAACAAAAAGATTACAGATGGAGATTCAAATCAATTGGCCGCTCCCGGCTTTTCCCTTTCCCATTCAAGCTTGGATGTTGCAGTGTCGGATTCTGGATGTATGATTTGCATTTTATCTATCAATTCCTCAGCTGTTGAAGCAGTGACAAAGATTTGTCTCTCCGATTCTGTAGTGATGTTTTCTTCCACAGCGTAATCTAGAAATTTCAAAAGACCGTCATAAAAACCCTTTACGTTCAGCAGTCCCAAAGGTTTGGAATAAAAGCCCAACAATTGCCCACAAGCAACTATAAATATTTCCTCAAGAGTACCTAGACCACCAGGTAATGCTATAAAAGCATCAGGAATTATAGATTATGTCTTTAAAATTTTTAGGGATACTCCTGACTCCTTCTCCCTTACCTATGGCTTCCTTACAAAGGTTTCCTTCAACTGGAATATGAGGCCAAATTCTTACATCAGTAGCGTCGCTAGACCTAGCTGCTAGTGCCATATTTACCATCATTTTTATACTACCACCCCCATAGATTATGTTAATCTTTTTGCGTGCTAGGACTTGCCCTAAGTGATTTGCAGCTTCTAAATAAGCTTTATCTTTTCCAAGGCTGGAACCACAAAAGACACAGACATTCTTTATTTTCTTCGTGGACTGGGAGGTAGACATATTTGGTTTATAGAAGTGGTTGCTTAATGTCTGCTCCACTTAGACTTCGGGTTCTACATGAGTTTTTAAAGATGAGAAATATACAAAAAGGGCTAAAGAGATAGACGAGTAGGTAATGAAAAGGTAATCCAAAGATTTAAACAAAATCTTGTGCGGATAAGAAAGTAAGATAAGGTGATTGATAGTTTACAGAAAATCTGATTCACTTTTTGAAAAAGATTAGACTCTAATTGTATAACTTTTGACAATTGAGAACAATTTGACAAAAGACCCTCTTGACACAACTGTAGACTTTTTGACAAATATACACCAAGTCTAGAAATTTAATATAAACGACAAATACTGTAGAACTTTTGAAATTTGAGACACAAATCTTGAAATATCCGGATAAGCTTTTCAAAATTCAAACATATTACTGTACCGTATGTAACGTGTTTGATAAGATAATATATTTTATTATATATATATTTAAGAAAATCATAAATTAAATAAGATATTAACACTTACTGTATCAATCTAATAATCACAATTATTTCAAACACAAAAGCAAATATTCTGAGTAAAAGAAAAACACAAACTGTTGAACATCAGCTAAAACTGCTTCAAATAAGTAAAGACTAAATAACCTTTATAGAGCGATGACTTATTCCTCATCCAGTTTTCTTATGGCTTGGCAAACAGGATCTAGAAATACCATATTCCTGAGGCGTTGTCTTTCTGTATAAAATTTAGGCCAGAGTTTAAAAATAGCTCCTTGAACATATCCACTAGGGTGACCGTGGAGAGGAGGATGGATGCTATCCAAGTTCTCCTTTGAAAGTCCATCCCTACAAAACCTTATTTTATCCTCTCTATTCGTAGACATATAACCAGGTGAAGTACATTTACCGTTACAATTTTGTCTTCCACATTTGTTACAAGTGACCACGATGGCACGAGCTCTTCTTTTCATTGCACTACGACTGGTACCCGTTCCTGGTAAACCGACATCTTGACTAAAGTCACTCGGACGGATTTTCCCCTCTATCAACATTCTCACATCACAAGGGATACCAAAACGCATAAGAATCCACAACCGAGTAATTCTAGCCTTGTATTTCTTTCTAAGAATCTTTTGGGAGAGTGATGGGAAATACTTTCTCAGGTGTTGGTACTTTGGGTCCATGATGAGATGAAAGAAGAGTAAATAGAAAGGAAAAATTAAGATAGTAAATTGCAGAATCCTAGAATTCCTTCTTCTTTTAGAGAAAAAGAAGAATTTTTAATGAAAAAGAAGAGGATTTGCGATTTAGAGAGAAAATAACAAATTAAGAGAGAAAAAGTGAACTCGGAGAAATAAGGTCATACGCACAGTAAACGTATATGTAAACAATAATTAAACCACTGTATATGACACGTATAGAAACCACGTGGGAGAGACAGTGTGAATCAAACTGATTTAAGATTTGAACTAGGCCCAAATGTTCTTAGTTGAAAATGGTCAGGTTGTTTCGGGCCTTAACACATTTAGAACGAGTTAAATAACAAACATAAAATTGAAAACCAATTTGTATACATCTTAAACCCAATTTAAAGCCCACTATAGATAAAGTTAACTATAAACAACAAATCTAATTTAACGACAACAAGGATCTTCCTGAATGATCCAGCAACTCAAATAATTTTGTTTTAATCAAAACCTTATTGAACAATACATACACCCATATGTTATTCATAATACTTAACATCTATCAATGGATTCATCATCATTGCTACCAAGGGTTTAGAATGTGACTAACCTTGAAATCAATACGATTTACGTCTTTCAACGTAGACCATATCAACGAACAAAGACACTTGATGTTACTACTTAAGAACATCTACAATCCTCACAATTCTACTTATACAATATATAATTTCCTCATATAACAAAACCTTAGGTAACCAAAAGATTCACTGATACACTTAAATACAATGTACGTAACGAAATATTCCAATTTTGAGATTCATGCATTCTAGACTTTACACAGTCTCGACAGACCAAAAGTCTAACATTTATCTCTCTCAAGATTCAATACCATGATTCCCAACTTATATCATATTCCTCAAATAAATAGAACTTTCAAGAAAAGTTATTGACACTTATGTGCTCCATCGAATCCACACATAATCATTACTTAGGTTTGAATTAATTACGAAAAATTTGACATATCTATGCCAAACTTTAAAATCAATAAATCAAGCCTTATATTTCTTATTGTTTTTCACGAGACAAAAGGCTTTTAAATCCTCGTATCTATACGAATTTCTCATCGTTTATACGAATTAAATATGCTTATAGATCCTAATATTATACGAATCTCTCATAAGCATTCTACATATAAACTCATTTCATATAATTATCATTCTCTTATAACTATTAATACTTTCCTTCTACATAATTATTGTACTCATATAACTATTGATATTTTCATTCTATGGCCTTTCCATGTTACATCCTTCTAAACTGTATAAATCAATGTGAAGGTTCATTTTGATGATGACAATGAAAATTCAGCTTCAAAACCATCTCAAAAATATATTTTTTTAAAGTGGTGCTACACTCCCTAGGTTAACCGAACCTAGGCTCTGATACCAAAAATTCTGTAACGCCCCTATATGGGGGTTAACAGTTTTTAATGAGATAAAATAAAAATAAATAATAAAAGTAAAACCTTAAAGATTAAAATTTGCCCGGGACTTAAATGAAAACTCTCAACTCAAAAATAAAAATATAAACGACAAATAAACCACAGTTTTAATGTAGCACCTTAAATTTAATAATATAAACTGTTGTCATCATCATTTTAACCCTCAACACATTATAATTACAGTCACAGAAAGTAACAATTGATGCTTACATTATCATGAAGAACATTCTTACAATTGAGCAGTCCCAATGTAATATAGCTACATCACTTCCTCAACTATATTTCTCGTAGCCACCTCACACTTAGTGAGTCCTGAAAAGATAAAAATATAAGGGTATGAGCAACACTATGCTCAGTAGAGAAAGCCATTACTCACCTCTATCATTACCACATTAAAATCTGCATGGTTAGTAAGTTACATCATATTCCAGATTATGAGGTTTATTATGATCACATCTTATGGATACCGTAGTTAATCATTACCAAGTGTCATAATTACACATTTATACAAATATTACCAATCATCATTGTTCCTAGGTATCCATGTTAAATTGAGTATCACTCAACTCATCGAAACCCAAATGGGCGCACTTGATCACCCCATAAACATTCCAAGGGTGTTCCGGTGAGGGGACATCAAGCCCCGAGTCCTCACCAAATCAATTCCTGTACAGTGTGTTCTGGGACTTTCAACCCAAGGAAGCGTCATCACCTTCCCCCTATTTTACCTTTTTGGGTATTCATGCCCAAGGACGTAACCGTCGCCCTCTTCATGTCTCACAATTTCTCTATATTGAATCATTATCAATAGAGTTAGTTTTCCTAACCATGCTTCTCAATTTATAACATGTGTCAATTCATTATGTTCCTCGCCGTACAATACAAGACGAGTCCATGTCATAGTTTCATATGTGATAATCATATAATATCAGTTCAACATAGATATATATATATTGCGGCAAAACAATCAATTTTAATTCTATAAAAACCTCACAAAAGATGAGTAATAGAATCCCTACCTTTTAAGCTTATCAACAGTCTCTTAATCCTGGAATCAATTAACGTTAGCTCCATACTCCCTTGATCCTAAGGCGTGCATAAGGACAATTAAAACTAAAGCACAACATACAACTACATTCATAAAATTTATTTTAATTTAATCTTAGAATTTCAAGAAATAACCACTGCCCATAGAGGTATTATAAAGTTTAACAATATAAATTTTCTGTCTAGGGCATATACACTTAGACTTCATACATATGCTCCAAAATAGCAACAAACATATACTTAGGTTTAAGAACGCAAATTTGAATAATCCTTTAGTATAAAAGAAAATTTATAAATGAAAGACTAAATTTGTTCATAAGATTCTAACCTCGGATTATGGTTAGTTGGAAGCTTGAAATGGTTTCAAAACAGGTTCCTTTACTTCGGTATGACTGAAATTCTTGCTCAAATGGAGGTGATGGTGGCTGATTTTTATGGCTGCCTTGAAGAAGTTCTCTAAGTATTTTGCTTCAGCAAAGAAATGAGAAGAAGAGTGTGGGAACCGTGGAAGAGAAAGGA
The DNA here is from genome assembly GCA_025403435.1 of Artocarpus heterophyllus. Lineage (NCBI taxonomy): Eukaryota > Viridiplantae > Streptophyta > Magnoliopsida > Rosales > Moraceae > Artocarpus > Artocarpus heterophyllus. The sequence continues at coordinate 19,030,263 of CM046327.1, forward strand.
AGAAAAGATGAAGTCTTTGAAAAGAAGTGATAGAAACAATTATAGAGGAGACATGTTGAAGCATGTCACGGAGGAAATAAAGAAAATGAGGGTCAAGAGTAGTTGGAAAAGATATCCTTATGTCTCATCTAAAGACTTTAACACACATAATGCCAATATGACATTTTTGAGATTTATTAGAAGTTCTAAGGCTTTTTAGTAATCATACTAAATAAATATAGGAGAATTTTAGAAAATTTAAAAATAGATAAAAATAAATATTATAAAATAAATTTAAATGAAGCAATTTTTTTTTTATACATTAAAAATTAATTTAATTACCTCAATACCCGTTAGGAGAATAACGGGTGTCACAGATCATAAACAACTTAGTAATTTTAAATAGTCACATTTTATTCATTAAATTTTACAAAATTATGCCCGTTAAAAATACGGGTGTTACAGCTCTCCCCTCCTATAAAAATTTCGTCCTCGCAATTTCGTACACTGATTACAATGTTAAAACAAATGTGGGTACTTTTCTCTCATTTCAGATTCAAGTTCCCATGTGGCTTCCTCCACATCATGGTGTTGCCACATCACTTTCACCAGAGGAATTCCACGACGACGTAATAATTTTATTTCATGATCCAGTATTTGAACTGGAATTTCTTCATAATTCGTATCTCCTTGAATTGGCACATCTGTCCACATGATCACATGTGAAGGGTCGGGTTCATACTTTCTCAACATCGATACATGAAACACATTATGTACATGAGACAATTGTGGTGGTAGGTCTAAACGGTATGCCAACGTTCCAATGCGTTCCACAATCTCAAACGGTCCTGTATACCTTGGTGCTAACTTTCCTTTAACACCAAATCGAGATACACCTCGTTTTGGTTTCACTTTTAAGAACACAAAGTCTCCGATCATGAACTCTAAAGGTCGCCTCCTCTTATCTGCATAACTCTTTTGTCGACTTTGAGCTGTCTGAAGACGTTCGCAAATAATCTGGATCTTGTCCGTTGTTTCTCTGATAAACTGAGGCCCAAGTTCAAGACGCTCTTCCTTTTCAGCCCAACACAATGGAGATCTACAAGGTCTACCATATAAGGCCTCATATGGAGCCATTCTAATACTTGCTTGGTAACTGTTGTTATATGCGAATTCAACATATGGCAGCTGTGCAGCCCAATTTGTTCCAAAGTCCAGCACACAAGCCCGAAGCATATCCTCGAGAATCTGAATGACACGTTCAGATTGTCCATCTGTTTGAGGATGAAAAGCTGTACTAAAATTCAATTGAGTTCCCAAGGCCCTCTGCAATCCTCTCCAAAATTTCGACGTGAAACGTGTATCTCTATCGGAAACTATTGACATTGGCACTCCATGCAATGTCACTACCTTTTCCACGTACAATTGACATAATTTTGAGATACTATAATTAGTTCTGATTGGGATGAAGTGGGCTGTCTTAGTTAAACGATCTACAATTACCCAAACGGCGTCATGCCCTATTTGAGTCTTAGGAAATCCAGTAACAAAGTCCATTGTCACATGATCCCACTTCCATTCTGGAATAGGTAAGCTCCTCAACTCGCCTCCAGGCTTTTGATGTTCCGCTTTAACCTGTTGGCACGTCATGCACTTAGAGACAAAGGTTGCTACATCTCGTTTCATTCCTCGCCACCAGTATTGTCGTTTTAGATCCATATACATTTTTGTGCTTCCAGGATGAATAGCAAACTTTGAACGGTGAGCCTCATCTAGCACCGCATGCCTGAGATATGGATCCTCTGGAACAACTAATCTTCCTTTGTAAAGTAAAAATCCTTCTGGCTCAATCTGCCATCCATCCAGTTGTTCTCCATTTTGTATTTGTTTCCAAACCCTACGTAATCCTTCATCGTGCCATTGTCCTTGTTTTACTTTCTGAATTAACGTAGGAGTTGCTATCACATTGAATAAGAAAGCTCTCTCGTTATCTTCATAATATTGCAAGTTGAAGTCGGCGATAGTGACTCGTCTCCAATCTTCCAATGTTAAACTGGCTATACGTCCGTTGTTCTTACGACTTAGAGCATCTGCCACGGCATTTGCTTTTCCAGGATGATATTGGATACTAAAGTCATAGTCCACCATGTACTCAGTCCATCTTCGTTGCCTTAGATTGAGATCCTTTTGAGTAAACAAATATTTCAGACTTTGATGATCTGAATATAGCTCGAACTTTGCGCCATATAGATAACATCTCCAAATTTTAAGTGCGAAAACCACAGCAGCTAACTCAAGATCATGTGTGGGGTAGTTCCTCTCATGGGGTTTCAACTGGCGTGAGGCGTAGGCAACTACTCGTCCATGCTGCATTAACACACAACCCAAACCGTTTCCTGAGGCATCAGTGTATACTGTGTAAGGCTCCTCGTTGTTAGGAATGATCAGCACAGGTGCACTAGTGAGTCTTCGTTTCAGTTCCTCAAATGCTTCTTCACATTTATCATCCCACACGAACTTGACATTCTTCCTTGTGAGTTTTGTTAATGGAGAAGCAATCTTTGAAAAATTCTCTACGAAGCGTCGATAGTATCCAGCTAGTCCAAGGAAACTTCGAATCTCTGACACGTTCTTTGGTCGTTCCCAATTTAGCACTGCTTCAATTTTGGAGGGGTCCACTGAGATGCCTTCTTCAGAGACAACGTGTCCAAGGAACTTGACCTTCGTCATCCAGAAATCACATTTTTCTCTTTTTGCATAAAGACCATGTTCTCTCAACGTTTGTAGAGCGATCCTCAAATGCTCAGCATGTTCTTCTTCGTTTTTAGAATAGATCAAGATATCATCTATGAAAACAATGATAAATTGATCTAAGTACGGTCGAAAGACACGGTTCATCAAGTCCATGAAAGCCGCTGGTGCATTAGTTAACCCGAAAGGCATGACAAGAAACTCAAAATGACCGTAGCGAGTCCGAAAAGCTGTCTTTGGAATGTCCTCTTCTCTTATCTTCAGTTGGTGATATCCGGATCGTAAGTCAATCTTTGAGAAATAGCAAGATCCTCCTAACTGATCGAACAACTCATCAATTCGGGGTAGAGGGTACTTGTTCTTGATAGTCAATCGATTAAGCTGGCGATAATCGACACAGAGCCTCAACGATCCGTCATGTTTCTTCACAAAAAGTACTGGAGCTCCCCAAGGTGATGTACTTGGTCGAATAAATCCTTTTTCCAGTAATTCGTCCAACTGCTTCCTCAATTCCACTTTCTCAGCAGGTGCCATTCGATACGGGGCAATAGAAACAGGCGCTGCTCCTTGAGTTAAGTCGATGACAAACTCAATTTCTCTATCAGGCGGAAGTCCGGGCAATTCATCTGGAAAAACATCTGAAAATTCATCCACCACAGGAGTGTGAGAGGATAGGTCACTCTTCTTTAGTTCTCCATCTGAAGCAAAGATCGTCCCAAGATTGGTGAAATTCCTTCGTCCTCCAATACAAGCCTTTAGCACCGGGGCTGGCGTCACTGTTCCTGTTTTTGCCTGAAATTCGATGACTTGTCCATTCTTGGTGAATAAAGAGACACGTTTCCTATGACAATCTACTATTGCCTGGTATTTAGTTAGCCAATCCATTCCTAAGATTACATCAAACTCTGTCATAGTTATTACATATAGGTCAGCCGATAGTTTATGTTCTCCTATAACAATACACACTGATTTACAAATTATGGATACTTCAGCTATCCCGCCCATTGGTGTACTAAGGGTTAATGATGAACTACATGTCTCAGTTTCTAATTGTAGTACGGAAGAAAATAACATAGATATAAATGAATGAGTGGCACCAGTGTCAAATAATACATGAGCCCAAGAATGAGACACGTGAATCATACCGTCTACAACTGAGTGATCAGCCTGTTTTCCTTGTCCAGTTGTAGCCGTAATTGCATAAGCTTGTGCTGGTGCTTTTCCTTTATCACTTTTTCCTCGGTTTCCTTGGCTACTACTAGCCTTATTATTATTTCTCCCAGAAAAATATGGCCTTTGATTCACTGAGCCTTGTGGAGTCGGTTGGAAGTTCTGATTAGCATAAAAATTGGAACCCTGTGGCCGCTGTTGATAGTTGTACTGAGGCTGGAACCCTCGAGGTTGAGTTACTGAGACTTGGGAAGCTGGAGTGTTTTGCTGAGGCGCTCCACGATTTTGACTCCCTCCCCAAACAGTGGAGCCAAAATGACTTCCTTGTGGCCTTGGTGCAAAGGATGATTGTGTAGGGCGGTTAGGGCAATTTCTCCTCAGATGTCCCACTTGTCCACAGTTATGACAAGCATACGGTTGGAAACGACCACTGCCAGAAGATCCACCACCAATAGTCACTCCACTATGCTGAATGACTTGCCCTTGTGACTTCTCTTTCTTACTTATTTTCCTTTGACGCCCACCAGAACCCTTATACTCTCCATAGGAGTTATTTAGTTCTGTCTCTGCCCGCTGTGCCGCAGCTACAAGATCAAGAAAATCTGTTGATGGAACAGCAGCTATCATTTGTCTGATTTTCGGCCTCAGGTTATTTCTAAATTTTTCGCATCTCGCCATTGGATCCGATACAGCCCCGGGATTGTAGCGAGACAATTCTATAAATCGAGCATGGTATTCAGCAACTGTTGTATCTCCCTGCACCAGGTTTTCAAATTCTCGCATCATTGCTTGCCTATGGCTCTGAGGAATATAGGTGTTGCGAAAAATGGTTTCGAACTGCTCCCATGTAAGATTCGGCACATCATAGTCGTCTTTCTGAAGATCCCACCATTCTTCGGCTTTACCCTCAAATATATATGTTGAAAAGCTAACCCAATACTCCCGTGGAATCCTCAAGGTGTCCAACTTCTTTTTGACTGCCTTTAGCCATTGTTCTGCTATGACCGGGTTAGGTTCTCCACTAAATGTGGGTGGTTTCTGCTTCATAAACTCCTTCAACAGAGTTAGATGTCGTTGTTCGGGATCACGAACCTCCACAGGTCTTTGCACATTTTGTAATGCTTGAAGAATTTGTCCTAAATTATTTACTTCTGGTGCAGCTGGCGGGGATTGTGTTGCATGTCGTAGTTGCTCATCTTCTTGAGCTTGTTCCATCGGTTCCGGTTGCTCAACTTCTTGAGCATGTTCAACCGGTTGTGACAGCTCAGACGATTGCATTTGACGTCTTGGTGGCATAGTTTCTACTGGCTGCGAAAATTTAACTAGGATCAGTACCAAATGATGATGACATTAACACCTAACTTTAAAACCATTCCCAAAGATTAATTTTTAAGGTGGTGCTATACCCCCTAGGTTAATCGAACCTAGGCTCTGATACCAAAAATTCTGTAACACCCCTATGTGGGGGTTAACAGTTTTAAATAAATAAAAATAATTTTAAATTTTATATTATTTAAATCAATTAAACAATGCCCATGGGTCTTTAAACAACAAGAAAAATAAAAATAAACGTTTTAAATACAAACCACAGTTTTTAGTGTAGCACCAAATATATATAATTACAGTCATCATCACCATAGTACAATTCCCAAATAACTTAACACAGCCATAAAAAAAATAATACAACTCTTACATGTTGTAGATAAGTTGTAATTAAACAGGGTCTCCTAACACGAAAACAGCAGGATTGTTTTCGCTTATTCCTCTTCAAATATGTTGCACTGAGTTCCACCTGAGATATGAAGATATGATAGGGATGAGCATCGACATGCCCAGTAGGGAAATCATGACTCACCTTATGGTTTATCCATTACCACATTAAAAACTGCATGGTTAGTAGGTTACATCATATTCCAGATTATGAGGTTTATTATGATCACATCTTATGGATACCGTAGTTAATCATTACCAAGTGTCATAATTACACATTTATACAAATATTACCAATCATCATTGTTCCTAGGTATCCATGTTAAATTGAGTATCACTCAACTCATCGAAACCCAAATGGGCGCACTTGATCACCCCATAAACATTCCAAGGGTGTTCCGGTGAGGGGACATTAAGCCCCGAGTCCTCACCAAATCAATTCCTGTACAGTGTGTTCTGGGACTTTCAACCCAAGGAAGCGTCATCACCTTCCCCCTATTTTACCTTTTTGGGTATTCATGCCCAAGGACGTAACCGCCGCCCTCTTCATGTCTCACCATTTCTCTATATTAAATCATTATTAATAGAGTCAGTTTTCCTAACCATGCTTCTCAATTTATAACATATGTCAATTCATTATGTTCCTCGCCGTACAATACAAGACGAGTCCATGTCATAGTTTCATATGTGATACTCATATAATATCAGTTCAACATAGATATATATATATTGCGGCAAAACAATCAATTTTAATTCTATAAAAACCTCACAAAAATGAGTAATAGAATCCCTACCTTTCAAGCTTATCAACAATCTTTTAATCCTGGAATCAATTAACGTTAGCTCCACACATCCTTGACCCTAAGGCATGCATAAGGACAATTAAAACTAAAGCACAACGTATAATCACATTCATAAGTGAGTTATGTGTAAACCCGTCTACTAGTGCCATTAAAGTATTTTTATGCATTAAACATGGAGAAAATGCATACTAAAAACTAAGTTTAGATTAAAGAAAACCTACCTCAAAACTTCTTTGAAAAGCACCAAAGTTTGGGTTATCAATCAAGCTTGAATTAACTTTAAAACCGCCTCGATCATCGTTGGGAATTATAATTGTCTTGGCCACAAAGAGAGCTTTGTGCTCTATGTCTTTAGTTAGAAATTTGAAGTGAGAAGGGAGAGAATGAGAACTAGAGAAGAAGGTGGTGATAGTTAAATAAAAAGATATCAAAATGCTTAAGAGGAATGAGATGTTTACGGGGAAAAGTTGTAAGAAGAAACAAAAGAGTCTTAAAGGAAAATATCATCTTGTCTCCCATGAAGACTTTTAGCAAATAATGCCAACATAATTGAGGGGATAATTGGAGTGAATTATAGAAGAAGATAAGGAAATAATTAATTAGGTGGTTGAGAAATATCTCCATGTCTTCTATGAATTGACGGAAAATAATTCAATGTCCCCTTCGGATACCTTTAGCAAAATGAGAAGAAGTCTATATAATTGAGCAATAATTTAGGGAGACAAGATTGGTAGAAGTAAGTGTTGGTAAGTTTTGAATGTTTCTTAGGAAGACTTGGTAAGAAAATACTAAAATGGTATTTTTTTTAAATGATCATAAACAACTTAGTAATTTTAAATAGTCACATTTTATTCATTAAATTTTACAAAATTATGCCCGTTAAAAATACGGGTGTTACAAACTTCCTCTCTTAATTAGTCAAATAAATCAATGAAGTAACACAGTAATAACATGTTTAATTGAGTGCAAATAATGGCTCAAAAGAAAACAAATAAATGTAATTTTCATATCTTACATGGTTAACACAGCTATAAACTATCAGATTTGTTTTAAATCAAAATGTTGTTGTACGTGAGAACTTTATATTATAGCATATTTTTTATTTTATATTATAGCATGTGAAAGCTTTACGTTTTATTGGTTAGAGGTTAAAATGAATTTGCCAAACAACATGTTTGATGTTATTTAACAGTCTAAAACTATGTCATTATACTTATATTTAGTTGAACTTTCCAAAGACAAGGGGACATTTCTCGACAGTGTTAAAAAAAAGAGGGACCTAAAATAGTATTGTTGGATAGTAGTTTACACAAAATTAATTCAATTCATTTTCATAGTAACTTTTTGCCAAGGAAAAGGCACCCTCTCAATAATATGCATGTAGAGCACTAAGAGCTATCCCCAGAAAGAGATTTTGCTTTTTATTCTGCACTTTGGTTATAGCATTCTTTTATGTCATTAATGGGTTCTTGTCAGAATTTTGCCTTCTAATATGGTATCTCATTCTGAGATCATGATTTTTTTTTTTGGCCCTCTAAATAATTCTTTTTTGGAGAACGGTACTGTCAAAATTGTTCAACCATCTTGAAGACTTGAAGTTTATAACATGATTCCCCTTTTGTAATTTTGCCAGGCCTTTTTGAATAAGGGAATTCTTTTGTGGGAACTTATTAATGGTGTATATTTTAAAATTATTAGATTTAGTTAAAATTAATTTTTTTAATAGTTGAAAATTATACAGGTATCTTTTTTGGTTTTCAAAAAAATTGTCTTTTGAATGCGAAGAAATATAAACATTTATATAATTCTTTTGACATTGAGATGTACAAAGACAAACAACAAATAAATAAATAAACAAGAAAACATAACAATCTTTAGAGTTTTATCGATGGTGTATGTTTTGAAACTATTAAATCTAATCAAAATCAATTTTTTTTGTCAAATCTAACGGTTGATAAATAAATTAGTATCTTTTTTGGATAAAGAAATTGTCTTTTGAATACGACTAAAGATGAACATTCATGTAGTTCTTTTGGTTTGGTGTTGCGTATGTTAAAAAAAAAAAATGAAGATACAACACCCTTTGGATTCCTTTTTTATAATTTTTTGGGTGGTGCAGATTGACGTAACACTAATAATAATGCCAACAAAATGAAGGGGGAAAAAGGGCAACATGATAAATTACAACCCCATATATATATATATATATATATATATATATATATATATATATTTGGCTCTGTATAGGTATGTATTTAGGTTGAATACTATAATAGAACACAATATTGTTTCTCTTTTTTTTTTTCATTTTATTTTTCCATTGTCATTGCTTTGTCTTCATGGTCAAATCTCTTTTCTCTCTTTGGTTATGATGGTTTATTCTTTCTTAAAAATCTTTTTTTTTTTGGGAAAATATTCATATATGTAAAAGTAAGCCTAGTGCCTTTTGAGTTTGTCAAAATTAAACATTCTTCCAATCAATACGATCAACCAAAAAGGCAAGCTTTTCTATAGTGGTGGGGATGCCCATCATAGAGTCTCTACACATAAAATTGAACTCTACATGGTCTGTACTTCACTTCTGACAATGGGATGTGCCAAAATTAATAAAAACATTCAAACAAACACAATTTTTGTTTTGCTTTTGTTTTTGTTTTTAAAAAACACATTCAAACATACAAGGGCAATAGGCACTACTAGCATTGTGCTTCAAGGAACTCAAAATTATCAACTTACATATGTAGCATTTATGTATAGATTAATGAAAATAAGCCAAATAATTGATACCCTTTGATGACAATTGATAAGTTAATAAATTGATTTGCAAATATTTTTGGTTAAATGGGTTTTGTCATTTGTGCATGACATGGCGATCACGTGGCTTTAGCAGGAAATACAACAATGTTTAATCACGTTGAAGCCAGCCTCAAATACACGATTCAGAAGTAGTCAACGAAATTTTCTACGGACCAAACTGCCCTTGGTCAAATCACGAGGGTTGACCATAAATCGGCATAGTCTAGGACTGCTCATGACGTGTTCAACGATATAATCTAATTGAATTGACCAAATTGCCCTTTGCTTGAAATCTTCTAGGGCATTTGCGTGCTTGCAACGAAGAGAATATAGGTTAGATATTCTAGTCCATGTCTTCCATGTCCATTTAGTTGTATAATGATGAGTTTTCATAGCACTAGAAAACCAACTTTGTTAAAAGTGGAATTGAGGATTCATTTCAAACTAATGAGTGGAGTTTATCTCCTCTCTCTCTAATCATTGCACTTTCTTTTTCTTTTTTTTTTTCCTAACAAAAAAATTAATAAAACTATTATGCTTTTATCTTTTTTGTCACTTTAAAAATTATAGGGTGCGCCATATATTAAAAAATAGGTCAAAGTCTTCATTCGTATCACTACACATCCGTCGGTGCACAACACATTAGCTGTTCAAAGATCATAAAATGGGGTCATAGTTTATAGTGTATCGAATTTTTGGTGCATTTTGAAAAGAGAAGAAGAAAATACATCTTTATCGTTTTACAAATTTATTGATTGCCTTCCTTTTTTCCTTGTAAGACGTCCAAGTCTGTGCAATGTTGAGTGAAAATACTCCTCATCAGGTCTATATAAACTATAAAGTAGTATGCATAATGCACCAGAAGCTTTGACTTGTGAACTATGGGAAACATGTTAGTTCCAATTACCATAACTCCAAAAACCCTTCTCTGGTTTGTGTTACTCTACAGACATTTAGAAATATTTCTTGTTGGTTGATGACTTTGTGATTTGCATTGACAAAGGAAACAAGTCAATTGGAAAAAAAGAAAAAAAAAAAAAAGCACAAGTGATAGGGTGTTTAGAAAGTATATTGAAACTGAGAATTAGAACTGCAAGTATTGTAAAATGTGAAAGCTTTATACTATTTAAGTTAAAACTGATAAGTTATAACTGAGTTTGGCAAACACTTTGCATTTGAATTGAATAAATATAGGTACTCATATTGTAGAATTCATCATCAGCACAAAATGCATTTGTGTTTGTCAAATGACCATTTTAGCTCTGTACTAGTTTGGAATTGGACCGCAGGAAAAGCCCAAGTTTGATGTTGTGTTTAAGAGAGAGAGAGAGAGAGAGAGAGCCAAGTGAGGATAATTTTGGTGGAGGCCCTATTTTTTGTTTTTCCATTTTTGTGGTTGGTAAGAATTTCGTCCTCCAATCCTTCCAATTTTGATTACCAAAGTTGGAGTCAGTCATGCTGAGAATTTTAAATATCTCAATCAATGTAACAAGTCTTGAAATCCATCCATTAATCCTCTTACTCCGAAACCGGAGTGGCTGAGTGGCCAAGCGCCTGAAGAGGCCAAGGTTCCACTTGACTCAGGGTGTGGTCGTGTTCTCCATCGATTAAAGAGAACATAGCATGTGGGCCAGTGAACAGAATACATGTGATCAAAGTCAACGCAACATTAATGTTTTTTCTTTCTTTTTTTTTTTTTATGTGACAAAGAAACCTCAACACAAGATGAATAAAAGCATAACGGCAAGCATGACACGCAAATTATAAGAATTGCAACTATGCCATTTAGTAGTTAAATGCCTCCAAGATCTCAACTGTCAGTATCTTGCAGCAAAATAGCATTTCTGAAGAACTCTGACAGAATTCAAAATGCACATGAACCACACTCAAAATTACAAAATAGTGTTTCTTTCAAGCATCAAAGCAAGTTCGTATCACCTTAGCCAAAATAGATGCTTCCCTTAGTCCTTGAGAAAGTGATTATAAATCCATCTTCATGTTGATTTGCGCCTAGACCGCAATCTTCCAGCAATACTCTCTGAGCTAGGTCGAGAAGAAGTTGATTCTAGTATCTGTTTGGCAGCCTGCTTCAAATCTGAATTCTCTCTCTCTTGTGGCCCTTGCAACTCATCACCGTAGCTATGACTCGTCTGACGCCTCTGCCTTACTCTTCCACCAATACTGTCGAAGCTTGGCTGAACATGCTTCCGCTTAAGTTTTGAACTTCTCTCCAATGGAGTGCTCACATCACCATGACGTTCAACATCAGATGGTAATACTTTTTTCTCTTCGTCCACTTTATTTTCCAAGGAAGCACCATCTACAGCCTGCTTAACATCTGAAATTTTCTCATCGACATCCAGCAACACATCATCATGGTTAACGACTATAATGGCAGTAGAAGTTGCCTTCACCATTGGAGTATCATTGTCAGCTATACTCCCCATTCTTGATTCAGTAACATGATCAGCAATATTTTTCAACACAATCTCACCATTGCCACATTGTATTTTATGCAACTCTTTGTCCTTTTCGCTCTGACAAGTGTTGTCCTTTTCATTTTGATGTTGATGCTTTGAGGATCCAAGGAGGTCATCAACTTTGTGGTCAACTTCTAGGGATCCAATATTTTCAGAATCCTGTCTCATATCCGAAAAGGGCAATGATCGTTTGGCAGAGATTTGATTGACACTGTTATTCTTCGATTCATCATCGGTTTGATCTGTGAATAGTTCTGTTGATCTAGGATGGTCATGAGCAACCTCCAGGGAGTCCTCAGGGAGTGCATTCATATCCGAGAAGGGCATTGACCTTTTCACCGAAACTTCATTGGTAGTCTCTTGACTGTTTCCCGGTTTTGTATGTGCCCGATGGGTTTGAATGAGGTAGTGTGCGACCGATTTAAAGCCCAATCGTGTTATCTGGAAAGTTGACAATTAAGTTTACTCCATGTAGACACAAGGAAGCACAAAGAGAAACCAAGAAAAAACGCAATATATGCATAATTGAGGATTAACCTTCTTATAGAGAGTACCGGTAGGAGCCCAACCCTTTGCTTGCCTACATAAACTGCAATTGCAAATCCCACGACAGACCGGGCAAATCCAATCTGGATTTTCTAGGGCTTCAAGTACATGCTCCCCATATCTATTAATTAAAAATAAGGTGTAAAATTAATAGATAGATCGTTAAGGCAAAGATGAATGTCTTAAAAGAGAATGCAACATTACCTCATGTACAAACAATCCCCACAAAACTGTCCTTGTACCATGTTGCAACTGCTGCAGTGAGTACGATAACCAAGAGTTTTCTGCCTGAAAGATGTTTATAGTGCAACCTTTGTGCGTAATTGAAAATAAAATTCCAATAATAATAAATGCAAGATATAAGAAACATGCACAGAAAATACGCTTAGGGAAAAGGCTGCTAGAATTATTTGCACTTGACAATGAGATCCTTAAAAAACAAGATGAAGCTCAGTATTAAAAAAAAACCATGGTCCAGGAGTTCGTATTTACAATAAAATCCATAAATAAGCAGTACTTTTACATTTTTACAATCTGCTAATATCCCAATCGATTTTCATCTTCTTTCAGAACAAGAAGAAAGGCATGTCCTTGGACTTTTAAATAGCTTTAGAAATCTCTACCCAACAGGATAGGAGTGTATTCATGAAAATTGAAATGCTAAATGCACTCGCGAGTGTCTCAGATGGACAACTTGGGCTGTCATTTTATATGGGTATGTTGTGGGTCCCAATTGGGCCCAGCATAAAGCAACAGTCCAGACCATGCACTCATGACATTTGCGAGTACATTTAGTATTTCCTCAACCCTCATATAAGAAAATGAGTTCCTAAAGTGACATTCCTTGCTTACTTTGATTGGAGAAAACTAATGACATTTTGGCTGCAAAGGCAATGTCGTGTTGAGTTATCCTGTTTTATAGCTTGAAATTTAGTCACACACTAAAAAACAAAGAAAACAACCCGACCTGCATTGATGACAAGTTTTGCCCTTAAATGAATCATAGATTCTCTTGCCATCACTCCCATAACCATCCACAAAGAGTGTCCAGCTCTTCTCCGTGTTTCCCAGCAACTTTTCATGTTCTTCTGTGTATATCTCTGGCTTCGAACCCGCCTCAGCAAGAACACTTTCATAAAATTCCAACTCTTTGTCCTTCTTTGCTAAATCGACCTCCAAGTAACTAACTGGTGTCGAATTCTTCAACCTTTACCCATAAACACAACATTAGAACCAAGAAAACCAAAACAAAACCATAAAAATCGATACTTTTTTTCCTGGGAATAGAACAATATAATTGTGCTTCTAGTCCAAATTCGTCAACCTTAAGTCATAAAGACAACTTTAAAAACCAATTAAAAAAATTTACTTTTCTGAAACACTATGATCATACTTTTCGTCCAAATTCTTCAACCTTTACCCACAAGCAAAGCATTATAAAACGAGAGGACCAAAACAAATCAGTACTTTTTCGGGGATTATAACCCTATAATCGTGTGTCTATTAAGTAAAAACAATATAATCGTGCTTTTGGTCCAAATTCTTCAGCCTTATTTTACAGAGACAACATTAAAAACAAAAAAAAAAAAAAAAAACACAAACAAAATAAAAAAAAAACAAAAAAAAGAGGAAAAAATCTATTTTCTGGGTATAAAACACTATGGTAATACTACTCTTAAACACAACATTTTAAACCAAGAGAACCAAACAAAACTACAAAAATCAGTTCTTTTTTTCAGGAAATGGAAAACACTACAATCGTGCTTTTGGTACAAAAATACTAAAAACCCATATACTATTCAGAACCAAAAAACTAATACTTTCATTGAAAGATTAAAAAAAAAAAAAAAAAAAACATTTTATCTTCAATGTAACAAACATTTAGGGTTCGCTTGGTTGAACTTTTTCTTTTCATTTTTCCTTGATGAACAAAAAAATTTACCCTTTCAAAGAAAAGAAAATACAATGAACGAAGCGACATTTTTGGAGAATGATTCGGTTTACCTCGAAGATCGTCGAATCGGACCAGAGGTTTGAAGAGGAGGGGAAATGGAAGGAGGCGTTTTGTTAATGTTGGAATAGGAAGAGTTCTTTGGGGTTTTGAGTCTTGATTTAAGCTTGAGAGAGAGGTCGAAAATGCCAAGCTTCTGCATTTTCTGGAGATTCTGTTTGATTCTTTCTTCTCTCGACTGTTCGTACTCCGAGACGACGATGACCTCATTTTTCTGGGTTTCTTCGGAAATGGAATGGGGATTCCGATGAGGAGGGCCACGACCCCTCGGAGCGGGAGTAGGAGCAGCCATTGTCATCTCTCTCTCTCCTGCTCGCTTGTGTTCGTTGGTTTGGATGTCCAACGGTCGGATTTTTTGGGGCTCGAGTGAGGGTTTTGCAGCTTGCAACGGTAATTTTAGGAGGAAGAAAGAGCGGAGGGAAAACGGGTTTCCATTTTAAGGCTGGAATTTGGAAGAGAATTATGGGAAATAATATTTAAAAATAATTAGAACAGTAAAAATGGCCACGTCATACTGCGAGTAGTTTTTTTTTTTTTTTTTTATGCCCTTAGAAATGAAAATATAATGAGCCTATGTCAAATAATAACAAAATATAATGATTCCCATAAAAAAATAAAAAAAAATTCGTTGTTGTTAGGCCATAGGGGTGAAGAGACAAGAACAGAACATCTGGCCCTTTTGAAGGGCTTAAATAAGCTGCTTTTTGGTTATTTAACAAAACGTTGTTTCTGAACTAAATAAGTTCTTTAAGCTTTAAAAACATTTTTGAAATAATTCATTTTTTTATGTTTATATAAAGTTTTTTTATTTACCTTTTTAATTTTATATTTATAAATAACAAATTAGAAATTTTATTTACATCTTTATATTTGTAAATAACTTTATATTTTTGAAAATTTTTCAAAAAAAGGTTTTCTCTACCATTAGATTAGAATTTATAGTTTCAAGCGTGTTCAAAATGTCTATACTCATTTTTTAATGTCAAATAAGATCAAAAATGTCATTTCTAAGAGTATAAATAACTTAAAATGTTTTTTGATGGATGTGGAGGCAGTTTTGGCATTTTAACAAAACTAACGGTTAACTTTCATGGCAGGTGTCTCTTTGTAATTTTTTTTATAAAGTCATAGGATGTCAGTGTTATTAGTTTTGGTCTAGAAGGTGTTACTATAATTAAAATAAAACACATGGGTATTAGTGTAATTTTCAATAGGTTTTTCATTTTAATGCCTTGTTTTTTTTTAAAAAAATCATATAAGTACCATGTTGTTCAAAAAATATCAAAATAGAACCCTTAATTTTTGAAAATATTATTTTAATACATTAAGTCTATATTTTATGACATAAAATTTCAACTTACTCTTTTATTAATAAACTCCAAATTATATTATTAAAATTGTAAATGAAAATAAACATAAAAAAATACCAAAAAAATGAATAAATCAACATATATATATATATATATACACACACACACTTTTGATAAGTTTTGTTTAATTTTTTATTATAGTTTTATAAAATTAATTTACAGTCTATTAATAAAAGGACAAAAGGAATGTTTTCGATCAAAAAATAGCAACTCAACCACTCGAGGCACTAAAAAAAACGTTTTAAAAACTAAAAAGTAGTCTATTGATATTTTTTAAATAAAAGTGATTTTTCCTCGAAACAAAGCAACCAAAATGATGATTAACCCTCCCCAAATTTGTATTAACATACCATGGTCTATGGACAAAAGGGTAGTCGTTCTTGGTGTGCCGCCGTTCACGCTTCTCTCGCTTTATAAAAGGCCAGAAAGAGCCCTCGCTCTTTGAAGTCTCCGCCTCTCCTCGCTCCCGTTGCTTCCTCACCGCCTCCCTCTCCCGCTGTTCTCTATTTCTCTCTGTCCCGGCGTAGCTCTCTCCAATACCGTCCACCAAGCTCATCCGATCAAGGTAAGTCTGAGATTTTTTCTTTTGTTTTTTTAACTGAATGTGATACTGCGATCTGGTTGATTTTGATGGTTGTTTGTTTTGCGAAACTTCGATCCCGTTGTTTTGTGATCTGTGAAATCCACTTTCGTTTTGCTATGGTTCATGTTCTGACTTTATTATTATTGTTTTTTAACAAATGATCTTTCATCCGTGAACATTGAGTGGGATTGTGTAGTTTTTTTTTTTTTTTTTTCAGTTGTTGCAAGATTTTTTTCTCTTTGTTTTTGTTTTTGTTTTTTGTTTGCTAACTCTCAAACATAAAATACATAGATGTTATTGTAATGTTTGAAGCTTCATCTTATTTGCAAGATTGGTTTTTTTTTTTTTTCCAGTTCTTGCAAGATTTGTTTTTCCTATTTAGTTATTTTTTTTTTGCTAACTCTGAAAAATAAATTACCTCGTGTGATTGTAATGGTTGAAGCTTCACTTATTTGCAAGATTGATTCTTTTTTATTTATTTTTTCTTTTTTTTAACATGCAATTTGAAACCTTTGGGATGTAGCTTTTCAGACATAGAAAATCTTGAGTTTTTGGTAGATTTGATATGTGTGTGTGTGGGTTTTCCATCTAGACTATTGAGAATCTTGAAAATAATAGTTAAAAAATGGGTACTAATTAAAATAAAAATCCCATAATATGGTGGTTTTTGGGATGGAGCCTCGAGTGAAGAGCAGAGAGCCATGAGCTTGCTTCTTCTCATAGTGCTCCAGATATCAATGGCCTTCTTGTTACTGAATGGATATTTTTTTGTTTCCATTTCTGTGAACTTTTCCGGAGGCAAACAAATTATTGCTTCTTAATTCTTTGATCTTTTTTTTTTTTTTTTTCTATTTGTTGAAGTATTGATCAATTAGAGATATGAACTCAGGTGAAAAATGACATCTCTGTCAGCTGCCACAGTTCCCTCTCTTTGCATGTTCCAAACCGCACCACAAAAACCGCTCACAGGTGCCTTTGTCAAATGCCCGTCTGCTCTCCGATCAGCAAGGAACATTTCCAAGACATTTGGCCTAAAAGCAACCCAGTCTTCTAAAGCCTCAATGGCTATGTACAAGATTAAGTTGATTTGCGAAGACGGGTCGGAGCATGAATTTGAGGCTCCAGACGATGCTTACATCCTAGATTCTGCAGAGGCTGCAGGAGTCGAGCTGCCTTACTCTTGCAGGGCCGGGGCTTGCTCTACCTGTGCCGGTAAGTTGGCATCAGGCACCGTTGATCAGTCGGACGGTTCTTTCCTTGACGAAAAGCAGATGAACGACGGCTACTTGCTGACTTGCGTCTCGTACCCGACTTCCGACTGCGTGATTCATACTCACAAAGAATCTGAGCTTTACTAACAGTGCGTTTGTCCTGTGAGTTTGAACCACAGTTCAAACTTTTTTGCTGCAAGGTTGTTAGCTCTCCCAAAAATTTTGAATTTTTAAATTTTCCGTTCAAATCCTTCTGCAAACGGAGCATAAATAAAATGTAATTTGATGTTTGAAATTAATTAGTGCTTTGAGGATTAATTAGTGCCTTGGACTTTTGGGTATGTAACTTTCTACGGATGTTTGTTGTAAGTCGTCTAAGTTGCATTCTATGAATGTGTTATTCTGCAATGCCACCCGAGTTCTCAAAAGTCTGTCCTTGTTAACTTCTTGCATCGATTAATTTGTCCAAATAGTTATTTTCTCTTGTCGTTTCACAAGGTCACCTTCATGGTGGATAATCATGTACTTGATGTGTTACATAGGGTGTTTAAGAGAGTGTTTAAACCATCGGTTTAGGTTTGAGAATTGTAGTATGTGGAAGCTTTATATTGTAGCGTTTTGTTGTAGCATGTGAGAACTATTTCACAGTTCAAACCGTTGGTTTGAATTATTCTTCCAAACACTCACAGTGAATAGCCTCTAGACTCTAATTTCAAACTCGAGAGATTTCTAAGAGGACTTGGTGGATTTTAGGAATTTGAAAATGTTAAAAAAAATTAGTTTTGCTATGTAGAGGATGTAACTTAAACATAATTTATTTAGAATGTGTTTGGCAATAGTTAAAATCAAAAGTTAAAATTAATTTACTACAACATGTTAAAGTTTAGTTTTATATTGTAGTATATTTTTATTTTACACTTGAAAGTTTTATAATGTCGCAATTGAAACTCTATAGTTTCAATTATTCTTCAATTGAAACTATAAATTCAACTATAGAGTTTCAATTGCGACATTATAACATGTTGTAGCATGTGGGGTTTTTTTACCGTTCAAATCGTTGGTTCGAATTATTCTTTCAAACACTCACAGTGAATAATCTCTAGACTCTAGTTTCAAACTCAAGAGATTTCTAACCGGACTTGATGGATTTTAAGAATTTTACAATGTTTAAAAAAATTAATTTTGCTATGTAGAGGATGTAACTTAAACATAATTTATTTAGAATGTGTTTAACAATGGAGTTAGAATAAAAAATTAGAACTAATTTACTATAACATATGATAGTTTTATACTGTAGCCTATTTTTATTTTACAGATGTGAGAATTTTATAATGTCGCAATTGAAACTATATAGTTAGAACGACGTCATCAAATGTTCTCTTAAACAAGATATCAAATGTTCTCTTAAACAAGATCTCGTAACGTGGGCTGCATATATACACAACTACACGTATTTGATCTAGTATTTTATGCTAGGTATTATTTTTGAGAGGGGTATTTTACACGAGTCACTCAACATCACAACATATTTTATATTGTTGCGTCTTCTATGAGCATGTTTCGTAACAGCAGCAATCAGCTAACTTGGTAGATCAAATTGTTGTCTACTTTCAGAGACTTAGAGTAGGTATTTCCTACAAGAACAAAGGTATTTGCATCAACATCCTGAAACCAAATAGTGGCAAATAAACAGAAGTATTTGCATCAAAATCCCTAAAATTTGGAAAGGCCTCTATTGTATGCCTAAATTTTAAAATTTTTAAAAAGTAATTTTGCTATGTAGAGGGTGTAAACTGCAACATAATTTATTTAACGAGATGTGGAAATGTGGGCTGCATACATACAGAACTACACGTGTATTTTGACCCAGTATTTTATATAGGTTTTCTTTATGAGAGGGGTATTTTATGCGAGTCACTGAACATAACAACGTGTTTTGTATTGCTGCTTATAATGCCTATGACCAAGTTTAGTAACGGCTGCAAGCACCTAACTGGGTAGGTTAAATTGTGGTCTACCTTTAGAGACTGAGTAGGTATTTCCTACAAGAACCTTCTAACTAAATAGTCATAAATAAACAACGGTATTTGCACCCATACCCCCCTAAACTTTAAAAATGTCCCTATTTTACCCCTTTGAACTTCAAAAGTTCTCACCCTACTATACTAAACTTTGAATTTCTCCCACTTTGCTCCCTTCATTTCATTTTTTGTCAAAACCAGACAGAAAAATAGCATGCGTGCTTACGTGTAGGGTCTATGAGGATAAAATCGTAATTGAATTTTAGGTTTTCTACACCTATGCACCATAAATTTTGGTGTTGTCCCCACTTTATCCCCTAAAAACTTTGGATTCCCCCTATTTTACTCCCTAAATTTTTTAAAATTCCCCCTTTCTACATTTTTCTTGTATACTTTAATACGATTGATACTACTCCAAGATTTGAAAAGTGAATATTTCTATTGATATTTATGTAGAAATTTTCTAATTTGGAAACTACACTCATCTAGAAACGGGGGAATATCACTTTTAAAATGTTGGTACTTGAACATACTATTTATTCATTGAAAGTACCTAATTTGTACATAAAAGTAATAGAGCAACTTTGTTCATGGGTAATGTTGGACTTACCTTACAGTTTTACCAAGTATTTTTACTTCATGCTAGTTTTTTTAGGAGTAAATTGATTTATGTCATACACCATAAAACTATTTGATTCAACGTCACATAGCAGAATAAAAACTTAAGTAAAAAAATTAATAAAGCCTCATCTTCATATTCTTTTTCCTTCTCTCCTTCTCTTTTGCCGTTCTCTCTCCTCTAGCCACCCCTCGCCTCCTTCTCTTCTTCCTCTAACTGTTCACTCTAGAATAAAGACAACACTGCTAGATCTGTTGCGCCTCCACCTCCGTTCATGACCACCAAACATTGTTGGACTATGTTTGACTCGGATCGTGCAACAACTAGCCATGGCTAAAGTTTGGGAGCCGTATGAAGAGCATGGACTAGCACCTAAGTGCTGCCGCAGACGAACCTGTGAGATTAGTCCTCCACGAACGTTCTCCATTTCTATCCCCCTTCCCTGATCAAAGCTGTTGTGGGATGTAGACGGAGTCTTACGAGGATTGTTGATGACGATCTTACTGTCATGGGGAGGGAAACCTTCTCATTTCATCGCATGATCTCTCCTCGTTGTAGTTGTGTTGAGGAGGTCAATCTTCTTTGTTATGGGAGGTATTTCTTGTTGGAGTAATGCTATACATCTCGACCGGGCTGTAGCCCGGTCATCTCAGTGGGGTAGGTCCCACCAAGTGGGTCCTAGTGGGGCCCACCCCATTGAGAGGAGCCCGGTCGGGAAAAAAAAGTTTTTCTTCTTGTTGATGCGACCACATGGAGGAGGCTGGGGTATATGTCTAGAATTTTTTTTTAATTTTTAATTTTTAATTTTTTTTATTTTGTTGTGTGATTTTTTTTTTCATTATTGATAACCAGCCAGTAACTACAGCAATATCTGTAACGGATACTAGATATCGATCGATAACTACAATAATATCTACGATGGATAATGTTCGAGAACTACGATAGTATCTACGATGGATACCGAATACTACATAGTATTCGCGGTGGATACCAAGTTGTATTTGATATATCAAATATGGAGTGATGACATGGTTGTTACATTTTTTGCAAATATTTTTTTTTTGGAGAATGAGGGATTCAGGCCATCAGCCATTAGGAATAAAAATAAATAGACCAAAATGTAATAGTGTTTAATAAATAATCCATTTAAGTTAACATGAAATTTATATTTGTATAAAATGACATACAAAGAAACACGAAGCAGTAAAGAGGGAACAAAAAACAAAAATCGGAAAGAAGAAGAAGAAGAAGAAGAAGTAGAAAATGGCAGTAAAATTAAAAATTCAAGTATTAAAAAGAACACGTTGTTCCATAAAATGCTACCTACTTAAATATTTTTAAAACCTTATTATCTACTTATATTAAGAATTGAAACTATGTTATTTGGTGCAATTTTCTTTCTTTCTTTTTTTACATAAATCAATCTAAACTTTTATTTTTAGAAATTTTCATAAATACCATATTTTAATATTCACTTTTTATAAGTGTCACATGCGTTCATTTATGGCATAACTTAATATGTAATATGAATAATAGTATGACATAAACTTTTTTAAATGTGACATATATGTGTATAACTTTTAAAGGTGCACATAACATGTACTTTCTCTTTTTCTTATGACATTTATGTAAAGGGCCATAAGGAGGCCCATGACCCTCATCAAGCGCCTGCAGTCCAGCCCAATTACATTCATATAAAAATTTAGAAGCTCCAATGGGACATTGAAAATTGAGGGTTGACAATTAGAAAGTTTGAACTTTAAAATAATAAATTCATTAGGCGTTTGGTTTTGGACACCTAAGTTTATCTCCTACAACATCCCAAGTTTTTCAGGCAACAATACGTCACACTGATCCAATTTCTAGTCCATTTTCTTGCAAACTCAATGTGGGATCATTTCTTATAGCAGAAGGCAAACCCCAAAATTCTATTACACGTTGAGAAAATTGAACCATTGTTGATGAACCACCCACATGAAAACCCTTCAACAACTTATGAGTTTTTTTTTTCATTTTTTTTTTTTTGCCATTTTCAAATGGGGTCAAACCAAATGCAGCTGAATATAAACAAAGTTACAAGTTTCCCCAAAAGATACTCATTCATTCCCTAGTCTTGCTAGAACAAGAAATTACGTACTCATATATAAACCCAATAGGCTAAACTTCAAGCTGTAATTCTTCTAGTGATTTGTAATTTTTCTCTCCATTTCTTGCCAAGAAATCATGGGCATTAAATCTTGTACTCTTTTGCCTTGTGTTGTTTTGTTCATTAGCTTGAGCCTTTTGGCACGGGCTGCTGATGAGAAAGGATTAGGAGCTTCATTTATATTCGGAGATTCTCTAGTTGATGCCGGAAATAATAACTATTTGCCAACTTTGTCTAAGGCAAATATACGTCCAAATGGGATGGATTTCAAAGCTTCTGGAGGAAATCCCACTGGTCGATATACAAATGGAAGAACCATTGGTGACATAGTTGGTAAGTAGTGTAAACAATAATGTTTCTCTCTCACTTAATCTTGTTCATCATTATATATGTTTCTTTCTACTAAACTTGGGATACTTCTTTTATATATATATATATATATATATATATATATGTATATAACTCTATGGATAGAAAACAATACTTTTCTTAATAGGAGAATATAGTAAAAAAAAACTACTGCAATGGCAGTCTATCGATTTTACATGCTTTTTCAGTTTTATTTAATTTTGACAGGCTCTGACATTTACGGCACTAGAATTTACCTTATCATAAAAGCTCCATCCTTTTTTGCTCATGATGACAGCTCTATTATTAATATGGATGCCATTTTCAATGTTATTATGGATGTAGGATGGTTAAAAAATTGTATCTGATAGGTTTTTTTTTTTTTCTTCATGCCTTATCACATGATTCTCTTTTTACTTGATTTGAAAAACACTTGTAACTTATGCCTTTTTTGGTTTTTTATTTTTTATTTTTTAGGGGAAGAATTGGGACTAACACACTATGCTGTCCCATTTCTGGCACCAAACTCAACAGGAAAAGCAATATTATATGGAGTGAATTATGCATCAGGTGGTGGAGGGATTTTGAATGCCACAGGAAGAATTTTTGTGAGTGTACTCAAAAAAATGTCATGCTTTTTTTTTTTTTTTTTCTCTCTTAGTTTTTCACTTCTCTATGGAGAATTCTTTATCATTTATTTGTTTGTTTATTCATTTTTGGTGAGCTTTGCTTAGAATTATGATGAAATATGCAGGTTAATAGGCTAGGAATGGATATTCAGATTGATTATTTCAACATTACAAGGAAACAGTTTGATAAGCTATTGGGTCCATCAAAGGCAAAAGAGTACATCATGAAGAAATCCATTTTCTCTGTCACCATTGGATCAAATGATTTCTTGAACAATTACTTACTCCCAGTCCTCTCAATTGGAGCAAGAATTTCAGAGAGCCCAGATGCTTTTATTGACGATATGATCAAACACTTCAGAATTCAGCTTACTGTACGTTCATTAAACCCAATTTTATTAGGATACAGTCACAAACCATCAGATTACATCTGAATTATATGTGCCCAAAAAAAAAAGAATTTTATGAAATTTGATAAAAACCAATTGTTAGGAATGTGTTAGAATTTTTTTCACACCCCACCATAGGATATAGGATTTATCTTCACATGCACCCTCTTAACTAAAAGGTCATTCCCAGTTTGTTTTTTGAACTTTAAAATTGTCCATTTTGTCTCTTAAATTTTGAATCGGTTGGTATGATCTAAATTTGTTTGTTTAAAATATAGATTATAACAGAATAGGTCAAGTGATGACTAATTCAAATTTCAGGAGATAAAACAAAAATTTTAAAGTTAAAAGGATAAAGTGAGAATTTGCCTAAACTTTAAAGGCCACAGAAGTAAATAATCCTAGAATATATATATATACATATACACATATACGTACATGCATATATATACACACACATATGAATATTTTGCCATAGTTTTTATTGACAATGATTGCAATGGTGTAATTGGTGAGCACAGAGACTTTACCAATTGGATGCTCGGAAGTTTGTGATTTCAAACGTTGGGCCAATAGGTTGCATTCCTTACCAAAAGACCATAAATCAATTAAACCAAGATCAGTGTGCGGATTTACCTAATAAGTTGGCTGTTCAGTACAATGGGAGGCTTAAAGATTTGCTTGCTGAACTGACTGATAACCTCCCAGGATCAACATTTGTTGTTGCAAATGTGTATGAACTAGTTAGTGAACTCATCACAAACTATGACAAACATGGTGAGCGCAATTACTCTGTTATTCCAAATTGATTCGAGTTTATTTAAGTTTGTAAATATTGAATAGGTGTCTTAATCTTGATTGATTGGAGCCTGCCGTCCATCATAACGATCTAGTTAAAAAATCCAAATAAATACTCCTAATTTCCACTATTAAAATCCAATACATATTTAATCCCTTATATGTTTTGTTAGAATTTCTTAATAAGACTGGTTTATGATCGGGATTATGTTTTCTCAAGAACGATGATCCATGGAAAAAAAAGAAAAAAAAGAAAAAAGAATTCACAGTCAAGTACTATTTCTCAAAAGGGTGCCTAAAATTATGAATGAATAGCGGATTGTGATTTTACATGAGAATTGTTAGTGGGATTGGTAAATCATAATTGAGATGTAACAAATTTTATGCAGGATTTTCAACAGCTACTAGAGCTTGCTGTGGAAATGGCGGGCAATTCGCGGGGATAATTCCATGTGGACCAACTTCGAGTTTGTGCTCTGATCGATCTGCGCATGTTTTCTGGGACCCCTACCATCCCAGTGAGGCTGCTAACCTTGTGCTTGCCAAGAAGTTGATCGACGGAGACACAAGATACATTTCTCCAATCAACCTCAGACAACTTCGCAATCTCTAGTTGTATTCCTGTGGGATTTTGCATCACATACTGATCAAAATTTGCTTGTTTAGTCATATGATATTTGTTATTATCACAACTCCAAACTCCAATTTTTTTTCCTTTTTTTTTACTTGAAAAAATGTGTCTTTTGTTCTTTATTTTTCATGTTGTGAAACAGTATACATTCTAAGTGGAAGTTGTGGAGGTCCTTTTCTACAGTATTTATTGATATTTGTAGTCTACAGTTATTAATTTTTTTTTTTTTTATATAAGCAAAAGCTACAAGTTTAGAATTAGGTTGGAACTTGAAAAGGTTGTTGAACAACTGGTCTTAATTAAGGCAATAAGTGGTATATGAACAATATTCTCCAACCAAATTTCTTGGCGTACAAGCCTTCTCTTTTTGGTACATGAAAAGAGAAGTTTCAAAGACAGAAGTTTCCAACACTACTAAATATTGAATGAAGTTGAATCAAAATTGAAACTCAAGAATATATATATATATAATTTGCTCTGCTAGTGGTAATTCATAGATGGGCAAAACAACAGAACAAAAGGACTCGGAGCTTGTACCATTTTGTCTTCCAAGCTCCAACTGAGAAAACAAAACATGTTATGCTATGTCAAATATAGTCCAAACTCCAAACATGTTTTCTTTGTTTCCCTCTATGTTCATGTTTCGCCCGTGCCAAGTCATTTTCCAACGTGAAAATGCCCAAAAATGGCTTACACACATTACATGCAAAGTGTTTTATTATTATTATTATATTATGAGAGATTTAAGTAAATATCAGGTTTTTAAAAAGATTCATAGTAAATAGCGATGAATAGAAAACTTACTCGACAAATTATCCATTTACTTGTAATAAATAGATTTTTTTACTAAGTAAATTTCTAGTCACTTGATAAATTTGTTATATACTATAAATACTTTTAGGACTTACTATTTAGTTTGAAATTAGTTTTGTAAAAGTGTTGTTTACTAATATTAATATTTAATTCCCGGGCCCAACAACAACCAAGCTAAGCTTTTGTGATTTGAACAAGATCTTACCACAAAAGTGAAAAGCAAATGAAAACATGTTTACACTAAAACCATGATTAGTGACACCCAATTAGAGATTAATAAACATTTTAATTGTGATGGATTATTGGGATATTGAAAATCATGTAGCCAAAAAAAAAATGGCAATAAATTCGTGTGAAAGAGAATCATGGGAAGGCAGAAAAGGCCAAAGGAGTAGAGAGAGAGTTTTGAAAATGTGGTAGTAGGGTAAGTAGAAGGGAAAAAGGACTGATAGCCAGTGATTATGGGAGACCGAATGAGCAATGAAGTACTGGCCTGAGGGATAGGATAGAGGTGTTTTTTTTTTTTGTTTTTGGGGGAAAATTGTGGGAAAAAAAAAAAACTTACTTCTATCTTTTTGTTTTGGAAAATTGTATGAAAAAATGCTTTATTGTTAAGCGCATTTTTAGTTGAAAAATTAGATCATAATTCAAAAAATATAATAATTTATTAAATAAAAATATTACTCTTAAAAAAGAATTCATCGAAAAATTAGTTTTATGCATCCTACTATTTTTTTTCAAACTTATTGAAGTAGTAAAATATACTTTAATGGTAATTTATCATGTCCTATAACTCATTACAATCGCATCAAAATAAAAATAATGTGTATAATTAACAAACCTTTACGGTTCAGAAAAGTATTATATTTTTTAGATTCTTATCATAAGGTTGGAAAAGAAAAAAAAAACTTACCTTGATATTTGTTTTGAACCATCGTATTAGTATTAAATTCTAATAATTTTGTGATTTTGTTTCTGTTTGAAACTTCAGTTGTAACTAAAGTTTTAAATTTAAGAGTTATGTGGAGATTTTATATTGTAGCAATTTTTTTTTTAATTTTTTATTATAATTATTAAAAGTTTTATACTTTTTACCATTGTAATTTATGCATTGAAACTAAAATTTCAAATACTTCATTTATGATTTTAATCCAATGCAACGTGGAGGAACATGCATTACTATTTTTTACTCTCTATCAAAATTATAAAAAGAAAAAAAGAAAAAAAAATTCGAGCTAAGAAGTGAGTAGTGAGAACAGGTATTGATGACAGCGACGTTTGATTCACTTTGCCGGAGGCATTTGACGGCCATTCAGCCCACGCGTGCCTTGATCTGCAGCCCCTTCCTCACCGACAACAGCCCTTTCCTTACTGACAATTTTCTTACTGTTTTTTGACCAACTTATGTTTCCCATGACATTATATATATATATGTACATGCATCACCACCTAAATGATAATCGTTACAAGTAGTTTTTGATGCAGATGGACAGTAATTATTGAGGATTATTTACTCAAATAACCCCTAAAGTATAATTTATGAATTCGTTTAGGAAAGACATTGAAATAATGAGTTTAATTTGTCATAATGTAAAATTTTCAAATGTTATACTGAAAAGTAAAAATTTACTATAGTGTAAAGTTCTTATATACTATAGTATTTAAGTTCTAACTTCAAGTTCTAATAAATTTTTCAAACGAAGGGTATGTCGTCTTAATTTGATTCCTAATGTTCAGTTGTATATGTCTAGCTATCATTAAGTTACTGATGTTTGAAAAACTTGGTTAAAACTAATGGTTTAAACTCACGATATAAAGTTTTCATATGTTACAGTATAAACCAAAAGTAAGCTACGAGACAAAGGTCTCACATGCTGTGAGGTTTTGAACCAAAATCGTGCAAATCAATAGTTTGAATCAATGTTACAAAATACTCTATAAAATATACAGTTTTGATCTATTTTGTTATTAAATTGTCTGTTTTAAGATAAAATGTAACAAAAAATCGCTCGTAAAGATTTTAAAAGGGATAAAATGGACTTAGAACATAAACAAATATAGAAAAACCTATATTCCCTAATAAAATAACCTATATTTAAAATAAAGACACAAAATAAATTTGGACTGGATGACACATGCACTCTAGTTTTTTTTTATTTTTTTATTTTTTTTGTTTTAGATCTATGTTTTGCTTTTTATACATGTATATATTTTCAAATTTGCTTGTCTTCCTGTGTTAGACATTATACTAACAGAGGGGCCAAAAATGTACTTTTTAAAAACCAAGCTAGACTTCTAAACGTTATGGCCAGATTAAGACGGCGCATTCTTTAGAGGCTTTTGTGTAAATAACCCTTATACGAAACAACAGGTTTTTTTTTTTTTTTTTTTGGGAGGGGGGGTGAAAAAATGGTGACTATAACAGCTGCTTCATTGCCCCCAGCCAGTAAAATTTTCTGTGCTTGCTTAAGCCAATGGGCATGTTTGGATCATGATGAACAATGGCTTTTATGAAAACATCTAATAGGGAATTGATTGAAATTCTACTTTTTTTCTGCTTTAGTTAATGTTTCTAACTTTAGACCATCTAACTTCTAAGGATAGGAAAAATTGGACTTTAGCGGCTGAAATTTCCCTACTATGTATGACTAAAAACTTGTTAAAATATCCCATAACAAATTTCAAGACTAAATAAGCCCTTTTTTTTAAAAAAAATGATTAGAGATATTCTTATTAATACTTTCACGTGATTCATAGGGAAAAAAAAATCATATTCACAGAATGTGCATTTTATTATGGCCAGTGATTTTGCTTGATGGTTAAACCCTAACAAAAGCTACCTGATTGGGATTGAAAAAAGGTTCTTTAGAAAGTGAGTGTCCTTCTCTTGTTGCTACCTGAAAATAGGAAAAAATATATAAAAAGACCTTTTTTAATAAAGAAAGAAGATTTGAGCCCCACTTCTAATATTTCTAATTCTATCCCAAAGAAAGACTAGAAAAAAAAAAAAAAAAACACGCTTAAAATTATGGTTGTTTGTTTGGGTATTTTTCTACTACAAGTTATGAGATCTAGTTAAAATTAGTATTTTTTCTATATATTTAGACTTAAAATTAGATAGATATCAACCGGTTATTTTTTAAATAATTACCTAAAATTACCTTTTGTCCACCGGAAATCAATGAACTTAAATAATTAAGCCACTGTCATTAACGACACTAATAATTATTAGAAGAAAAGAAAAGAAAAGTAATTAATTAAATAAAATATAGGCATGTTAAACATGCTAGACCACAAAATTTGTCCACTTCCCAATTCTTTGCATAATTGAGGGGGTAAGGTTGGGTTGGATAGGCCCATCAAAACCCAATCAATCAATCAACGTCGTTGAATGATCCTAATGCATCAAGTTGGTTAGGTGGATGATAGCTTATTTGTTTGAGTCTTTTAAGGAGATGAGATCGGACGGTGAGGACGGGGAGGGGGAAGGGAGAGTGTAGTGTGGGACCGAGACCAGAGGATAATTTCGTGTTGGGGAAACAGAACAGCGAGCCGATAAATCCGGTGAGAGATGGGGAGTACGGAGGGAGAGAATCTGATGCGGACATGACGCGTCCGAAATCAGAGGAGAGACCCAATTATTGCTCCCCACGCTGCCCGACACTATGATTCTGTCGGCATTGTCCCACCCACCCTTTTCCCTTTCCCACACTCCTATCGGTCCCTTTCAATCTCTTCCGATCTTCTCTTCTCCCCCCCTTCTTTGACGCCAATTTTGCCCCCTTTGTTCCTTCAATTTCCCCCCTACCTTATCTTTCAATATGGTAATCTAAATTGTAGAGTATAATAATAGTATCTTGTTTGATTAGGAAAGTGGTTTTAACTAAAAAAAATTAAGTTTAAAATTTGTAACAAGTAAAAATATTATATGATATGTGATTTAAATTGAATAGTTTAAACAAATGTGATAAATAGAACGTCAATTTTAATTGTTAAATAATTTATTAAGGAGGTGTTTGGTTCGTGAGTTCATGTGTTTTGCTCAAATCATTGCTTGAAATATGCATCGATTGAGGTGATTTTGAACTCTAATATGATGTTTAAGGTTTGAGCCTATCAAAAGCTAGTTTTGGAGAACTTATATCCCTTCCATCATATGGTTTTGAATCTATTTTATTTCTTGCTTCATCACAATTCTCAGATTATACGAGCATTCATTTCATAATGTGGTGATTTATTTCATGTCTAGACTTGTACACTTTTACACGTCACTTCAATTGTAGTTTAAACTACAAAAGTTTCAAACTATCGGTTTAAATCACACTATTAAATCACGTCAATTAGAACCATGAACCAATCAGACCATATTTTTTTAAAAATTATTTTTTATGGTTTAGATTTGTGTGCTATTAATATTTTTTTATCAGATTGGAATATGTGATTTCTCTATTTTCATTCAATGAAAAGACATAAAAAGAATGTGGGTAGGAAGAAGTCTAAAAGGGTGACATTTTGTTTAGATATTTCTTTTTAATATAAGTTGGTAATAAACAATATAATAAGAATATAATCTTAATGCCCATGCCCTTGTTCTATGGCCCGCCAAGACGGCTGGCGATAAAGGAATAATCTACAAGATCAGTTTATATTTTCCTAGGTGGTTTTCTAATTTAAATACAATATACATTAGTTTAAAGTATTGTATATATTGAGAGCTTTATAATGCAGCTGTTTTTTATTTTGTATTGTAGCTACTAAAAACGTTACATTATATACGGTTTGAACTAAAGAGTTTGAACCATTGTACCGATAGAAGGTATATATCAAATCTAAACTTTGATAAAAAGGATTTGTGTAAATACCCAAAACGTAATTTTTATAAAAGATGAACAAACAAGAAAAAAGCTTATGTAAAAAACACTGTTTGCTAGGGTTTTTAGGGAAAAAAAAAGAAGCTAAGGTTCCTTTAAGGAGGCGTATGCGTTGTCTTGTTTCCCTTCGAGACCAAAACCAGACGTCGCCTTCGGGCTAGTCATTGGGGCTTGGTTCTATGAGAGGGGGAGGACGATAGAGGCGGAGGCAGAGCTTTGAGGGAACCAGGGCATCAATGAGTTGTTTGCCTTTGTAGTAGTCAAATGGGTGGAGCGTTGATGGTCTTCTAAGGTGGTGAGGCAGGGTTGAAGCTTGTGGGGAGCAAGGGCAGCCACAAATGATGGGATCGACCATGACAAGGCATGAATGCCTAGAGCTAGCCTAGATAGAGAAGATCGGGGCTAGGAGAGAGGAACACCGTGCAAAGAAAAGAGAGTTAGTGGAGTCCTGGAACTGGTGGGGGAAAGAGGGAGAGAGCAGTGACGGCCTGACCTTGCGACGGTGGTGATATCGGGAGCTTCGACCCTTGATGTACTGGTTTTACAACAAGAACCCACAGGTTAGGTGAGTAGAGGTGGGGATCGTCGGGGATCAAGCCAAGCTACAAGCAATTGAGAGTGGTGGTGATGGTGTGGTGCAGACAACACCTGGCCTAGACTTTACGTCAAAGTTTTAGACCTTTGTTTGTATTTTATTTTTGTATTTTATGTTGTTTTTATTATGCAATAAAAGAGGTGATTTTTCTACTTTTTATTGTTGTTTTGATGTCTTCTCCGCCCGTTGTGGGCAAAAAGTTTGTAGATGTTGGGCTAGATGGTAGTCTAGGCCTTATATTTATGTTCGTTAGGTGTAACGGGCTTGGACAGAGCCCCTTTAGGGTGTAGGATATCATTCATCTGAAAACTGTTTTAACGGTCGTAATTGGTATTCGGTCAATTTTCACGGAAAGTCCTCTCAATTAAGTTTATAGTGTAGTAATATTGTCCAGTCATGTGAGTGACATGCTTTGGTTCATCATTTGCTCTTTAGTGATTTTTTATGTAGCTCTCATAGCCAAGTTTATCTAAAAAAATATTATTTTTATCGGTAATTTTTTATAATTTAATTAATTTTTTCTTTTAAAGATGTTACAATTGAGGAGCGAGGACAATCAATTATCTACCATATATCTATTAAGTTGATTGGTGTTTCTATTGCCTAGGGAGTGCACATTTTCTCATGGTTAGTTGAATTTTCTTCACATAGTGGGGCACATAAACAAATTATCTACGTATAATATTGATGACATAGACAGCTATATATACCACCCTAGAATATCTATATCAACTAGGTCATTATCTAGTAGTAGTAAACCTAATCTACACACATATATATCATTCAATTTTGTTTTTTCATTCCTAGTTAGGCAAAGCATTATGAGCTACATACTAGCTTATACTTCACAGAATAACCAAAAGCAAAGTACAGTAAAAAGAGCTATTGATTCAATTTGCAGTCTTATTGAAGTACCAAACCTTTTGCTCTTTCTTTTACAATTAATTGCCCTCATCGCCTCCTTTCTTTATTAGCCACAACAGTCCAAACCCAAATACAATAATATAATAGGGTTTGTATATATCATATTGGAATGTATCAACTATGAGGCTCGTGTATAATAATTATAATAAATAAATGATGCACAATATATAACATATGTATATATTCATTCCCATGCATGCACTGCAAAGCAAAAAAGGTAACGCCCGTGGCTTAGCTCAAGCTGCCATTATGCACGTACACCTTTTTTGGTTACTTTATTAAGGTATTTGAGGTGCTTGAACTACGAATTCATTCGAGAGTTTTATATTATAATATATTTTTATTTTATTATAATATATAAAAATTTTATATTATATTCATAGTTATCTTAAATAGATGTAGCTTATATCTCTTTTTTTAGATTTTTTAATAATATTTTATCACATCAATTAAAATATTTTTATTAATATAGTTAATAATATAATATTTTAATTAATGTAGTATTTTATACGTTATATAATATCACTAGATGGATATTAAAGGGATACGAATGAAGAGAAATGTGAGTTGTTCTGTTTCCAAACACCCTATATATTATTTTTATATAGTCGCATGGATAATTGTCGTAGAAAAATACACAAGTGGGTCCCACAATCTGTGTCTCCTTTGAAACTAAGCCAACCACTGGAAGCAGCAAAATCATAGGGAAGCAATTATTTTTTTATTTATTTTTATCATAGTCGTCCTAAGAAATTTAAGAAAAGAGAGAGAAAGGGAGCCCCACATGTAGCAATAGTAGTAGTAGCAGCCGACCCAAAACAGGGTTTTTTTCTGGAGCTAGCCGACTGAAATTGTCGTGCTTAACAGAACACTGCTAAAGCTGTTTCCTCTGCCCTCATATATGCCTCAGAAAAACTGTTCTTCTCTCTCTCTCTCTCTCTCTCTCTCTCTCTGCACCCCAAACTGATCATTATTCTTTCTCTCTCTTGTCTCTTTCTCTCTCTACTCTCTCCCCTCCTTAAAAGCCCTCTCCTCACGTTCTCTTCTCACCACCACTTCAACATAAAAAAAAAAAAAAAAACAACAAAACATCAACCAAAACCCGAAACCCATAAACCAAAATTCAACCTTTTGTTTCCCAAACCTTGAAAACTACATAAATTATAAACATATATATAGAGACACCTATATATATATATATATATACTATATACTACACATATATAGAGATATATGCATATAGGTGTGATGCCGTCGGAGACAGGAGAGCAAATACGGCTACCGGCGAAGACCCAACACCCAGGAGGAGCTTCTGCGGCTGCAGCCGCGGCGGGGGCGGCGGAGCAGGAGCATTTGCCGTGCCCGAGGTGCGACTCGACCAACACCAAGTTCTGCTACTACAATAACTACAACTTCTCTCAGCCCCGGCACTTCTGCAAGTCCTGCCGCCGCTACTGGACCCACGGGGGCACCCTCCGCGACATCCCTGTCGGCGGCGGCAGCCGCAAGAACGCCAAGCGCTCCCGCACTTCTTCCGTCTCCTCCTCCGCCGCCGCCACCGCCGCCTCTTTTTCCGACCATCACCACGCTCTTCCCGCCACGCCGGTTCTCGTGCCATTCTCGGCCGCCAGTCAGGGTTTCGGCGGCGATGTGAAGGCGGGGGTTAATGGGCTTTGCGGTGGGAGCTTTACTTCTCTGCTGAACACTCAGGGACCGGGGTTTTTGGCGTTGGGTGGATTTGGGCTTGGGCTTGGGGCTGGGCTTGAGGATCTGAGTTTTGGGCTCGGCAGAGGGATTTGGCCCTTTTCCGGCGTGGCAGACTGTGGTGGTGGTATTGGAGGAAGTGGTGGTGCTGGTGGTGCGCCTAGAGGTTTAGGATCCTCGTGGCAGTTCGAGAATGGTGATCATCATCATCATCATGGAGGACATGGAGGAGGGCTTGTAGCAGCTGCGGGTGTAGGGGATTTCTGCTCTTGGGCTGAGCCTGCGATTTCTAGACCTGGAAATGGTCTCAAATGATATAATGAATATGAATCTTCGTTTGTTGGTTATTAACTGCTCTTTGTTTTTTTTTTTTTTTGAATTTTTCCTGGTTTTTAATTGGACATTTGTGGTGGCTTAGTGCTTTTAAGGTTAATTTTTGATGAGGTTAAGCTAGCTAAAAAACCAGAGTTTAGAGAGACAGTTACTATGGCCTTTTTTTCACTTTCCTCTTTCTTTTTTTTTAAACTTTATATGGCTTTTGTTTTCTCTCCTCGCTTCCTTGTAATCACTTTGCTTATAATGACATTGTTAATCAGTTTAATTTGTTTTTTTTTTTTTTCTCCTCAAATGAATTAGTGAGCTACATGCAAAGAATGCCTTTTTGTTTGAAATTAATAGATCAAACAACTAGCATCATAGTCATTTCAATCTTTTTTTCCAAACAAGTTTAACATATACATATATATATATATATAGTTAGTGGTACGTGGTGACTATATATCATATTTTACAAAACTTTTTGACATTGTTTGTTTCAATTAAAAATTTTAATTATTATATATATTTTAAATAAACTTTTATATATTATAATGTCAAAAAAATATAATTTAAAATTTTTATATATTAAAATATTTTAACTAAAATTAGTTCAAACTAATAATATCAAACCATTTGTTGGTCGGCAAATAAAGGATGTTTGAAACGATGGTAGGAACCGGTTAAAACCACGTTTACTTCAACATATAAGAGTTTTATATTGTAATAATTTTTTTATTGTTATTGTAAAATGTAAATGTTTTATATTGTTTATAATTGAGTTTATGGTAAAAATTATGTAATGAAAACCGTTTTCAAACAGCTTATTAGTTTTTCTGGCGAGAGAGAGAGAGAGAGGTACGTTGTGGTGCATGGAACAACATTTGGAGGTACACAGCCAATTGCCTAAGAACCGCCTTGGTCTTAATGAAGAGCAATCTCGACCCACGAGCCATTTTTATCTTCAAAGCTCTCTCCGACCTCGGCGCCCAAAGAATGTTTGGGCACGTCTTCTTCTTCTTCTTCTTCTTTTTTTTATTTTTTTATTTTTTCCCACATAAATCAATTGTTAGATCAATGCTAGTTGTTCCAAGGGCCAATTAATGGTGCAAATAATATCTTGAAATTGAATCTTTTAAGTTCAAGATTAACGAGTGCAAAATTATGGTACGTTTCTCATATAATAATTAACCGTGATCAATAAAGAATGTCCACCTTTTAATAAATAAATCAATCTTAATCCGCATTTGAGCATATGGTAACCAAAAGATATTTCAGCCGTGTTTCTATCCAAATGTCAAATGAAGTTTGAGGATGTCATTATTATTCTTAGGCTCAATCATGAAATCTAACTGAAAATTGTGCATTTGTTGATTTTTATTTTCATTTTTTATTATTTTATTTTCCTTTTCGGTCTTATTATCTTTTTCATTACGTTTTTTATACATCTAAAGAGTATGACGTTCGGCTTTGGGACGTCTAGCTCGTTGGTTTATGCGGTTTGAACCCATGAACCCGATTCAAAATTTGTGAAAATTGTAACTCTTATAGTTTGGTTTAAATCTTCTAAAGCTTTTTAGTATTTCTTATCCATGCATAAATTGTATCATGTACATGTATATTATATACAATGTTATATCTTTATCGGTTGAAATGAAAGATCTTGCGGCGACTAAAGAAGTTTGTCAATTGGTTGGCGACGCAATTGACGACTTTGATCAATTGATTCATAAGTATTCAAGGGGAAAAAAAAAAGATAAATTATTGACAAGTAATCCATAAATACGTGGGTTCCACAAAATGCACCCTGTTCAAACAACTTGCAATTTAGGAGGTAAGGAGATATTGGTGTGAACTAGCACCATAGTGCCAATATATATACACATATACAAATATGGACTCTTGTCTTTTTTTTTTTTGTCTTTTTAATAATATCATATCACGTTAATTAAAATTTCATATCAGCTATATATATATAAATAAGGATGCAAAGTTAAATAATATCATTAATTATGCATGCTAATATAGAAAACACGGAGAAGGGCTCAATCCCCTTTTTTCTAAACAAAACCGTGTGGTCGACATAATGTTTTTTGGGCAACTTGATTAGACACGGAATTAGCAAGTATTTGCTCTATGATTTGGGTCAAAATTAGCATGAAACTTCACTAAGACTGTAGCCGCAGCAGGAAAAAATGTACTATCCCGAGTTGGTCATGCAATCAAAGTCTAGAAATCGTTCCAAGTTTCAAAATTCCTGTCCCCACATTCCCTCCTTAAATCTGCAATCTGATTTTAAGATATTGTCCTTCACAGCTGATCAGTTAACGAAGTATGAAGTTAAAAAAACGAAAAAAAAAACAAAAAAAAAAGGGAGCATTTTGGTAATATTTGCTGTTTCCAGAATAGGAATGGCGATTGGCGACGCCAACAATGGAAATAAGGATGATTTTGTTCAATTGCATCCACTAACGACTTATATTCTATCAATAGAAGTCTTAGTCAACAAAAATCCCATGTGCACCAATTCGCCAATTAAGAAGTTGAAAACTTGAGTGGCAGTAACCATTTCCATAGTTGGGTTTTTGGAGAAAATTATAGGATGTTTGAGAGCATTTGTTTAGACTATTTGAACCAAATTTTTGTTAAAAAAAATATAAGATATGAGAGGTTTATGCTGTATTTTATTTTTTCTTGACATTATAGCATATGAGATCTTCACATTATAGCAACCAGAAGTTTTAGTTGAAGCTGAGAATGCGAAACATCCTATAAGTGACATGTCAATAACTACATCTAGTTATGATTTGTGTTATAACTTATTTATATAGTGTTTGACATAATTAGTTTCAGCTAAAACTTTTAATTGTTACGGTGTAAAGTTTTCACATGCTACAGTGATAAAAAAAAGTAAGCTGTACTGTAAAGCTCTCATTTACTACATTTTTATTTTAAAAGTTTCAGATCTAACGCTCTTTGTGTTGTGATTTCTTCTACGTTAATTAATTCAGTCTGCTCTGACAACGTAATAAAATGACCTGTTTTCCTTTTTTTTTTTTTTTTTTTTAATACCAATTGGAAGCATGTGCTACGCGTATTCAGTTTGTTACATTTTTTTTAAAAATAAAAAGATCTGAAATTTCTTTAAAGAATAGTTTGTTTTCTTGATTTATTATTCTTTTAAGAGTTTAGTTTAGTAAAAAAAAAAAAAATTTAAGTAGACCACATTAAAAAAGGAAAATAAAAAGATTTTGATAGGGTAGATTTACAATACTTATGTATTGGGTACGTATGGAAAAATATTTGCAGAAAATATGTTTAAGTAGAAACATATTTGAGGAAAAATTTATTTCAAGGGCAATTGGAGAAAAATTATGAGTGCCGCATTTAAAGAAAAAAAAAATCGTTATAAAAGAGTATTAGTGTATATTGACTTCAAGTTTAGTTAAAGGAATTTTTGTTAACCACGATCAAAAAAATATTTACATAAGTTATGTACACGATATGGGTTGTGCAGTTTAGGGTTTAAGCCTAAACAATTTTAGACTAAGCAAAAATTAGCACATCTATGTGAATAATGTACCTTTTAATACACAAACATAAAAAGCATACTCAACATATGAGAATACAACACAATAATAAAAGCGTTTACTAGTTGCTATATGCAAGTGACTAATTTTTATTTTTATTTTTTGATAGAATATGTCTTGATTTTTTTTTTCTTATAATGGAATACAATCATAAAGGATTAACATCTATTTAAAATAACAGAAGATATATTTTTAAAAACACACTAATGAAAAACTATACAGTATGATTTGGTTTATTATGGTTTTGAAAATTTTAAACCTCAAAACAAACTGCATCTCATGGTTAAAAATTAATTAGACACCAAATCAAACTACAAAGCAAAAATCCATATTGCACCATGCGGTTTGGTTTGAGTTGGATGGTTTTGGACGGCCTAGCGGTTTTTGTTCATCCTTAGCTAGATCCCATGCATGGAAGATCGCATCGGAGTTAGAGGGAGGTCACTAGGTGATCCACCTGTATGTGTAGAATTTTATGTAATGTTTGGAAGGGTAGTGGGAACAATTTTTATTGTAGCATGTGAGAGTTTTACACTGTAGTAATTTTTTTTATTGTTATCGTACTATGTGAGAGTTTTATACTGTTCATAATTGAGTTTGTGGTGGTAACCATTGCCAAACAACTGGTTAATAATCTATCTCTCTATATTTTATTTTCATGTTTGGCAATTCAATATTTTCCTACGTTCGAGTTAAGAGCATTTTATGATCTGATGATGGTTAATAAATGGATTTGGTTATCTTTTGGGAGACAATGTTAAAAATACTTTTATTATTTTCTTTTGTGTTGCTGAGATGACAAATATTTAGTAATATTTTTGTGATTATATATATATATATATATATATATATTTTTTAAGTACTTGGCAACAGTGACAATTGTGTTGTCGCTGTAACCAACAATTTTCAAAGGACGCTATAAATACAGGTAGCACGACGGATCACTGATCGGTATCAGGGTAGATACTGACGATTATCAGCCAATATCACGATGGTAAAGCATGATGTCTTAAAGGGTATATTTGACAATTTAAATATAGTGGCATGACCTTTGCCTAAAACACCTATATTGTTCTACTGTTTTTTTATCTTCCTTCCATTCATGCGTTTATTCTAATCAAAGAGGCTAAAATGCTCTTATATGATATACGTTTGTTTAATTTTAACTTAAAATACTTATGATCAATTATATTTTTATATTCTTTAAAAATAATAAGTTTTAAGCTTTTTATAGGAGTGGTAAAATTGAAAAACCACGCAATAGAAGTGTTATTCATCAATATTATCTTTTAAGCTTTATTTTTTATAAATTTTATATATATTTATTTGTGATATAACTTAATATGTAATATAAATGATAGTATGATATAAATTTTTTAAATTACTGTAAATAAACACGATTTTTAAAAGTACGGCATATGATGTGATTTTCACTTTGTTTTTTGGTTTTGTCACAAACTCGTCTATGAGGTTTTCTTATTGGGCCAAAACGGGCTCTTTTGCCTCTCACAACTTCGACACTTCATAAAGTAAGCGAGTAACAACTAGCTCTTCTTGCTCTTCTTCGTCTTCTCGACCAAGCACTCGCACTCGCAGAAGAAGGGCGGGTCTTTGTCTCCCAGTTTCACGCTTCCCTTTTTCCCACCCCTAGGGTTTTTCAAAAACAGAGGGTTTAGTTAGAATTCCAGAGAAAAACACCCCCAAAGTTCAAGAAAACACAGAGGACAACGATGGCGTTTTCTATCTTCTCTACCCCTCAACAACAACAACAAACGCCTCAAACGTCGTTGTTTCAGCCTCAGCCCTTTCAGCAAACCAACCCCTTTTTGTTCCAACAACAACAACAACAACAACAAACGCCACAACCGTTTCAATTTCAACCACAACAACAACAACAACAACAACAACCTCAGCAACAACAACAACAGCCTCAGCGGCAACAGTTGTTTCTCTTCACGAACGACAAGACTCCGGCGACTTACAGCACCAAGTGGGCAGACCTCCATCCCGATTCCCAGAAAATCCTTCTTCAGATCGAGTATATTTCTCTCTCCAAAGTTTGAATCTTTTTGAAAATTGAACTTTACCATAATGGGTTTTGGCTATGGGTTCCAATTGGCTGCCAAGAAACTAAATTTAGGGAGATAAAAGAGCGAAAAATAAGATTGTGATAAAATTGGAGTTTAGGGAACATTGCTGATGGGTTTTCTTTAAAATTTAATTGGTCTTCTTTCGGGAAGGAATTAACACCTAGTTGAATACCTTAGTGCATTTTGTGATTGCATATGAACCTCTGGTTGCAAAATAATAGTGGGTTTCGACTTATATTTGCCCTTTGATTTTTGTTGTTTGTAATTTGTTGGTTATGTATTTTGCATGTTATGTTGTCTAATTCCTGGTCAATAGCTAGCTATGTGTAATACTTGAGATTTAATTTGTGTTGTTTGTGGGTTATTCATTTAGCATTTTTTATGAGACGTAATGTGGGTTTTGAGTTGCTTAAGCTATGTAATGTATGTGTATAGGGAGCGGATTCTGGAGTATAGAGATGAGAGCCAGAGGCTTGATCAGTGTAGTCGGCTTTACGATTCTTCGGTTTCCAATTATGGATTTGAGCAAGATGCGAGCCATATTGTCCAGGTTAGATCCTTGAAGTGTTACATCTCTTTCAACTCGGTGTATTTTGTATGCTTTTTAGTTGCTTAGAGTTTGTGACTTCTATTTAGAGTTTTTATGAACCATCGTTTTTGGTAAAAGGAGCTAAATGTGTGCCTACTTTGTCAGTGTATGAGGTAGTGGAGATACACATTTCCCCCATCATGAGGGTCCTGTATCTGGCGTCTTGAGTTCCAATGTTCATAATTAATGCAGCTTCGTGAAAATTAGATCTGTCATTACGCTGAGAACTTTTCTATGAGAAAGAGTGTTCTTACATTCGCTTACATAAAGTGGTAGTACTTAACGCTTTTATATTCGAGATACAGTCAATCTATGCTGAGGAACAAAAATCTAATAACACTATTACTGCAGGAACTTGGCGGAATCAGTACTGCTATGGACAGACAGAAAGCTCTGTTGCATGAGCTAATGGCCTCTGTGAAAGATATGTTGCGGAACACT
The DNA here is from genome assembly GCA_025403435.1 of Artocarpus heterophyllus. NCBI lineage: Eukaryota > Viridiplantae > Streptophyta > Magnoliopsida > Rosales > Moraceae > Artocarpus > Artocarpus heterophyllus. Next base: position 19,071,186 of record CM046327.1, read on the forward strand.
GAGGTTGCTGTTCGTTCTTTTATGATGCTACGTCCAAGGTTTGTTCATCCAAATACAGGAGGTGGCTCTATTGCCACTGCACCATCGCAGCCTCCTGGAGCAACAGCACCTTCAGGCTCAAGCAGTCAATCAATTGCCACCTCTATAGTCCCGGTATTTGATTTCTACAATGGCATTCCGCAAAAACCGTCTCCTTTTCTACAGCAAACAGTTGCTAGATTTGAGAAGTACCTTAGCCAGTGTCGCCAATGGATTGAAGAGTTGGAGCAGATGCTTCTCTTAGATTCTGAAAAGAACTCTTGCAATGGTGCATCTTTGTTGCAGTCTCTTCCAAAAGTCATATCAAATGTGCACGACTTTTTTGTTCATGTGGCTGCTAAGGTAAAGGAAAACATCATACAGCAAAGTTCATATTTTAAATTGTATCATTTTTTGTGGAGATACACAACCTCCCTCTTCTGCACAAAGTTCAGACTTTGATACTTGTGATGGATAACTGATAAAATTGTTCTTTGCTCCTTAGGTTGAGACCATTCATCAGTACATTGAATCCATGAAAGCAGCTTATCTTGCTGACCAACGGCGCCGGGGTGATCCGAATGATCCGTTTCTTGAGGCTGATCGACGGGAAACAGCAAGACAAGAAGCTGCTGCTAAGAGGGTACATCCAACTTTGCATTTGCCTGCAAATTCACAGCCATCAACTCAAGTTGCAGGATTGCTTTCCAGCTCGGCCAGTCAAGGGACATCAACTGCGCCACAGACATCTGCAGCAATGGCTGCAGCTTCATCTGGGAGTAGGTTCTCACTTTTTAGTACACCTGCTGCTCCATCGACCCCCATGTCATCTTCTCTGTTTACGACACCAACTACTACTGCTCCATCATCTTCTCTGTTTGGACCATCTTCCATGCCTCAGACACCTCTTTTTAGTTCATCGGCATCTTTATTCGCCTCTCCCGCTGCTTCCCTCGGTAGTACTCCTGCGTTTTCCACTACCCCTCCTGGAGGTCCACTATTTTCAACACCATTTGCTTCTGGTACTCTCTTATCCTTTTCACCTTTAGATAACAAAGCTTTTGTTCATTAATTTGCATATAAAATCACTTAGAAATAGTTGAGTGGCCGAGGGCACTGTGTATATCGTGGGAATACCCCACCCCTCATCTTCTTAAGAAACGCCTTTTTTTTTTTTTTTACATTACTTATATATAAGCAACCATGATCGAGTTTTCAGTTAGCAACACTAGTTTGATACTAAATCCTCAAGAGATGTCGTGCCTTATTGAGAAGCTCTTAAATAGATTTTGCATGTTTATGTAGTTAGATTAGGGTGTTTGGCAAGTCAGTTAGAACCAATTGGTTCTAACCAACTATAATGTAAAGCGTTTAGTAGCTACGGTAAAAAGCAAAAAGTTGCTACATAAAGCTCTCTTATGCTACAGTTTTTAAACCAAAATTTTCAGTTCTAACCTGTTTGCCAAATGCCCGATAATAGACTCTGATGAGGTATCGAGCATTTACCTTTTGAGTTGCCTCAATTGGGCGTCTTGTGTTATTTTGAATATTCATCAAGGGATTTGTGAAATTTAATAATTAAGATCATAATTGGAATTTCTTCATTGGGCACGGGCACTTGTTAGACCCTTGGTGCTATTCACTGTGCACCTTTTACAACAGTATAACCAAGAAACTAATCAAAGTAAATTTTTTGGAGGCCTGTTCAAGGATATGGTATTATTCTCTTGTTAACAATGCAAACGAATTTTTGTCTTTTCTTAATTTTTTTTGCTCTTGTTATTCTGATTATGTAAGCGTTCATTTGTTTTTGAAGGTCCTGCGTTATCATCTGGGCCCAGCTTTGGACCTGCTTTGGTGAGTGAATCTTCTCTTAGCTCTCCGATGCCTTTTGACGAGCTAGAAAATTTTTATCTCTTTACTTAACTAAGATTTTTACAATAGAGACCACTAGGACTAAATCTTCACCGTGAAAACTTGATGCCCTGGAGTGGCCAGAAGAATAAAAAACAAGGGCCAACAATGCCATTCTAGTCCTACATGTGTAATAGCTTATTATTAGTGCAGTGCAGTAATAATTTTTTTGGCTTGACCAGCTCTCTCTCTCTCTCTCTCTTAAAATATATGCATGTATATATATATATGTACATTTTCCTTAGTCATGATATGTGGATAACTATGGTCTCTGTCCTATGTTTACACAGAAATCGTCAAAGCCAAAATCTCGAATTGGCAGACGCTAGTCGCTATGAATCCAGGTCGTGAAATCGACAGGCAACCTTGTGTACGCATATAACTCAAGAAAAAAGAATTCTTTTGCTCTCTTTATTGCTTTAAGTTGGCTTCTTTTGCTGTGGAGCTTTTGGATCTTGAAGATTCCTTGTTTGAGTTTGAAGAGAGAAAATCAAGTGTGCATTTGAAATTTTGAGATGCTGCCGGCTCGTGACACCCAAGTTCTGCCTCTCAGTCTCTTTGTTCTTTGAAGTCCAACAAGATGCCCTGACGATTCAAGTTAGTGTCACATTCCAGAGTCCAATCGAGTTTCGCATTTCTTCGGATGTCATTTCCGATGGGGCAAACGATGCGGTCCAGTTGTGGCACATGTAGCATGTTAAATAATCTCCTTATAGTTTGTCTCGATGTAGGATTTGCTCGATAGTCAGATTGTTTTGCTTGCTAATTAGCCGCGGCGAAATCATAAACTGATCTTCACCTCAAACAGATGACTAGTATTTCGGCTGATTTGACCTCCATTGGCAGAAACTTCGGATAATGTACTTTGGTAGGACTATTATTGTGATAATCGTCTAACGGCATTTTCTTTTTTCAGCTGTTTTGTTGCTTGGGTTTGGTTCAAATTCTTTTCAACATGCTAATTAGATACTTTTAAGTATCAGCTGACGCCGACATTAATTGAGCTTATAATCATCATGAAATGTTGTTAAAAGTTGGTCAATCTGTTGGAATGTGTGGTGGAAATCCTTGCTAATTAGCATTTTTTTTTTCTTTTTCAAGACCTCTAAGGCTTTGTTTGCTGCGCGGGCTTGGAATGGTGTAGTTTAAAATTTTGGTTTGAACTGTGGGTTTTAATTTTCGTATTTGATAATTGAAATAATTATATATATATATATATATATATATATATATATATGTCCCTACTATTGTTCTATTTTCTTTTTCTTCAAAATGCATTGCTTCAAAAAAAAAAAAAAAAAATCCCAACTCCAGTATCGGCTTAACCTTAAGGCTGGTTAATTTGGTACTTAAGGCCCCCAATTTTAGGAGGCCCCTTGTTTTCCTTTTTTTAATTGTATTATAGCTAACTTCAATATATTATCTATTTTGTTATTATTATTTTTTGTTTATAGAATAAAAAAAAAAAAGGTGTTTTGGCTTTGGATAGTTACCTATGTTTTGATGACCCCTTGAACATTGAGATTCCAAATATAGGGTAATTTTATTTTGACTTTTGAGGAAAATCATTTTTTGTTGTATTTTGACGTTTAAATTTTCAATAGATATACACACTCATATGGTACCTCTGCAAGAAAAATGTTAAAATTTGACAGTATTTGGCTTGTATAGTGCACCTGAGATGTTCAAAAAGCTAATTTATTAAAGTTGTTGTTAGTGAAATTACTGTGATGTTTGTAAAATTTTGTCACTTTTGTATTTTAATTTAGTAAAATTCATCAAACTTTTAACGTCGTCGTTACAAAAAGTAACATTATTGCCATATTTGTAAAGCTTTGGTAGTGTTAGTATGTCTCTTAAAAAAGTTTAGACAGCAAAATGAGGCAACTAACATTAATGAACTTAACTCTTGGATAAATCAATATACATAATACAAGCATATTATGTTAATAAATCAACTAACATGTGTTTTATATATAATTGTGAATGGAAATCAGGATTTGGTTCTTGCACTATCATCAATAAGACCTTTTATCTTTTTTAACAACGAAGTGGGTAAGCATGGATCGGTTCGTAGAGTATTTATCATCGGCGACCAAGATCATGCGATTGATGAGAGCTTACGGAGGTGGATGATCGACCGGAATCCGCCTAATGAAGTGAAGGTCGTAAATGGGCAGATCAAATGGTCATGTTCACCAGATCACTCAAACTGTTTTCATACTTAGGAGAGATTGCTGAGAAGTATTGTTAATATTTAAGCCATTATCCTGTTTTCAAACTGGTCTCTAAAATTAATTTTCTATAATATAAGCTATTATCCTGTTTTTATGTGATTAGAAAAACAAAGGTGATAATCTCAACATTTTAAGGCGGTTTAATTATTTTGAATTAAGATTTAAAATTTAAATTTTATGAGAAAAATATTGTAGCTAAGTTGGTTTGAAGCACAACTTTGTGGGTTGAACGACATGCCTAAATGGCCTACAAATTTAAGAACACATGATAGATGCTTGAATTAAAATTAAATTGTAACTATTGTTATTTTAAACGGGTATTAATTATATTAAATTTAATTATCAGTGTGTCAAGTAGGATTTAAAAAAATTTATTTTTATCACAAATTTACTTTATTTAATTTATTTTACCTATTTTTACTTTTCAAAATTTTTCTACAATTATTTTATGGAATTAAAAAAATGCCCCTAAATTTCCATATTGGCATTTCTCTCCATTTCTTCACGCGAGCCTCTCCCCCTTAGAGCCCACCTCCAAAAACAGAAAACTTTCCCCTATTTACTCCACTCTCTCACGTCCCCTCTCTTTTCCTCCTATTTTTTTTTTTTTTTTTTTTTTTTTTCCACTTCTTCCCCTGACTCCACTTTCTTCTTCTTCTTCTTCCTTTGCTACTTTTTTCTTCCACGGTAGCCCAAAACAGAGGAAAACCAAAGAATCTCAATATCAAAACTTCATCATTTTCTCATCAAAAACGACAAAAAACACCTTCTAGAAACTTATAGAGTTTGAAAACAAGGGGATTTTGATTATCAAAATAACATTTTTAACTTAGATTTGAAGTAAATTTTTTAAACTTAAACTTTGATTTAAATTTTTACTTTGAGTATGAAATTTGCTAAAAATATGCCTTTTGACGTTTGTGGATGATTATACAACATTTGTTATGCTTAGATACATGCAAAAAACTTGGATTTGGTTGAGAATTGAAGAAGAACTATGGCTGGTCGTCCCTGTGCATTTTTTCAGGTGAAAAACGACACCTAGATGCCAAAAAACAAAAAAAAAGGCACCAGTGAGGAAAACGCAGAAAATTAAAAAAATTGATTCCCCGGTTAGATTAGAACTTGGATTTGAAGGGAGAGTAAAAGAGGACTAAACCACTAAAACAAGGAAAGTTGTTTAGTAACTTATGCTTCAAAAATATTATGCTTATTGTAAAATTGTAATTCCAAATAATTTTCCTTCAATGAGTATCAAACTTTTAATTTTTCTAAATATTTTAAAACCAAATTATTTGTTTTACAATCAATTTTAATAGATTTTGTACCAAAATAAAATTTATTTTTTTAATTTCATAAATTATTAAAATTAAGTTAGAAAATTAATATTCATATTTTGAGCATATTAATGATTAAGGCACACTAATAAAATAAATTAATATAATTATCAAATTAATATTTAAGTTAAAATTTATGATTTTTTTACGGCTTAAGATAGCAATATACTTAGAGCCTACGTAGTGAACTAATTTCATAAGTTATAAGTTATTTGTAGATTTAATTACCAAAGAGGTAATATCCTTTACCTATTTCTTGATAGCCATAATTTGTTTTACTTTTGGCTGTGAAAATAAATAATTTACAATAAAAATGTGTTTGATTATAAATTGGTTTATGAGTATGATTTTTTTTAGTAGATGATTTGAGAAAAATATTCATAAGTAAATATTCACAATTTGACATTATAGGAAAAACAGATGTCGAATAAGAGTTATATTCAGAATTATAAGTTCTAAGAATTGATTGTTTGAAAACGTTATTATAGAATAAAAGCAACTCTAGATAGTAGATGTGCAAAAAGAGAACCTTAGAGGACAAGTTATGGAGATATAATCTTGGGAGTAGAACCCTAAACCTTGGCCGAGGCACTTCATATGTGGCTGATTGAAAAACATTAGATATATATTATGTTGATATGTATAATATATAAAATAGGATTGTGATAAGAGAATTTTTGAGAAAATCAACATCTAGAATTTATTGGGAATTTAAAATCTTGTAGTTTTAAATTCAAGTTTTTATAAAATAAATCTTATTGGGCTTTTTGTTTATTTTTCTGTATTTTAATTATCCTCTCCAAATGGAGTTAAGAACGACTCAGAGTAGGCCCGAACGGTAGCTGTTTTCTAGGCAGAGTTGGATCTCATATTGGATTGGTGTTTTAGCTTTTGGAATTTTATTTGTATTTCAGTAAAAGGCATGTAATATAATATAGACTTCTCATCTTTCAATTTTGGACTGTAATATTTAATGTCTTAGACTGTAGTTTGATGTTTATTGTATGTGCAATTATCTCTATGGGTTGTATGGGACTAAATTGATGCCAAACTGTTTTTAGTACAAGTTTTAATATATGACATTTTTCTTAAAATAAAATTGTTAAAGGGAAAAATTATCATTTCACAATAGCAGTTAAAAAAAAAATCATTTAATAAACTTAAAATGTGGAGACTTGGTTTAAAAATATTAAAAAATCCTTTTCATTTTAAATAATTATTTTGAAAAAAAAGGAAAAACAAGTTTAAATTTTTGTTAACTTTTTACTCAAACTCAAATTATCTTTTAAATTAAACCTCCATGTCACAACTTGATCTCTGGGTCGTGACATAAATATAGGGCTACTTTGTGTTTATCCCTTATATTTTCGTACTATAACAAAATATATAACCTAACATTTTTTTGTTTTTGTTTTCACTCGTCATCTTTAGTGATGAAGTGTTGTCAAAACAAGCAACACTTAGCAAGTATAAGTATGGAACTAGTTAATGGAGTTCTCATCATAAGCAACCAAGACTATACAACTGGAATGCATCTCCAGAGATGGATGATTGAAAATGAAAATAATCCGCCTTGTGAAGTAAAGTTCTTAAATGGGTCCGATCACATGGTCATGTTCTCTCAACCATTGAAGTTCTTCTCCTACCTCCTTGAGATTGTAAACAAATATTATGATCATTAGAAATGTGATCTTGATGGATGTAATAATAGGGATGTTCCTTTGACTTCTTTAGATGAGTATAAGGAGAAACAGAGAGTTTACTACGCGTATCCCAATATCACTTTTGCTTATTAACTTTTCATCAATAAAGGCATGTTTGGAGTGTCATGTTGTATTGTACTGTTTTTTCTTGTGTGGTATTGTGTTTTACTTTATCTTATGATTATGTTATAATACAGTATTTGGTATCATATCTTTTTTGTCATCGGATACTTAGATCGTTTAAGTACGTAATTTTGAAAAGGATAAAATTTAAGCAATGACCCCAACCTTGCTTGACGACTATTTAAATTATAATTCGGTCACGGGACTAGGGTCTAGAATTGACATAAGAGTTGAGGCCTAGCTCTAAGGCTAGGGTCAGATTCAGGTTTTAGGATCGACACTATGGTTAGATTTGGGACTAAGATCGGGATTCAAGATTAGTACCACGTAAGGGTTCAAAGTCATAATTCGAGATAGGGACTGAGGTTTGGGTCTAGAATTGACCCTATGGTGGTCAAGGATCGACACCAAGATCAGTTTGGGGCCGATTGCAATTAGGCACGGGACTAGGGTACATGATGCTTTAATTTAAAGTTTGTTGATGACCTAGAACCAGAGCATAATAAAAAGATATGAATGAATAAGAACCAACTAGTTAACATGAACGACGTGTTAGGATAACATTACAAGAAAAGTAGTTTAACATTAGAATAAAAGTGAATTTCAGGATTATAAGTGAGAGAAGTGCATATTAGATTAAAATTTAGAATTAATTACAAAAATTCTCTCTCGACTATAGCTCTTTTAATATTGCAGCCCCCAAATTTTAAAACACATATTTTCCCTCAACAAGCCTATTATTTGTGTAATATTGTGTTATTTATGCTTAAAATTATAATTCAATGAGTTTACTTGTTAATATTTTATAAATTAGAAAGAACAAATGTTACGTTTTGAAGTTTAAAGGGAATGTATATTATGTTTTGAAGTTCGGAGGGTATAGGGTTACATAAGCTATAATATTTTTTATTAATCCTAAAATTTTTATATATAGTATTTATAAAGCTTTTGTTGCCACAATCAAAATATTTTTCCTTTTATTTTGATTTTTCATTTCAAATATAACAAAAATTAAATTCTACTCAGCAATTTATAATTCTTTGAACCTCATACTAAATAAGACTTTTCTACCTTTCTTGAACTTTCAATTTTTGTGTGCAATGCGTGACTAACGACAGGTGAGAATTGATTTGGGTTGTTCAGAAGCATTATCTAACTGACCCATGGTATATTAGCCAAAAAAAAAAAATCACTAGCAGATGGTGTAGTCCACAAAACACAGTTGAGGTGCATAAATGGGGGACAAATTACGGGCTTGTTTGGTTGGAATACTTTCGATACTCGAATCACGACTTAAATCATTTTGCTACAGTATTTTCTCTCACAAAAATTTAAATCTTTATTCAAATACTCGAACCAAACAGACCCTACGTCTCTCTCCCTCTCCCTCTCTCTCTCTCTGTTTTACTTGTTATATTTATTTGACCTGGTGATCAGAAAAAAGAAATATATATTACTGATTAAACAGCTGCCTATTGATAACGATGATACATATAGACAATTTTTTTTTTTTTTACCTAAAACCCAACAAAGAATTTCCTAGAGTTGTTCCTCAATCATAATTAGTAAAATTCATGTGGAACAAAGGCATAGGTTTAATTGGCTACAAAATGGGCAACCTATGAGCCGTCCTACTTGTGCAGTTTTCCAAGTTTGTTCGTCTACCCATGCAAGGACAAAACCAAGAAAAATTAGTTAAAAAACAAAAACGTGATTAAATTAATAAGATGAAGACAAAGAAAAAAAATGTATAAAATTCTAAAAGATAAAATAGAAATTTAATAAAATTTCATATACAAATACTAATAATATATATATAAAAAAAGAGAGATTAGATGGAGCCGTGTCTATTGTCATCAACAAGTATGTTCTTCCCTGTCTGTCTGCTAGCTTGTTGATTTTTCCAACTCAAGATTAGCAGTGTACGGTGCTGAGGAAGTGAAAGTAACAGGTAAGGTGACTTCAAATCCTTTTTTTTTTTTTTAAAAGAACTTTAGGGTCCGTTTGATAAATAGATTTAAATTAGTGATTTGATTTGAGTTAGTGTGATTTGAGTTAGTGATTTAAATTGTTATGTGAATTCGTGTTTGGATGTGCATTTAGGTTTTAATCTGAGTATGGAATAAAATTGAAATTTGTGTTTGGAAAAGTAGTGAAAATAGTTTTTGATTTATTAACAAATCTAATAAAATCTTAATGTTAATGATCCTAAAAAAATATGCAATATAGATATTAATTTATTACTGTCTTCACTAGCAACACAATGAAAAAAAATCATTTTAATTGGATATCAAATGAAGAAGTTATGATTTTTTTTCTTAAATACAGGAGAAAGAATTTTAGTTTTTCCTATAACAAAGATATGCGAGTATCAAAAGTTTAAGGGGGATGAGAACTCTGAAAACTTAGATTTTTGATACTCAAAAGATTCGGATTTTTAGGAAAACAAACACGTATCTAAAAGATTCTTGATACTCAAATTCAAATTTGAGTCGATTAAGGGCGTGATTCGAATCACAGTTTGAATCATTTTATTACAGTATTTTCTCTCACAAAAATTTAAATCTTCATTCAAATACTCTATTCAAATATTCAAATTAAACGGACTTTAAGTCTAAATAATACTCAAAACAAACAGACGCTTAAATTCTTTAACTAGGGAAAGAAAGAGTTTTGTTAGCCAACACTACTCGTTATATTAACTCGATCACATTCAACGTAGTGTTGGTTTGGTAAGAGTAACTTTTTTTATTGTTCTAACATCTTTTACTACAAGAAGTGTTTCCAACTATAAAAAATAGTTCCAAGTGTTTCTTTAAAGGGACGCTAAAAAGTGTTATCAATAACGTCCAAGGGCCACTGTAGGCTGAGTCATTTATATTATATTAAAGTGTGTATATATATAGGCCTAGAGGAATTATTTGGTTAAAAAAATAAATAACATTGTTATATTTATATGGTAAATTCGTCCAAATAATAATTAACATTTGAGTGTTTTGTTTATAATAACTCTATCCAATCATCTTTCTCTTTCTCTATGCTTTGTTTTTCCTTGATTATTTAGTCACTATTGTTATAAATACCTACCTAAATTACTTATACTAATTAATTTTAAGCATCATTTCACTTTAATTCTTCCAATTTTTTTTTTTTTTGCACTGAAGTCAATATAGAAAACGTGATATATCATGATATATCGTTTTGTAAGTTAATTTTTTTTTGTTCCCAAGGTAATTATCTCCATTTGGTTCCTCCTTTACAAATTTTTCTGCTCCTCCTCACTTGATGATTTTTTTTTTAAAAAAAAAAATTTATAATCTCTCTCAAATAAAATGTCGCTGTGACTCTTTCTTTCCCCTGAAGTTTCCTGAAAAAATTTACTGTAAAAGACAATTTTAACTAAGAATATTATTGTTAGAAACTAATAAGACTAATATTAATCATGATCAAGACAAAATAATTAATGCAATATATACATCATAAAAAGAATTTTGATCAAATAAATTAGCACAAGAAAAACATCTAAATGCCTAATACTTATTCAATGAGTGTACCTCATAAACATGGTGATACACTCGTTTCACTAAATAATTTGTCCCTCTTTGTATAATTGCATCACATATTGATGCAATGTTGCTCTTGTTTTGGCTTTGAAATGCCTCCAATTCCGATTGGATGGGGAAAAAATAATTGAAATGCCCCGTGGTCCCCTTTCCTTGGTGAAAACCAAGTATTGATCATTACTTAAGTCAAGCTAAATGAAGATTTTCCAAGTGAAACCTTTTCTTTCTTTTAGCAATTTCTCTCGTAGAAACCAAAAAATAATCTCTTTCAGCTATCAAATATGTGTTAAAATTTTAATTTTGATCAAATCCAATAGTTAAAAATGTACTCTATTATTATGTGTCCCCACTAGAAAAAGACCTTTTTTTTGATAAAACATAGGAGTATCCAAGTTAAACTAGATTAAGGCATACTCAATGATTTGGTTATACTTTAGGGCACGCTTGGTGTGCATGATTAGAGAGAATTGGATTGGATTGGATTAAATTTTGATACTTTGTTTAGTAAAAAACCTTAAAGGATTGAATTGAATCGAATAAGCTTTTATCCAATCCATGCATGAATCCTCTTGGAAGGGGATTATGCAATCCTTTGTTAAAACGTGATATTTAAACATAACCCTTGTACATTGCAAAAATCTTCAAGGACTTATTTACAAAAATTTATAAAATTTGGGATCAAATTATAATTTTTTGAAAAATAAGAGCACAAAATGTAATTTTTATGTGATGAAAATAATTTTTAAAAAATTACAATTTGACCCAAAAATTTTATTTTTTTAACAAAATACCCCTATGCTATCTTAATAACACAACACCAAACAAGGTCCACTAGCTTAATACACAACACCAAACAATTTTACATGCTACAGTGGATAACAATAGGGGTATGGAAAATTGTCCACTAGCAAAGGAAAATCCCTATATATTCTCTTGTTATGTTATAATAAACAAGGTCCAGGCTAAAAGATGGAGAAAAAAATTAGCCATTTTCTCATTATTTATCTGCTCATTTTATTATTAGCAACTGTTGTGTTTGGGACCTCACAACCAAAAAGTGGTCCAAACAAGGCATTAGTTCCAAAGAGGCACTTTGTGTTGGTTCATGGGGGTGGTCATGGCGCTTGGTGCGGGCACAAAGTCACAGCCCTTTTGCAATCCGACGGTCACAACGTCACAGCTCTTGATCTAACGGCTGCTGGGATGCTGCTACCGTGTTTGCCACTGCTCTTATGCCTGGTCCAAACCTCAGTTACCTGACCATAGCGAATGAGGTGAATATTCTTTGATAATTTATTACCGTCGTTGTCGTTTTTTTTTTTTTAATTTATTAATAATAAAAAAATGATAAAAAAATACTCGCTTTTATATTTATGGTAGAAATATTAAAGTTTCGGATTTGTACTACACAAATATAGATTAATTAAAGATCAATAAAACTTGACATGAGTCTGAACACAAAGAATTGAGTACACACAGCTTTGGCGGTTTCTAATTATTGGAGAAAGAAATACTCATCGCCAAAAAGAAAAGAAATAATTTAAAAAAAGTGTTCCATCACATATTATTAAACCAAGTCCCTTTTTTAAGTGACTGACTTATGGGATGACATATATTTCGAACCTATTGGTACATATTGTTATTTTAATTATTGAATTATCTTTTTAATGATCAGATTTATGATTGTAAATAGTTTTATATTACGTGTTGTAAATTTTTAACGTAAAAAATTACAAATCACACTATTAGAAAGCTAATCTATCAGTTAATATAACAATATATACTAATTGCGTCAAAATGTATAACCCTATTTCATAAAACACAATTTTACCATATGTGCTTCTATAAAGTTCATGGTAAAATTCTTTTATGATGTGTATATCTTCACCCTCGATGGAAAAAAGTAGTGGGGTCCCTTCCAGTTTTCACCGAACATTTTTCAATTACATTATTGTCGAGCAATTTTAACATTTTTCATTACGATATTGAACAGAAATTAGCTAATAACAATTGTTTTTTTTTTTTTGTTGAAAATTGTACAGGCCACACAAAGATTGGGTAATCCTATGGATTTAGAATATATATTTGCTCAGGGTCCTAACAACCCTCCAACAGCTGTTAAACTTGGACCCAACTTCATGGCGTCAAAGGTGTACCAGCTTTCCCCACGTGAGGTAGGGCCTGTTTAGTACAGCTTTTATTTGTGTTTTTAGTTAATAAAAAAAGAAAAGTAAAAGCTATAACTTTTTAGCAAGTATTTGAAACCATATTTTAAAAGAGCTTTAATGAGTCAAAATGGTTTCAATTATTTTTAAAAGTTACAAAAATGTAACATTTAATTTTATAATATATTATTGATACTTTGGTACAAGTTTTAAGTCTATTTTAGAAGTACTTTTTTAAGAAGCTACTTTTTGTGACTTTAACAGAAAGCACTTCTAGAGAGCAAAACTCTTCTGATAATTCATCTAAAAACTTCCAAAAGCAGCTTTTGGACTCAGGAAGCCAAAAATAACTTTTAGGAAGCCCTTCCAAACATGCCCGTAAAACACTTGAAGTAGTAGAATTAGAAATTTTGGTAATTAGTAGTTATAATTTAATTTATCAATATACATATTACAAGCGTATTGTGTTAATTAATCGACTAACATGTGTTTTATATATAATGGTAAATGGAAATCAGGATTTGGCTCTTGCACTATCGTTAGTGAGACCTTTCCCTCTTTTTAAAAACGAAGTATTGGTGACGAAGGAAACAGGATTCACCAAGGGTAAGTATGGATCGGTTTGTAGAGTATTCATCATCTGCGACCAAGATCTTACGATCGAGGAGAGCTTTCAGAGATGGATGATAGAGCGGAATCAGCCTAATGAAGTGAAGGTCATAAATAGGACAGATCACATGGTCATGTTCACTAGACCACTCAAACTGTTTTCATACCTTGGAGAGATTGCTGAGAAGTATTATTAATATTTAAGCTATAATCTGAGTTGGCTTTGGCACAAGATATACCGTTTGGTATTGTTTTGAGAACTTTTGAAAATGTTTTGAAAATTCTCATTTTTCAAAACAAATTAATTTTTATTTATTTTAAAAACGTTATCAAACGAGATCGCCCCTTTATCTGGATCTTATGCTGTTCAGAAAATAAAAATGCAGACTTGTTACTTGATATTCTTGTGCTTGTTAAAGATAATATGAAATGAATTTCCTTACTGGTTATGTTATTGTAGTTTGTTATTTGTTCTGCTGAATAATAATCTAGAGGACAATTATTCCCAGCAGAAAAGAAGAAAACATAGCCTCTTAATTGATTGAGAAGAAGTCATACTATCACATCACAATATTGCTTGCTTTTGTCCTTGTCAAAAGAACATCGTATAAAAATGCATTCATATAGCATTTTAATGTGATGTTAAATTAGTGCATGGATGCTGAATTTTAGCATTTGAGAAGCCAAAAAGTCACTTCATTTCCCAAATAATAATAATAATAATAATAATAATAATAATAATAATAATTTTAAATGTAATCTTTATTGTAGGAGTCGATAAATCTTTATTGTTACCTAAGAGGTTTTTCTATTTTTTTCTTCCATATGAATAATCCTGTTGAGTATGTGTAATTTTAGACTGATTAGATTAGAATCATGTTAGAATAAAAAATAAATTTAATAGAATTTGATAAAAATCTAATAGTTGTGCACACTCAAAGACAGACTAGGTACATGATAATCCACCAACTTCCTGGCTTTTTGGACCAGATTTCATGGCAACCAAAGTTGTTCGACTATTTCGCCAAACAGAGGTAAGAATACCTCTATCACACCAAATAACTAAAGATCTAATAATTATACTATCGTCTTAGACACATCGTTACCATACCCAATTATAAAACAAACAAGAAAAGTTTCTTCCGAAGATAGATGGACGAATACTCATTGTCTTACTCTATGTTTGGTCTCTCTAAACTCCGTAGAAAAGTTGTAATCCTTTCGTCTTTTTATATACAATGAAAATTTATCCAAATTTCAAACTGTTGTACTTATTTGTTCGAACGAAGTCTTTAACAAATTTGAATTTTAAATTGACATTATCTCTTAGATACGTTTTTAGATTCTGGAAAATGTAAAATCCTTCAATGATATACTTCATTTAAATCTCCTTGAACACTTCTAAGCTCCAGCTTTTTTAAATAAGTGATAAAACCCACTTTTATTCAAATTCCCGATCCTACTTGAATTCACATTTGCTCTTCATGGTTACATTGACTTAGAATCTGCTTTGAATTTGAATTTGAATGTGACTATGAAAATCTTTTAAAAAACATGAGAATATCTCTATAATAATTCTAGATAATTTTGAAATATTTCTTGAATCTCTTTTGACATTTTTTTAAATATTTTTCACAAAAATTCACGTTAATTTAGATAAGTACAAGTCAATTATGCCAATTCAAAAATCTAACGTGACGATTGAGGCTTTGAAAGGATCAAGCACTAATTAAAAAGTGGCCTATGTTGAAGACTAGGTGGCTCTTTTGACTGGAGATTTTTTCTTTTACTTGAGTGAGGAGGATCAATAACATTGTTGTTCTTAATTTTGATCTTCGAGCTATAGTAACTTCTGAGTGCTCTTCTGGGAATTGTTAATTTTTTGCTCCCCTTTCGCTTTATTCTTTTAATATTTCCTTGCCAACCGGAGAGGCTTTCTTTTAAAGAGGGATTTCTTCTTGCTGGCTCTGTCTCTTTCTTTGTTTGTATTGAATTTTTTGCTTTTTAACCCAAAAAATAAAATAAAGACACATTGCAGTTCTCACATGATCAGTACTATTGGTGTGTCTTAGGGTCCGTTTGGTTCGAGTATTTAAATAAAATATTTAAATAAAGATTTAAATTTTTGTGAGAAAAAATACTGTAGTAAAATAATTTAAACTGTGATTCGAGTATCGAAACAAACGAGCCCTTAAGAATAATCCTTTATTGCCACGGGCTTGGATTAAAGAAACGTACACAATACAATCTAATGAAAAAGCCTGTTTCTAGTGAAAACGACATGGCATTTACCGCAAAAGAAGAATGATGACAATCGTTCTATCATTAAAAAAACAAAAAGAAAGATATTTGCGTCGTAGGTCCTCAATCTTTTTAATTTTTAGCATTTAGGTTTTCTTTTAAAATTTAGACACTTAGGTCCTCAAACTTTTAATTTGTTGACACTTAGGTCTTTATTTTTAGAATTTAAACACTTAAGTTCCCAAACTCTTAAATTTTTGCACTTAAATCCCTAAATTTGGATACTCAGGTACCCAAACTCTTAATTTGTTGGTACCATTAGTCCACATTTTAATAATTTAGATACTAAAATTCTCAAATTTTAATTTTTTGTCACTGTTAATCCTCATCAATTTTTTTTGCTTGTTAAATGCTATACAAGATGGCAATATTTTAAAAAATTATGTTTTCAAGACCTAAGGAACCATAAAACCTCAAAATATTGTTATCTTGTATAGCATTTAACAACAAAAAATGATGGGGAATAACGGTGACAACAAATTAGGATTTTAGGATTTCAATGTCCAGATTCTTAAAATAAAGCCTAACAGTGTCAACAAATTAAGAGTTTGGGCACCTAAGTGTCCAAATTTGGGACCTAATTGCAAACAGTTTAAGAGTTCCGAGAGGTGAATGTCTAAATTCTCAAAATTGAGACTTAAGTGCCAACAAATTAAAAGTTTGGGGACTTAAGTGTTTAAATTCTTAAAATAAAGACTTAAATACCAAAGATTACAAAATATAGGGGACTTATGATGCAAATATCCAAAAAAAAAGGAAACCACCTGTCGTTTATTATATTGAACCACGTATTATTTATCTCTGGTTTTGAATGTCGTTTCAGTGTCATTTTGCACCACCGGAGAGGTAAAAAAGCACGCATGTTGTACTTTCAGAATTGTTTTCAAATAACAAAAAATAAAGAATCTTTAAAAAGAAAGAAAGAAAGAAAGAAACAAAGCAAGGTAATTTTTTTCACGATACACGACATCTCAAACGGCATCGTAGCACTGTTCTCTTTTTAGATAAATTACAAAATATTTGTCCGTTAAAATTTTATCAGAACATAAATTAGAGGTAAATAACACCCCAAAATTTTTCACTCTTAAAGAGCCAAAGAAATGCACATATATATAGATATATAATGACTTTTATTGATTAAAAACCCTAACAATGACCTTATTTCTTCATTATTTTTCTTGATTTTTTTCTCGATTCGACTTAACTTTTTCGTTCGAATTTCCTCACTTATAAACTGTTTACATCCTTCCTTCTCGATCTTCAATTCTTGCGCACAGCTATTTCTTGACTGACATAGTGTGCATTCAACAACATAATGTAGCATTGACGAGCATCAATGGGGGACAAATTAACGAGTGTGTTTGGCAACTTATGTGGCGTTTGACGCATGAGTTTAAGTCAATTCAAACTATAAACACTGTTTAAATTGACATTTTATGGAGTGATAACTGAGACCATTTTAAATCATAGAGGTAGTTTTAAACTAGCTAGAACGTTCAGAATCTAAACTTTGTGTCCTTCTTCAAATTCATACTGTTTGAACTATTTTCTAGAGTAAAAATCATTCTCATTCTCGTTTTCTTTTGTAAACCGTAGTTTTTAAACACTAGTTCATGTTTTAAACTTGATGTGATAGTTTATTTTTGCTTTAAACTTTTTTATTTCAAACGTCAGTTTAAAACCATTTGTTTAAAACACACAGTTTAAAACTTACAGTTCAAAACATAAAAGGGTTCATTTGGTGTGCGGGTTCAAAATGATATGGTTTAGAACTTTATAGTTTAGACTGTGGGCTTTAAACTGTGTGGTTTAAATGGTGGTTTTGAACTGGTGTTTAAAACGTAAATATTCAAAAGGAGAATAATGGTTTAAAACGAGAACTGCTGTTTGAAAAAAGTATAGTTTATAAAGGAAAATAAGAATGAGAATGATTTTACGGTAGAAATGGTTCAAAACCACTTAAACTTAAGGTGAGGTAAGTTTAGATTTTAAGTATTTTGGCCGATTTAAAACTGTTTCTATTGTTTAAAATCACCTCAGTTATTATTTTACTAAATGCTAGTTTGAATAGCCTCTATGGTTTAAAACCTACGCACCAAACTGCACAAAAGTTCTAAACCACACCTTTCTGAACCCACGTACCAAACAAACCCTTAGTTTCAACTTATTAATTCTAACATTATAGTATAAAGCTCTCACATATTATTTTAATTCCAACTACATTTTTAAACACTCTAAACACCCCTCTTTCCCTAACCTGGTCAGAGAAAGTAAATACTATTTGATGACTCATATATAGACAATCTCTTTTGCGTAAAAACTAGGCAAAGATTTTCCAAGCTAGACTTCGTTAGCATATTACAAGTAAAGCGCACGCGGACAAATTAAGGGGGTGTTTGAAAGGTGGTGGGAACCGGTGGTGGGAACCACTTTTACTGTAGCATGTGAAAGCTTTACACTGTGAAAGATTAGTCAAAACTGTATCCATAAAGCATATTTAGAATTTCAAAAAATTTCACAACCTCGACTCTGGTACCCCTTTATTGGAAATTTCTTGAAACTCCAACACCAAGCTCTTTCTTTGAAGATGAACACTCTTACATATTACAACTCCTCACACTCTCAAAAAACTTGTTTAAAAACCTTGGTTCTTCTCTTCTTTAATCAAAAAACTTGTTTAAAAACCTTGGTTCTTCTCTTCTTTAATTTCAGAAGTTCTTACTAATTAAATTTGTTGGACGATTGAACGGAATCCATCTAATGAAGTGAAGGTCATAAATGGAACACATCATATGGTCATGTTCACCAGACCACTAAAAGAGATTTCTGAGAAGTGTTTTTAATATTTTAGCTATATATAATCTGTATAAGAATTGGGATATTCTTGACTGCTCTAGCTGTGGTTGGGAGGGGAAAAAAATGTGTAGTAATAGCTCCACCCGGGGAACCAACTCCATATGTGTCGTTGGAAAAGTTCTTTGTTTTATACAAGTTTTGGGTGAATAATTTTTCTGGCCTTAATAAAGTCTTAGCTACTTCAAGAGCCTTAAGAACATATTTAAGCATTTGAATTTTGAAGCAACTAAGAAATTCATGCAGATCCACGTAGGTTTGAATTTGATTAAAACAGAAATGTGCGTAGCTCAATGGGTTTCCCAATAAGATTTCAAATTTATTATACAAATATTTGAATTTTTCTTTTTGTCGTAATAAAAAGTGTTCACCAATGAGATTCTCTATCCTTTTTTATTTCGTCTTGCTCAGGATAATCTGAGCCGTCTCATTTAGAATAATGGATTTTGAAATTTAATTTTGCTTCTATTATAGTTATGTGGATTCTTTAATGATGGTGTCATTTTTTGCAAAAGAAAGAGGAATAATTAGCATCGTATTTTAGATAGATACTTATAGTACTAATTTCTCGAGCCAATTAGTTTATAAAGATAAGTAGAATATTTTCTTTGGCAAATTAATTTTTCTTCCGATAGGCAGGCTGTTCTTCTTAATTTGTTGGGAGCTAAGCAACAAAATAATAATAATAATAATAAATAGTCTTTTCTGAATTGTATGAAGTCATTAAGCAAACAACGAATCTATGAGTATTTGAACCCGAATTGACAAACATTTATTTGAGCTCTTGTCCTTATTTTTTCATGATCAAGTCCCTCAGAATTAAATGCCCACTTCTTTTGTTCAGTATTAGCTAAGTCTATTCGGAGTTTTTTATGGTCACGTTGCTTGAAAAAATTCTTGTATTTGGCGGGTTTTTTTCATTTCTTATTTTTTATTTCTTAATAGGGTGTTTGGCATGGTGGCTAGAACAACTGGCTTGAACTATAAATACTGTAGCATATAAGAGCTTTACACTGTTAAAACATTTTTTCTTTACTGTAATATGTGATAGCTTTACATTGTTCCTAAGTCAGTTAGAACCAACTTTGCTAAAAAGGTTATAAATCTAGTTTCCTGCAATAGGCACTCCACAAGAAATTGACTTGGAAATCGATGCATCACGACACATAACAAAGGTCCCAAGTGATTCTACTGCCAATATCTTAGCTACACACATTTGTTACCACTAACCATCTCCCGAATTATCTAACGAAGTTCAAAGCAACTCTCAACAAAACCAAAGATTCGATATAGATATTATTTATTCTGGCAATGAGATTGTTTCTATAACATAAAATATAACTAAATCAAACTAGGTTTTTAAGCATATTTATGAGCAATCTCCACCAAAGAGTCACAGAGTTCTTGTGGCTTTGAAAGCATTGGCACGTGATCCGATCCACGTAGATCTATTGCTTCGGAAACTCCACTGTTTCGGATTGTCGATTGCTGAAAAAATTGTGGTATTAATTTATCTTCATCACATACAACATAGACGCGAGGGACCGACCCATATTTGTCCTCGGAAAAGTTATTTGCTTTGGACAAGTCTTCACGGAAAAGTTTTACTGGCCTTATTAAAGTCTTGGCTAGTTCAAGAGGCTTTAGTTTAAGAACATATTGAAATAATTCGTTAGTTAGAGATCATGAAGCAAGTAATAAGAATCTAGAAATTCTTATAATAGAAAAGGCAATTTCACTCCATCAACGACGTATAGTGTTTGCCATGGATTAAGATTTTAATGGCTTGGTCCATAACTGTCCACGCTTAAATCTACTGTACGCAATACAGAATAGACCGTGAAAAAGTTAATTCGACATTCTAAATACTGTGCTCTGTCGGTAGAGTAAAATTATCTCATCCACCATATAGATTTCATAATAAATTGATGAAAATTGTGTAGTTTTGATTATTCGAAATTATATATTTGCGTTACCTCAATGGGGCTTTGTTGATACACATTTGAAGACAAACACTTGTAACCGACAAAAAAGTACTGTTTCCGTACTGTTTCTGTAGAGTGCAACTTGACTGTCCAACCATACATGTTGTGGAACTCTCTGGAAGTACTTTGAAAAAAAAAAAAAAAAAGGCAAACGAAAGGAAAAATATTAGCTTTCTCCCACTTGTAATGCCGTAAAATATAATTCAAGTGGTGCCATATCCTCTAACATTAGTATTTATGGTTAAAATTTGATTCCTAATTGCTGTGTTACGTTTTTTTTTCCTCGATGAAATTTTCGTTTATAGAAGAACAGAAAAAGAAAATACAATATTGAGAACATTTGAACAAAGATTTACTTATATCAACCACGCTAATACCGGTGTCACATGACATGTAGAAGAATTAATAGTCCATTTGGATCTCTATTGGTATTAAAACATTAGAACAAAAAACACCATAGTAATTTAAATTTTATTAAAGAAAATATTTAGTTTTAATTAAAATATTTGGTTGTTACAATATTAAATACTCATATATTATAATGTTTAAAAATTAAATTATAATATTAAAGCTCTTATATGTTATAATATTTTTAAGGGCTTGGTTTAATGCTCCTAAACATCGCATTAACAAAATCTAATTACACAACAAAACTCTGAAAGACTAGCTAGAGTAACGATAAGCTACTTTTGTAAACCTCCATTTCTACTGTACGATAATATATAGACAAATCAGTTTCCGCGCAACTGGTCCTACTTGGTTTGGAATCAGAAGAAGAAACAAAATGGTACGACGACCACGTTGTGAATTTAGCAAAAAAGCAAGCATGCAATAAAGTTGAAGGGTTCATTCAGTAAGCAGTTTTGAAATGATATGGTTTGAAATTAAACTCTATGTTTTAAACTTTTTAAGTTTTAAATTGCATATTTTAAACGGTGATTTTGAATTAATATGTGAAATGTAAAGATTTTAAATGAGAATAAAATATCATATTAAGTTTAAAATAAGAACTAGTGTTGAAAAAACTATTGTTTATAAAAAAAAAGCGAGAATATAAATAGCTTTTAAGAAATACAAAGTCTGAATTTTTTGTATTTTTATCAATTTAAAACCATATTTATAATTTGAACTGGCTCACTAAATGTTAATTTGAATTACCTTTATAGATTGAATTGGTCTAAATCCATGCATTGAACGTCACATAGCTCGTTTTAAACATGGCAAAACCAAAAGCCTTGGAAGCCTTTTTTGGGGTTGTAAATGTAAAATGCTGATATGTGATGTATAGTGGGAATTGATGAGGAGGTAACTTGAAAGACATTCTGTTAACTAGTGCTTCAATATTGATAATTGATAGATCAAACTCTGTGTTGGGAAAAGTAAAAATCTTGAATATCTCGATCCAAAGACACCTTTTTTTTTTTTTTTGTGCGAAAACAAATTAAAAAAAAAACATAGATTAAAGTATCAAATATCAGAGTTGATTTTTGGACATTAAATATTTCGTATAGAGTAAATTTGAAACAGAAGAATAATACATATATGAAATATTAACCACAAAAATTCCTTTTATTAGGATTTTTAAGAGAAATTAAGACATGATTGATGTGATATACAATATAAGAGTATATTTGTAACTCTAATATATCTAAAGTTTATTTCAATTTAAACTTTGATGTAATTTAAAAATTCTAAATGTTAAGAAAATAAACTAAATTATTTTAAAAACGAATAATTTCTCATTTCATTTATGTGTGATTGGACAGACAGGACTGCTATGATAGTTATATACTAAATTGTTCAAACACTCTCGTTTATGTGTGCCAGCGCTATTCGTGTTAAAAATCATTACGGAAATAAATTTTTTTATTAATGTCCCATAAATTAATTAGTGAACGAATGTCACGGTTTGAATATTAGAAAGCACAAAGTTACAAAGATTATAATTGAAAGATAATTTTCATAATTAATTTTAACACTTTTCCGGACACGTATTATTGTTTTTTGGGACAAATGTCACCGTCCGTAGATCTAATTTGTTTGAGCAAAAATTGCATCCTCTAATCAATTACTATTAACAGGTGTCGCTTTTAACCTTAATGAAAACGTTTAATTTTAAGTTGTGAAATTGTATCAAAATGAAACAAAAGAAAGACGAGTTTTCATTGGACAAAAAATGCATGAAAGATAGTTACTATTAATAGGTATCGCTTTTCACCTTACCATGAAACTTTCCATTAGAACATATACCTTTTTTTTTTTTTTTGAAGGTAGAAACATACACTATTAATTGGGTATGTTTTAATCAATTCAGATTCCTCATCTAAATGAATGAACCAGAAGATTTTGGGTCCACTTTGCTACAACTAGAAGATGTGTGCCACTGTGGACTCCATATGGTAATTTTATACCATTTCGAAATAATTGCTAAACTTTTAGTTTTAAACTCTTCCAAAAGAATTCAATCTCTCTCTCATTGCCAAATGTTCTAGAGATTATTGGGAACTAAGTTAATACTATTACAGTATAAAGTTGTACTCAAATGCTACACTATAAATTAAAAATACTTTATAATGTAAAGATATTACATGCTATTGCGTTTAAATTTTAACTTCAAGCTCCATCATAGGTCCTAAAATAACTTATTTTTATTACGAAGCATGATATTAGGAACAAGAACACTATTGCAATAGGCTTATAACTAGTACGTACACACACCTTATTATATATAATTTTTTTAAACCATTATTATATATTATAATTTATTTAACTCACTCGGTTACTAGGACAAACAAACAGAAAAACAAATTTTAAGCGTATTTATGAGCAATCTTCACCAAAGAGTCGCATAGTTCTTGTGGCTTTGAGAACATTGGCATGTGATCTGCTCCGCAAATCTCGACCGTGTCCGATACATCGTTGTTTCCAATCATCCATCGCTGGAACTCGACCGGTATTGCCTTGTCTTCGTCGCAAACAACGTAGACTTGGGGAACTGACCCGAACCCTTCCTCGGAGAATTTGTTCGCTTTGGACAAGTCTTCCATGAAAAGTGATCCTGGCCTTGCCAAAGTGTTGGCCAGTTCAAGATCCTTCAAAATCAAAGAGGTGTCTACTTGTGTGACACATAAGATTATTAAATAATAAATATGTGAATATATATATATATATATATATATATATTAACGTTATTGTTACTCTTGCTCCCATCGGGATAAATTTGACTCGATTTTCTGTTCCCGCCTACGTATATGGGATATTTTAAGAAATTAACGTCTTTCTTAGTAGTGGGGTCTGGGAAAGAATAAAAATGTGATTTCATTATATTTTTTACCAGGAGGAACAGTACCTATCACAAGATTTTTTTTTTTTTTTTGTCATACAAATGTGTGTGTGATTAAGAATTGTTACCTCGTTGGGGCTAAGTTGATAAAGATTGGAAGAGAGAAACTTGGGACCAAAAAACATTGATGTTATTGGTCCACTGGGGGTTTGGTAGGTCCCAAACTTGGTGTCCAGCCACGAATCAGATGGAATCCTCTCGCAATACTTTTCAAACAGAAAATGACAAAACTTAAAAGCAATTTCCTTTCTTAAAAAAAAAAATTCTAAAAATGGTGAAAATGTTTTTTAATTTTGTTTTCTAGAGGTTCAAATACATAAAAATTAGCAAAACCTCAAAGGATGGAATAAATATTAAAGGCTCTGATGGCATGAGAACACTATTAAATATTAGTCTACTAATTAAGATTCTGATCGAGCTATCAAAATCACATCAAAATGTCTTTTTTTAAAAAATCACAAATAAAGTATGCAACATTGATATTATTTAATATTAATTTAATGGTTCAAATTAGTGAGTAGCAAGGTATATCTTATCATACCTTATGGTAAATTAATGCAGTAATTAAGATTGCATTGAAGGCGAAACTGTTATAGTTGAATTTCTCTTATATATTCTACGCTCTCACTTTATGCAAAAAAAAATTATTTTCATTTTTTATTTTTGGGGATTGAGCCAAAATATGTGATATTGAACACGTTTAAATGAATTATTAGAAATTGAGCCAATGAAAATGATGGACAATGTATATTTAGCAAATCAAAGTTTCATTCCATGCACCAAATTCACATTATTTTTGTCTCAAGTCTCAAGATTTTACAAAGATTCTCCTTCCTTCGCTAATCAACGAAAGAGAACACAAACAATGATGTTTTATTACGACTTTGTGACAAAACAACAAAAGAATGTATAGTATAGTCATTTTCGTAAAAAAAGAAAAAAGAAAATATGACAAATATTTCAAATTATGTATATAGCCAGTCCTACTTCAAATTAAAACTTATAATTTTTTTAAAAAAAGGTGTTCCAAAAAGAAAATTCAGTCCTATTTCAAATTAAAACTTCTATTTTTTTTTAGTGTGTGTGTAAAGTATGTATATAGCCAGTCCTATTTCAAATTAAAACTTCTAATTTAAAAAAAATATAGAAATAGGCAGGTTTTTTTTTTTTTTTGGAAGGAAGAATTATGGTACAACTCATTATAATTTAAAATATATTATGCAGCCTATTTTTCATTTATTGAATAATAACGTAAATTAATCTGGACGGTTCAAAAGTTTTCGTTTTCAAGTTCAACCTGATAAAATGCAGTCCATGACTTTTAATCCAAACCGATCTAATTATGTTATTTAATAGTTGAAAAAATGAACTACATTATATCTTAAAATAATTTCTTAGAATTCAACAAGATATATAATTATAAGTTTCATTTAATTTCCCAGAAAAAGGGAAAAAAATAGTGAATAAGTTTAATAGTACTGATCTAATAAAGAGGACTCCATAATACGTTACGGTCATAATTAATGTGACATCACTACACATGACACAGGTAAAATCATGTCAATATTGTCTCACTAAAATTAAAAAAAAAAAAAGGTGTTCCAAAAAGCAAAGTCAGTCACCGTTACCTGGTCCAAAACGTAGGAAGGCCGGTGGACGGTGTCCGGCATAAACGCCGTCAAGAAAACCGCGGCGGCGATCTTCTCGGGGAACATGTCCATGGCTAGGGCCAAATTTAGGCCTCCAAGGCTGTGGCCAACGAGCACGACTTTTTGATCATTGGGACCAAGTGTTTCCATGAGCTCCAAGAGAGGTTGGGAGTAGTCTTTCATTGAGTAAACGCCTTGAATCGCCTTCAGGTTGGTGCCGGACGCCGCGAGATCCAGTGCCGTAACGCGGTGGCCCGCCGCCTCCAGCCGCGGCTTCACCTTGTACCAGCTCCAAGCCCCGTGGCACGCGCCATGCACCAAGACTATGTGATGCTTATCATGATCATGATGGTTTCCCTTCACTGAAGACATTTTATTTTTTATTTTTTATTTTTATGATTTTATGGTCATAGAGCTAGCTATATGAGTAATATATAGGCAACCTTAAGTTGACAAGTAAACTATAGTTTTCATGTTTTTTTTGTTTCGTAGTGGAACCCTAATATTAATGGAAAAGCTCCTTTTTTTTTTTTTCCCCTTCGTCCCCTAATAATAGGTCCGAGAAGCAGGCGCAAACCCATCATAACCGCACAAAAAATAAAAAAAAAAAAAAAGAAAGAAGAAAATTGTACTAATAGTTCTTGACCTATTTAAAACGTGACTTGAAGGTCTTTATCTTTAACTAAAATAATTAAAAAAAAAATAACTTTAACTGACGTCCGTTTATTTTCACTTATTTGACAACGGCGTGTCTAGTATTTACTTTGAAAAGTCTAAAACACCCACATTTAATTCACATGCAATTAAAAAAAAAAAAAAAAACGCTCTTATCCCTATTCTTCTTTACTTCTCCAATTCACATACATAAATTTAGCTAATTAAGCAAAAAAAACGAATAAAAAATTCTAATTCTACAACATTCTCAACCATACAGAATAAAAAATTCAACTTGAATTTTTCCAAAGCTTAAACAAAAGCAAAAATGTTATGTTTTTTTTTTAGGTTTAAATCACAGTTTGAACTATTTTGTTACAGTATTTTCTCTCATAAAAATTTAAATTTTTATGCAAATTTTTAATTTAAACCTATTAATCAAATGAGCAAAAAATCAGAAATTAAACTTCAAAATTCGAAACATCTTGCCACATAAGCAACTAAACTGGATCAACTCAAATTTAAACTTTAAACTCCTCCAATCCGGTTGATATACCACACAACAATTTCGGATAAGTAATCTAAAATTCAAACACAATGGAATCCAAAATCTTGAAGAGAATAAACTTTCCAGATTAAAACATATTAAAATTCAAACAAAATATCTGGATTTTCAACGAAACATGCAGAAAAAAATATCAGGATTAAGCTCTACAAGAGATCCCAAGAAGTCAACAAATACTTGTGGAAAATTGTATGCATGGAAGGGTCAAAAACCTTGAAAGTGATATAGATGTGCTATTTTGGCAGCACCCCTCATTTGGAGCCCAACCCTTTTTCATGTAGTTTCAGACATGGATAGTAATTTAAACTAGGCTGAAAGTGCCATGTAAAGGGTTCAGTTTGGTTTTAGACAGCATGTGTTTGAGGCTAAAAAAACAAACGCTGAATTGGTCAAGTTTGATAGTTTCCAATCTACTTTGCACAAGCCTATTTCTTAGTAGTTTTGATTAAAGCGTTTAAAAAAAAAAAGACCCAAGTGAGTGTTGGTACGTTTCAGGCAAGAAAATGAATAATATTAGTTAGCAAAGAAAACAAAGATATTCAAGATGGTTGTGCACGCCCCTCATTACAAACAAAAAAAAAAAAGAAAGAAAGAAAGAAAGAAAGAAAGAAGAATAGAAAGTTGTACATTGCGTTACTCCATTGAATAGCACTACAAGTAGGGGCAAAGCCGCCCAAGGAAGAGACTGAATGGTAGCTCCTTTTGAACTTTTTTAATTTTAATTTTGTATATGAAATTTTCTAAAATCATTTCGTTCTCTTTAAAATGTTTCATCTTTCTATTCTACATGACTAATTTTTTCGTCTTCACCTATGAGTATAAACTGAGTAAGCTATTTAAGAAGCTATCCTCAGCCCTATCTCTTATTTATTTTGCGGTAAATTTCTCTAGTAGGAACATGAAAAATAATCTATCCCTATCTCTTATTTATTTTGCTGTAAATTTCTTTCGGAACATGAAAGATAATCTATTGGTAATACTTTGTTTTTCAATCGTCAGATATATACTGAAATCGTCATTATAACTTCAAAAAGTGATCAACACATCTTTCAAAGTTTAAAACGTGATCATATCATAAAATACAAGTTCCCTTCTATCCAATTCCATCAAGTAATCAGCCGTAAAAGTTGAGCCGGAAATATAATTGGATGGTTTAAGTAGAAAGATTCAAAACTCTAAGACGAGAACAAAAACTCAAATTATCCGTTTAAAAGCATATTGAGTTTTGTAATATTTGCTTGTACCGGAAAAAAACCTCATCGTTGAAAATTTCAAAAGAAGCTTGCACTTTTCTAATCCACTGCTTCCAGCCATGCGACTGTATACCTAAAATTATGGACCTAGCTAGATGCTAGCTTGAGCTTTACATGGACTTTTAAAGAACGTTTGAATTAAAAATATTTGTTTAAAAATTATAGTATGAATATCATTGTATGCATGTCAAATTAGGTAAAGTTGAATCCTATTGAAGATCACATACTCAAATCACATATTTAATTTTGATGTCTAAAATAATGTATAATCAATCAAATTATATCACAGTCATTTAAAAATTTTTAAATATGTTTTCGATTAACTTTTCCATGTTCTAATATCTAAGTTCATTTAAAGACTTTGTTGATTAAACATCATATGAAACACAAAAAATTGAATAGGTTATTTGAATCGAAGACAAAACTAGACCTTCAGTTACTTGGAATCTAAAACATCTGATAAGAACCAGATGATCAACTACATGATCCATACCTTGAGACATTAAGCGAGCTTTGAAGATACAAATCTCAACAAAAAAAAAAAAAAAAAACAAAAAATTACAATAATACCAATTAAAAGAAGTAAATAAAATCTTTAAAATTTTATTTTGAGCATCAAAAAAAAAAAAAGAGAGAAGGTGGTAAATAACTTTTTTTTTGGAAACAAAATATGACCTTTTTTTGGTAAGTTAGTACACAGGCGAATTTTGATAAATTCCATTTAAAAATTTTGATGAATTTGGATAAACTGGCAAACTTTATAGGGTGTTTGGCATGGTGGTTAGAACAATTGGTTAGAACTGTAAACACTATACTATGTGAGAGCTTTACACTATAGTAACTTTTTTTCTTTTATTAGAATATGTAAGAGCTTTACAATATTTCTAACTGAAAAATTGATCAAAACCAACTTTGTCAAATTTACCAAATACACGATTCTCATAAATATGACTAACAAATTTGGTAAACCCCGTTTACACGTTTGAAAAACACCATCGATATACTAGGACTCTCAGATTTATCATATTATTTTGTGTTTTCTAGTCTACAAAGGGAATCCTCTTTGAAAATCCTTGACCTACTTATAAATCGTGCCTATCGTTTATTTCTTGTCTTTTTTCCTTTTTTTTTAATAGAGAATTTCTTGTCACATTTTGTCTGTAGTCTTATAATTATTACTTAGTGACCCCAGTTTTTGACTTATTCTGCTACTGACGTCCGCCTCATGCTTCTCTGTAATGCAATGTTAATTATTGTTAATTCAAATAAACTAAACAATAATCCGTAAATTAATCATGGAGGATCACATAAAACCAAATATTAATCCTTGTCCCGGTAAATAAATTAGTTCTTTAATCTTATCAAATCCTAGTAATCATTTCTCCATATAAATCCTAGTAATCTTTGCTCCAGGATATCTTAGATTTGCCTCCGTGTGGGGGGAGGCCCAACATTCGAGGTTTTACCTTAATATTCAAAGAAATCCGTCTCCATATTATTGGCTTACTTGCATTCTCGATCCTAAAAGTACCTTTACTTTGTAAAATCAATCATCACAAATAATAATAATAATTATTATTTTGTAAAATCAATCATCACAAATAATAATAATAATAATAATAATAATAATCTACAACTAGAGGGGTGGAGACAAACTTTTGTTTTCCTTCAATATTAAAAAATAATAATGAGATTACAAATCAAATTTTTAATTTTGTGGGGACTGTTTATTTTAATAAAATAAATTACACGTATACGTGTGTGTCTGTGTTTTATTAAAAAAAAAAAAAGGCCATAAATTGAGTGGCCACGGAGCCCCACTGAACTTTAATTGGCCTCCTGCATGATCGCTGTGCTTGTCCTCTCTTTGAGGAAGCATTAATGCTTAAAACAATAACAGTGTTTATTTCTCAAGAATTTGTAAGGTACCATACATTATAAAATTATTTCTTTTTTAAAAAGAAGTACTAATGTTTAGTATAGAATTTGAATTGTTAACTCGTGAAGCTTAATTATTGAGCATGTGAGTATTGTCTTTCACAGAGACAATATAAAGATCAACCTTGCCGGTAAGAAAACCATAAGATATACATTTTTCGTTTGTAAACTTCTTTTTTATTACAGTAAATTTTTTGAAACTGTTAGAAAACTAAATATAGTTCTTGTACTTAGTGTAAACTATTATAAATTTTACGTGTTTTCATTTTTTTATTATTTTTTTTGGTGATTTTATTGCTTTCTGTAGGATAGAATAAGGCATCTAATTACATTTAGAACTCACAAAATACGGTCAAAATAATAGAGTGATGGTGTTTATTTCACAACAATTTGCAGGACACAGATTGTTGCAGATGTGGAGCTAAATCAAGTCGACACCCTAGCAAAAAGGAAGAAAAAGGGAGAAACGCAGTGCTCGTGAGGCAGAGAGCCAGCGCCGCGGCTCTGCTAGGAGAGCGCCGCGGCTCTGGAACAAGAGCGCCTAGGCGCTAATTAAAGAGCGCCTAGGCGCTAGCAGCAAAGCACCTAGGCGTTGCAGGGGAGCGCCGCAGCGCTCGTTTTGAGAGCGCCGCGGCACTGTGTTGCGTGATATTTTTGAGTCAGAGTCGAACTCAAACGACTTAAAAAGGAAAAAATACTAGGGTTTCTCATTAGTTGCTATTTTTCTCTTCATTTGGGTATAAATAGACATAAGGTGGCTAGGGTTGTGTGTGCATGACATTAAGAGTAGCATTATTTTGTGTGAGGCATAATTCTTGAGAGCTCCATCCTTGAGAGAGAAAAATTCCCACAAGGTGCTAGATAGAAGAGAGTTTTGGTAACACAATTTAAGAGTGTGTGAGAAACTTCTCTTGTAATCTGTAATCTCCTTCATCATAGTAGAATCTGGAAGCGGCAGAAACAGGACGTAGTCTCAATTTTGGACGAACCTGTATAAAATTTGGTGTCTCTCTTTTCTTCTCTTCTTCAATTTATTTTCTACAATTATTTGTTCTTGCGATCCTTGGAATTAGGAGTCACCTAATTTTCTCAATAAGTGGTATCAGAGCGGAGGTTTTGATCAAGAATGATGACGGGAGAAGAAGGTTCGACAGCCGGTATCACCAAATTTGATGGTTCAGATTTTTCCTATTGGAGGATGCAAGTAGAAGACTACCTCTACAGTAGAAACTGCACTTGCCCTTGGGTAATAAGCCTGAAGGCATGAAGGATGAGGAGTGGAATCTCCTTGATAGACAAGTGCTGGGTGTGATCTGTTTGACCCTGTCAAAGAACGTTGCCCACAACGTTGCAAAGGAGACTACAACAACTGGGATGATGAAGGCTCTCACAGAGATGTATGAGAAGCTCTCAGCCAATAATAAGGTACATCTCATGAAGAAACTCTTTAATTTAAAAATACCTGAAGGTGCCTCGGTTGTAGAGCATCTGAACAGTTTCAACACCGTCCTGAACCAATTGGTCTCGGTAGAGATTAAATTCGATGATGAGATCAATGCCCTAATCTTCTTGGCCTTGTTACCGAATAGTTGGGAACCCATGAGGGTGGCCATTACAAATTCGCTTAGGAATGCAAAACTGAAGTTTGTTGATGTCAGAAACTCTATTTTGATGGAAGAAATTCACAGGAAGGACTCAGGTGAAGCCTCATTGTCGAACTCGGCCCTTAATGTTGATAATAGGGGCAGGAAACTTGACAAGCATTCCAACAGGGATAATGGCAAGAGAGGCAAGTCGAGGAATGGGAGAAGCAAGTCGAGGAATGGGAGAAGCAAGTCGAGAAACTGTAGGACTATGGAGTGTTGGAATTGTGGGAAGACTGGCCACTTGAAGAAGAACTGTAGGGCTCCAAGGAAGAACGAAGACAAGAATAATGTCGCAGCTAACGTCGCCACTGAAGAGCAACAGGATGCCTTAATCTTGTCAGTTGACAGTTTTTTTGATTCGTGGGTGATAGATTCAGGAGCATCATTCGACACCACTACACACCACCATATCTTGGAGAATTATGTTGCCGGAAATCATGGTTTTGTTTATCTTGCTGACGGAGAACCTTTGGATATTGTTGGCATTGGAGATGTCAGTTTAAAAATGCCTAATGGGTCTGTGTGGAAGATTCATAAGGTGAGACATATTCCCAAACTAATATGCAACTTGATTTTGGTGGGGCAACTAGATAATGAAGGACATAAAGTGACCTCCAATTGTGGAGGTTGGAAAGTCACTAAAGGAGCGATGATTGTTGCTCGGGGATACAAGGTTGGAACTCTCTACATGAACTCTAGTTGCAGAGATACCATAGCAGTTGCTGATTCTGCTGCTAATACCGAGCTATCCCATTATAGGCTCGGTCACATGAGTGAGTAGGGTATGGAGGTGCTTCACTGTAAAGGAAAACTGCCGGGTTTGAAAACTAATGATCACAGTTTGTGTGAAGCCTGCATCTTTGGTAAACAGTAGAGAGTTAGTTTTGTTAGACATGTATGCTCTAAGGAGTAAAAATGTAATACGTTATTGGAGACATTTTTATCAATAAAGAATTTATTATTTATAAATATACCAAATATTGTCCTCTTTACGTTCATATTTGTTGAATGTATGATAAGTGAACAGTAGTCTGAGACTGTCAGTCTAAACCTTAAGAATTGGGCATATGATGGGATGATTATGCGGAAGACACAATTCTTAGGGTGACGGTCTAAAACATATGATCCGCAATCGAGGGAATAAAGTTGGGCGCTTTATTCATGTAAAGATTGTTATGTTGTCTTTATCCTTTTTGGGAGATGGTTTATCTTGACCATCGGAGTTGGACTCCATGAATAGAAACATTGGCACGTTGTCAAAGGTGACGATGTGTTGGATCGGGACATAAAGTGAATTGATTTGGATTAATAATTCTGTCTTGGAAAATCGATTCACTTTAGACAATCATTTGTATTGTATCTTAATCCTGAGATGAATAATGGGCCCGTTGTCTCGACTTGTGTCTTTTGATGTACCAATGGGTGACTCCCACATTTCTATAGTGGCATGCATGCCGGTACGTTGGAGGCATGACTCTTGATAGCGTAGACTTGTTATTCATAGATATGGAATCCATAGCTCCTCTTTAGGAGTAATGATATCCTCTTATATGCGTTGTCCTGTAATTGGAAAACTGGAGCGCTCAACCATTTGGATATATAGGTGTAACCGAATGGTATACTATCTTTGGATGGTAAGTTTTCTAATGGTGAGACAATGGAACGTAAGATAAAAATAATCGGGAAGGTAAGACAGAATTTATCCTTAAGCCGATTATGGATGATCATATGGGGATGCGATACACTATGATATGTTATGGAGACTTAGCTACACGAGCTTCGTAATTCTATAAAGTTCGAGAGTGCAGCTCCAAGCTTTTAGTGGAGTAGCGTTGGAGTTGATAATTGTGAAATGTATATCTGGGATATTGGGTTTCATAATTATCATGAGCTTGAACTTTATAGGTCCATTTTGGTCCCCTTTGCTAGCTCACAAAATCCTGTAACGACACGGCGTGCTTTTTCAATAATTGGTGACTTATGTCGGATTTATCAGATTGGTTTAAAATTTATAAGAATCAAATAATTCATGTCTGTTTATCGGTTGAATTAATTATGTAAGAAATTAGTTCAAGATGAACCTGTTGAATTATTGCGTTCGGGTAATTCTTGTCTGTTTATCGGTTGTTTTAATTTTAGGACAATTAGAACAAGATAAACTTGTAGAATTATTGTGAATTGATTTATTTTCTTAGAGATTATCTTGATAAAGTTTGTTTTGATCAGATATCTTTTCTATTGGGCTATTTGAATCAAAACTGAGACTTTATCCTTTAGAATCTCAGGTGGAAAATAAAAGATTCGCGGAGATTTTTTCTCGGCAGTTCGGCCTGCCGGATGACGTGTTCGGCCTGCCGAACTGCCCTGTTTGGCCTGCCTATCAGAAAGTTCGGCCTGCCGACCGACGATAGTTAAGATTACGAGTTTTCACGCGGATCTTATCAGATATTGATCCAAACTTGATTCTGTTTCGATTTTTTGAGACCTAATCTGATATGGACTAACCCTAGGACCAATAGGTATAAAAAGGGAGTGAGTCTAATGATTTACTCAGATCAATTTGAGAGATTAAGAGCAATACTCTTCTAGTGAGCATCTGAAAACTCCCTGAGAGCTTTTGTTCACAAATCACAAACACTAGCTTTGGGTTCTCTCTGTTGGTTGGAAGGAGAGTCACCGGTGGAAGAGCTGTACGTGTGAGCCCACACTCACTCCGGTTGTGGATAGAGAATAGCAAAGAAGACCAGTTGGTTGAGGCTCTTCTGGAACGTTACTTCTCTACACAGGTCGCGGAGGTTCTTCGGCACACTGAGGTTAGTAAGATCTGTTTAATTTATACAAATAACATGTCAAACTTGTATTTTGGAAAATACTCTGATGAAAAATTTTTAAAAAATTTCGCTGCGCATTTTGTTTCCAACAACTGGTATCAGAGCTGAGGTTTTTACATAAATTTGCAAGTTTGTGATCATGTTATATGCATAAATTTTGTGATCTTAATATCTCCAATGCTTGAATTAAATTTTATAGAGAGATGGCACTCTAGGTTTCTATATAATATATATGTTGTCATGGATTATGTGGTGAATGTTTATTAATTAATTATGGTTGATTAAATTATTGTTTAATTATTTATTAATTAATTAATACCGGTTATGGTTCCTTAGAGGTTAGAATGTGTATCTAAGTTTTTCATATAATTAGATGGCGGACTATCATCTCCATCTAGGAATTGTTATTTAATTTTTAATTTGTAAGAATTTTGTAATTAAATAATTATTCGGAGAAGACGGAACGAGAAGTCGGATCTTAAAGATTGATGATGGCGCCTCCAGGTATTTCCTGAGTCTCTAATTTTATGTTTTTGAATTGTTGAAAATAAAATTAATGAATTGCAATAAAATTGTATTTTCTGGAATGTGCGTTTTCTGCTCGATCGGCATGCCGGACCTCACAGTTCGGCAGGCCGACAGTGGGGTAGAAATTTTGGTGCTCTGCCGGCAGGCTGAACCTTCATGTTCGGCCGGCCGAACCTCCATGATCGGTAGGCCGATCACCTAGATCGGCCTGCCGACCGAGAACTACCAAATGTCCAGAAAAGGTGTAATTTTTCGGTTCAGTTTTAATTTTATTTTTGGGACGATTATGAGAAACATTAAATTTGGATTTGACCGGAAATATGAAGTGTTCGATTCATACGGGATTGGAGACTTGAAGATGGATATTACATGAAGAAGGATACAGCTTGAGGATTCAAGGATGAAGAATCGATAAATGTCTCGATTATTCTCTTGTAATCTTAATTTTCTATTCTCTAGGGTGGAACCATAATATTACGGTTATTATTATTATGCTTGTAGCTTTGCTTGATTGCTTTGCTTGTCTGCATTATAATATGATTTACCATGTATATTGATAACATGTCATATAGAAGAGGGAGTGCCGCTCATATTAAAATTGTTCATACATTTTTTTTTAAATAAAACCTTGACTTCAAAAGATTGAGTGGGAGAAGGTTTTCGAAGAGAGAACCTAAGGCCTTCATCGTTGGTCCATAGGAAGAACATGGTGGTCCTGACCCCTAGGAAGGGATTTCTATCATGTACCAGATTGGATCTCTGAAAGGATAAGGTATTTTACTATGATTTATGGTTGCACACCCCTAGGTGGTGATTATAAATCATGGATAAAATATTGAAACGGTGGTTATACACTCACGTTAATTTTATTATTAACCTCCCCTAGGAGCTCTGTTAATAAAATTAATGGCCGAAGAAACGATTATTAGTATATGCTGGATCATACGGGTCCTGGATGGCATATATTAATCAAGAGGGGATCCGTGTTCCTGATTGAATTTGGCATGACTCCCCTAGGAGCTTGTTGAATTCTGAGTTGGGAATTATCGTTGTAAGGTTGTGATATTTTCAAGGTTTTGACACATAAACACATTTGTATGATTTTACATGATTGTGTTATCTTACTAAATTATTATGTATGTTTGCTTATGTTTGGTATATGATTCTTTATTGTAGATTGAAAATGTCTAAAAACGCTTTATCATCGATACTTGACAAGAACCAATTAACCGGTGAGAATTATAACGATTGGAAACGGAACCTGGACATCGTCCTTTCCTTTGAGAAACTGAAATATGTTCTGACAACTCCTTGTCCTCCCGAGCCTACCGGAGACTCAAGTAATGAGCAATTCCAAGCGTACGATCGCTGGAAAGATGCTAATGATCAGGCCCGTTGCTATGTTATGGCTAGCATGAACAATGTACTATAGGCTCAACATCAGGATTATGAGACTGCGAAGCAGATCTTGGATAATCTTGAGGACATGTTTGGAGGCCAAGCCATAACAAAGCGGCAAGGGGCGCTTCGAAAACTCTTAAACTGTAGACAGAGACCGGGGACATCTGTAAAGGAGCATATAATGTTGGTCATGGGTTACCTCGCTGAGGCTCAAACCAATGGAGCCGACATCAATGCTGAAACTCAGATGACTATGGTCTTTGAGACTCTGTCTAAGGAATTTATTCCGTTTAGAGCTACTTTTAATCTAAGCAATAGACAGGATATGACCTTAACAGAACTGATGAAACAGTTACAGGAGTTTAAACTACTGATCAGGGAGTCTCCTGCTGGTGGAGAGACTAACATGGTAGCTGCTTCTGGTTCCAATTCTAACTCTGGGAATGGAAAGAAGCAACGGGCCAAAAGTGAGAAGTCTTCTATTCCTGTTGCTATCAAGAGCAAGAAGAAGAAGAAGAAGAACCCAAAGAAGCTTAAGTGCTTCTTCTGTGATAAGGTCGGACATATAAAGAAGCATTGCAAGGACTTCCTTTCCAAGGGAGGTAGGTGTGATCTTCTATATTTAGAAACTTGCTTGGTTGAGGAATCCAGTGACATCTGGGTCATAGATTCCGGTGCAACTAATCATGTTTGTGTTTCTCTGCAGGGATTCAAAGAAACAAGAAGTCTACTTTGTGAAGGCTTAACGCTTCGGATGGGTGATGGATTCTTGGTCTCAGCGGAAGCAGTGGGAGATGTCCATCTTTACTTTGATAATTTTAGGAATTTAATTTTGCGAGATTGTTTTTATGTTCCTAAATTTAAAAGGAATTTAATTTCTGTATCTTCTTTATTTAAAGACTTCTACGTTGTATCTTTTAATGAAAAAGTGGTGATTCGTAAAAACAAATCTTTTATTTGTTCTGGATGGATGTAAAATAATCTATATTTTATCAAACCTAAGATGGACCTATTGCTTAATGCTGAGATAAATGATAATGACTCTAAAAGACTTATAACTTCTCACTCTAATAAGACTTATCTTTGGCATTTACGCCTTGGCCATATTAACCTGAATAGAATTCAAAGGTTGGTAAGGGATGGACCTTTAAGTCACTTAAAGGTGGAATCTATACCTCAATGTGAGTCTTGTTTGGAGGGTAAAATGACCAAAAGACCATACGGGTCTAAGGGCAATAGGGCCGAAGGGGTTCTAGAACTTGTGCATAGTGATGTTTGCGGACCGATGAACATCCGGGCACGAGGAGGGTATGAGTACTTCGTCACTTTCATTGACGATCACTCAAGATATGGGTATGTGTACCTAATGCACCACAAAAGCGAAACTTATGATAAGTTCAGGGAGTTTCGGGCTGAAGTGGAAAAGCAATTGGGTAAACCCATAAAGGCACTTCGATCTGATCGAGGTGGGGAATACCTTTCTGATGAGTTCTTAGGGACACTTGTTAGAGAATGAGATTTTATCCCATTTGACTGCGCCGGGCACTCCGCAGCAGAATGGCGTAGCGGAGAGAAGGAATAGGACTTTGTTGGACATGATTCGGTCCATGATGAGTTATTCATCATTGCCTTTATCCTTTTGGGGATATGCACTACAAACCGCATGTTATCTTTTGAACAATGTGCCTTCAAAATCGGTCCCTAAAACTCCTCACGAGTTGTGGACAAGACGGAAGACATCCTTAAACCATATTCGCATATGGGGATGTCCAGCTCATGTCCTGTTTAAGGATCCGAATAAGTTGGAAGCACGTTCAGAAGTTTGCGTGTTTGTAGGATATCCAAAAGGGACTAAAGGGGGTTATTTTTATAACGCAAAGGAAAATGAAGTCGTGGTTTCAACTAATGCAACTTTCCTTGAGGAGAGTTACATGAACGACTTTAAACCTCGAAGCAAAGTGGTGCTTGAGGAGTTGAGGGGTGATCCGTTTACTCTGGAGGTTCTGAATGAAACCATTCCGATCAGTGTAGAAAAACCAAACAAACCTGAACAACAACCTCAGGGGCTTCGGCGTAGTGAGAGGATCGGGCGTCAACCTGAGAGGTATATGTTCAATGGGGAAGTCTTTTTGGCTGAACCGGATGAACATGACAGGGATCCTTATACTTACGCAGAAGCTATGGAGGATGTTGATTCAAGACTCTGGACAGAGGCCATGAACATAGAGATGAAGTCTATGGAGACTAATCGGGTCTGGGAGCTTGTGGATCTTCCCGAAGGGGTAAAACCCATAGGGTGTAAGTGGATCTACAAGAGGAAAAGAGGAGTGGATGGAAAGGTCAAAACCTTTAAGGCTAGACTGATAGCTAAGGGTTATACGCAAAAGGAAGGAATCGATTATAAGGAAACCTTTTCGCCTGTAGCCATGCTTAAGTCCATCCGGATTCTCTTGTCCATAGCTGCCGCTCTCGACTACGAGATTTGGCAAATGGATGTCAAGACGGCTTTTCTGAATGGCTATCTTGATGAGTCCATTTATATGGAACAACCAGACGGGTTCAAAGTTGCGGGTTAAGAGGGTAAGGTTTGTAAGATGCTAAAGTCTATTTATGGACTTAAGCAGGCTTTTCGTTCTTGGAACATAAGATTTGATCAAGTGATCAAGACTTATGGGTTCTCACAAAATGTGGATGAACCATGTGTTTACAAACACATTAAGAATGGGAAGGTGGTTTTTCTACTACTCTATGTAGATGACATTCTGCTAATTGGCAATGATGTTGGGGCATTGTCATCAGTCAAATTATGGTTGACCAAGCAGTTTGACATGAAGGACTTAGGTGAGGCTAATTTTGTTCTCGGTATCCAGATCTTTCGGGATAGGAAGAACAAAATGATAGCTTTGTCACAGGCCAGCTACATAGATAAAATTCTCAGGAAGTTTGCAATGCAGGATTCCAAGAAAGGTGGGCAACCATCTAGGTCTGGAATTACTCTTTCTAAGAAAGACTCTCCAAAGTCTTATGAGGAAAGAGAATACATGAAGAAGGTGCCTTATGCTTCGACAGTGGGTAGTCTCATGTATGCTATGCTTTGCACTCGACCGGATATTAGCTATGCGGACGGGATTGTGAGTCGATTTCAGGCGGATCCAGGACCGAACCATTGGGTTGCGGTAAAGCATATTTTCAAGTACCTGAGAAGGACTCGAGGGTATATGCTTGTGTATTCAGGGTGAGGATTTAACTCCTCTAGGATACACTGATTCGGATTTTCAATCCTGTCTGGATTCTAGGAAATCGACTTCGGGGTTTGTGTTTACTCTAGGTGGAGGTGCCATCAGTTGGAGAAGTGCGAAGCAAGATTGCACTTCGGATTCAACGATGGAGGCCGAGTATGTGGCGACTAGTGATGCTTCGAAAGAAGCAGTGTGGCTCCGCAAGTTCCTTGGGGATCTTGAGGTAGTTCCTAGTATGGATAAGGCGGTATCACTGTACTGTGATAACAGTGCGGCGGTAGCTAATGCTAAGGAACCAAGATTTCACAAGAAGAGTAAGCATATTGATCGGAAGTATCATATGATAAAGGACTTCATTGAGAGCGGGCATGTCACAGTGTGCAAGATGGCGTCAGAGGACAATTTAGCTGATCCATTTACAAAGACACTTACTGGGAGAGTCTTCGAGAGGCATGTGGAAGCTATGAGGATGCGAAATTTGCAGTATTTACTCACTTAGTGCAAGTGGGAGATTGTTAGACATGTATGCTCTAAGGAGTAAAAATGTAATACGTTATTGGAGACATTTTTATCAATAAAGAATTTATTCATTTATAAATATACCAAATATTGTCCTCTTTACGTTCATATTTGTTGAATGTATGATAAGCGAACAGTAGTTTGAGACTGTCAGTCTAAACCTTAAGAATTGGGCATATGATGGGATGATTATGCGGAAGACACAATTCTTAGGGTGACGGTCTAAAACATATGATCCGCAATCGAGGGAATAAAGTTGGGCGCTTTATTCATGTAAAGATTGTTATGTTGTCTTTATCCCTTTTGGGAGATGGTTTGTCTTGACCATCGGAGTTGGACTCCATGAATAGAAACATTGGCACGTTGTCAAAGGTGACGATGTGTTGGATCGGGACATAAAGTGAATTGATTTGGATTAATAATTCTGTCTTGGCAAATCGATTCACTTTAGACAATCATTTGTATTGTATCTTAATCCTGAGATGAATAATGGGCCCGTTGTCTCGACTTGTGTCTTTTGATGTACCAATGGGTGAGTCCCACATTTCTATAGTGGCATGCATGTCGGTACGTTGGAGGCATGACTCTTGATAGCGTAGACTTGTTATTCATAGATATAGAATCCATAGCTCCTCTTTAGGAGTAATGATATCCTCTTATATGCGTTGTCCTGTAATTGGAAAACTGGAGCGCTCAACCATTTGGATACATAGGTGTAACCGAATGGTATACTATCTT
The DNA here is from genome assembly GCA_025403435.1 of Artocarpus heterophyllus. Lineage (NCBI taxonomy): Eukaryota > Viridiplantae > Streptophyta > Magnoliopsida > Rosales > Moraceae > Artocarpus > Artocarpus heterophyllus. The sequence continues at coordinate 19,112,298 of CM046327.1, forward strand.
TGGATGGTAAGTTTTCTAATGGTGAGACAATGGAACGTAAGATAAAAATAATCGGGAAGGTAAGACAGAATTTATCCTTAAGCCGATTATGGATGATCATATGGGGATGCGATACACTATGATATGTTATGGAGACTTAGCTACACGAGCTTCGTAATTCTATAAAGTTCGAGAGTGCAGCTCCAAGCTTTCAGTGGAGTAGCGTTGGAGTTGATAATTGTGAAATGTATATCTGGGATATTGGGTTTCATAATTATCATGAGCTTGAACTTTATAGGTCCATTTTGGTCCCCTTTGCTAGCTCACAAAATCCTGTAACGACACGGCGTGCTTTTCCAATAATTGGTGACTTATGTCGGATTTATCAGATTGGTTTAAAATTTATAAGAATCAAATAATTCATGTCTGTTTATCGGTTGAATTAATTATGTAAGAAAGTAGTTCAAGATGAACCTGTTGAATTATTACGTTCGGGTAATTCTTGTCTGTTTATCGGTTGTTTTAATTTTGGACAATTAGAACAAGATAAACTTGTAGAATTATTGTGAATTGATTTATTTTTTTAAAGATTATCTTGATAAAGTTTGTTTTGATCAGATATCTTTTCTATTGGGGTATTTGAATCAAAACTGAGACTTTATCCTCTAGAATCTCGGGTGGAAAATCAAATATTCGCGGAGATTGTTTCTCGACAGTTCGGCCTGCCAGATGACGTGTTCGGCCTGCCTATCAGAAAGTTTGGCCTGCCGACCGACGACAGTTAAGATTACGCGTTTTCATGCGGATCTGATCAGATATTGATCCGAACTTGATTTTGTTTCGATTTTTTGAGACCTAATCTGATATGGACTGACCCTAGGACCAATAGGTATAAAAAGGGAGTGAGTCTAATGATTTACTCAGATCAATTTGAGAGATTAAGAGCGATACTCTTCTAGTGAGCATCTGAAAACTCCCTGAGAGCTTTTGTTCACAAATCACGAACACTAGCTTTGGGTTCTCTCTGTTGGTTGGAAAGAGAGTCACCGGTGGAAGAGCTGTACGTGTGAGCCCACACTCACTCCGGTTGTGGATAGAGAATAGCAAAGAAGACCAGTTGGTTGAGGCTCTTCTGGAACGTTACTTCTCTACACAGGTCGCGGAGGTTCTTCGGCACACTGAGGTTAGTAAGATCTGTTTAATTTATACATATAACATATCAAACTTGTATTTTGGAAAATACTCTGATGAAAAATTTTAAAAAAATTCCGCTGCGCACTTTGTTTCCAACAAGTTTCTCAAAGATGGGTAGAGAGCCTAAGTCCAAGAAATTGGAGCTAGTTCACACTGATGTGTAGGGGCCTACGCCGGTGACTTCCCTTGGTGGCGTAAATTACTATGTGACGTTCATAGATGACTCTGACAAGAAGGTATGGGTTTATTCTCTGAAAAACAAATCTGATGTCTTTGATGCTTTCAAGAGATGGAAAGCCATGGTGGAGAACGAAATAGATTTGAAGGTGAAGTGCTTGCAGTCTGACAATAGGGGTGAGTATTTGAATGAAGATTTCAGGCGGTATTGTGTTGAGAATGGAATAAAGATGAGGAAAACCATTCTAGGAAAACCACAACAAAATGGGGTAGCTGAGAGGATGAACAAGACTTTAAACGAGCGTGCCAAAAGCATGAGGTTGCATGCGGGGCAGCCAAAGATGTTTTGGGTTGAGGCAATTAATACAGCCGCTCATTTGATCAACAGAAGTCCATCCATACCGCTGAAGTTCAAGCTACCGGAAGAAGTCTGGAGCCATAAAAATGTTGATTTCTCTTACTTGAGAGTGTTTGGGTGTGTTTCTTATGTTCACATTGATTCTGCTGCTAGAAGTAAACTGGATGCCAAGTCAAAGAAGTGTTTTCTGGTTGGCTATGGTGGACTTGAGTTTGGTTATTGTCTCTGGGATGACCAAAATTGAAAGATTCTCAGGAGCAAGGATGTGATCTTCAATGAAGGTGTTCTGTACAAGGACAGAGACAACACTGACTCCAGGGGTTCAAGTTCTGAATACAAGAAGCCTGAGGTTATTCCATTAAAGAATCTTCCTGAAGTGGAAGTGGAAAATCCAGAGGTTGAAGACCAAGAAAATGTAGCTCCAGAAGAAAATCAGAGAACTCCTGCCACATCAGTCAGGAGGTCTAGCAGGACCATCAAATCGCCGCAGAGATGGGAGAGATACTCCCCATCTCTGCAGTACATCTTGTTGACCGACAGAGGTGAGCTAAAAAGCTATGATGAAGCCGTGGAGGCTGAAGATTCAGTCAAGTAGGAGTTAGCCATGAGAGACGAGATGGATTCCTTAATGTCCAATCGGACATGGCAACTGGCAAAGTTACCACAGGGCAAAAAGGCCTTGCATAACAAGTGGGTATACCGGATAAAAGATAAAAGTAATGGCAGCAAACGGTATAAGGCAAGGCGGGTGGTAAAAGAATCCAGAGATATGCTCACCAAGATGGTTCTGACCGACAAACTGAAGTTATGCGCAACTTCAGTTGGACTTCTCCGTAAGGCGTGAGAAGTCGTTGCCGCTGCAGTTGGAGACATGGTGATTGATTAGTCTCCAAGTGGGAGATTGTTGTAGATGTGGAGCCAAATCAAGTCGACACCCCAGCAAAAAGGAAGAAAAAGGGAGAAACGCAGTGCTCGTGAGGCAGAGAGCCAGCGCCGTGGCTCTGCCAAGAGAGCGTTGCGGCGCTGGAACAAGAGCGCCTAGGCGCTAGCAGCAAAGCACCTAGGCTTCGAGTGAATGGCGCCTAGGCGCTGCAGGGGAGCGCCGCAGCGCTCGTTTCGAGCGCCGCGGCGTTGACGCGCTGTGTTGCACGATATTTTTGAGTCAGAGTCGAACTCAAACGCCCTAAAAAGGGGAAAATACTAGGATTTCTCATTAGTTGCTATTTTTCTCTTCCTTTGGGTATAAATAGACATAAGGTGGCTAGGGTTGTGTGTGTATGACATTAAGAGTGGCATTATTTTGTGTGAGGCATAATTCTTGAGAGCTCTATCCTTGAGAGAGAAAAATTCCCACATGGTGCTAGATAGAAGAGAGTTTTGGTAAGCATAATTTGAGAGTGTGTGAGAAATTTCTCTTGTAATCTGTAATCTCCTTCATCATAGTGGAATCTACAAGCGGCAGAAACAGGACGTAGTCTTAATTTTGGACGAACCTGTATAAAATTTGGTGTCTCTCTTTTCTTCTCTTCTTCAATTTATTTTTTGTAATTATTCGTTCTTGCGATCATTGGAATTAAGAGTCGCCTAATTTCTCAACACAGATGACTCTTGGGGCCTTGAAAGCATCACCATGTGGTCAGCTCCCAATATCAACTTCACCTCTTTGGTCTTACTGTTCTCAATGAGCCCGTGCTGCAAAGCTTACACCAATAGCCCATCCTTTTCGACGCAACGAAAACCCACTGAACCGGCCTAATTTTTTCGCCCATCACCATGGATTCTTCGGCCAGGTCCTCCAAGAACAGGCCACTTGGTCTCACCAACATCTTTGCTAGTTCCAAATCTTATATGTGAAGACAAACACAATGGATGATAAAGACCATGTTCTTCTTTATTTTTGTCTAGTAACTTTCGCCTTTTATCAGTGTTGGAGCCTTACTTTTCTCAATTTTTTACATTTTTATTTTTTCCTGTAAGATACAAAAAATAAAATAGATTAAATTAAATTCTCCTTCCTACTAAAAAAATAAATTAAATTTATTTTGTCCCATTCAATAATTGGAATATACAATTATATTTATGCTTTATAAATTCTATCTCTAACTTTTTTATATAGTACTCATTTAATGAAATTCTGACTTTATTTAGGCCTTCTCCGACCCGGCACTAAATCAGCAAATTGATGCTAAGATTTTGCAACAACTAAGCACCAAACAGCAACACCAAATTGGTGTTTGCTGCAATTCCGTTCATTGGCGCTATTGCACCATTCGCCTTTTTTTCTTTTTTTCTTTTTTTTTTTTTTTTGTTTTTGGGCGTTAAGATCATAAAATTGACCTTAAAAATTTATATAATTCCTAATTTTTACCCCAAAATGCATAATATTAAACAATTTTTCCTAATCTTTTGTTAAATATTTAAAAATTGTGTAATATGCAATAAACAATTAAAAACATCACAATTCAAACATGCAAAATGCATACACCAATAAAAATTTACATAAGACAGATTAGGGATAGAGACGCTTGTATTGCCCTTCATAATACTTTAATTGATCATTTGTGGGATGAGTATACCAATTCAGGAGAATACACGATTATTTATATGTAATTTTATTTTGATCTTTTATTTAATGTAGTGTTTTCTACTCATTCGAGTTAATATAATTTAATTTTAAATTATAATGTTTACGTAGAATTTTTTGATGTAATTTAGTTATTTATTATGTTTTGTAATGGTCAGTTAAATTAATAATATATTTATGTATTGACAAGAATAAATAATTATTAAGGAATAATTAGTTAAATAAATTAATTATTTGGTAATAATAAATAAAGGACATAAAGAGAATATTCTTTTTAGTGTAACTTTTGATGCTATTGGGTTAGAGATAAAGTTTAAGTTTGATGTTGAAATTGCACATTTTTTATGAAACAACACCAAAATATTGCAGTGGGTTTAAGATGACCTTACTCACCTCTATTTGGAAAAAATTTTCACAAACCAAAACTTGTAAAAACACAAACCTATCATGCAACTGCTAAATTTTTACATCACATATATACATAAACTAAAATAACCAACATATAAATAATTATTACAAACCATTTACTTACCCAATCATCAAATCACTCATAAAATTATAAACTTTAACTTTAGCAAATTAAAGGAAAATGTTTAGAATCCTTACCCTTGATGACAATTTTTTGGTGGTTAGTCTAGTGCCACTAATTCTTTCTTTTCTTCTTCTTGTTTTAAAACTAAAAACACAATCTAACCATATAAAAATCTACCCTTGTTTGGTCTCTATACAAAGCTATCTTAGTGAAAATACTTTCTTTTTCTTAGCTAAGAAATGAAAAGAAAAATATAGGAATTGGCTTAATCAAAATACTTTAAATCCTCCTCTCTTCTTTTTTTCCCCTTCTTCTATTCCTTGCTTTGATCCTTTCCTTTTTCTTGCTTGGTCTAGGATCTTCGTGATGAAATTTTAGAGGGTTTTTGCTTGGAACAAAACCAGTTTTTCTCGGGCAAGAAATGGGAGAAAAGTTTTTCTTGGCGAACTTAGAGATTGATTTTGTCTCAAATCACTACAAGAAAAACTACATTTAACGACATATTATTTACGATATGTAGTTTTTGAATGTCATTGAAAAGTACATACAACGATATCTCTAACAAACATGTCGTTAATAACATTTAAAACAATAATTAATGACATCAATATATATGTCATATTAAAGGTCTCCTTTTAACGACAATAGTTTAATGTCGTTAAATTATTTAACGACAAGTAAGAAATGTCGTCAAAGCCTTAAAAATTCTACGACACCCCTTATAGACGATATTGGTCAAGATGTCGTTTATAAGGGGTGTCGTGTAATCTCCAAGGCTTTGACGACATCTCCTACTTGTTGTTGAATAATTTAATGATACTAAACTATTGTCGTTAAAAGGAGACCTTTAATACGACATCTATATAGATGTCGTTAATTATTGTTTCAAATGTCGTGAATGACATCTTTGTTGGAGCTGTCGTTGTATGTATTTTTCAACAACATTCAAAAATTACATGTCATAAATAATATGTAGTTAAATGTAGTTTTTCTTGTAGTGAATGGAGGTGATTTAGGAGAAAATAGTGCATAAAATTTTTTGAGAATTCTCTTGAGGGGGGTTTGGTTTTGAGAGTAAAGGGAGAGGAGAAACGAGACAAAAAATGCATTCTTGAGGTGGTGCAAACATTTATAGACCCAACCTTAATTAATTTTCCCCACCTAACCTAAGCTTAATTAAGCTTCTAAGTGACTTTGATAGGTTTAATTTTTGGCTTAAATCCCCCAATGTTGGCTCTATGTTTCAAAAGGGGTGGAGTGTGGTTTTTATTTTCTTAATTGCTCAAGTACACCATCATGGTTGTAAGCTTAATTTAAGGGATTATGTCTCTAGGCTTTTCTTACGAGTTACCCTTTAAATAGATAAACATTTATGCTGTTAGCAATGACTAACTTAGCTGACAGGAGATTTTAATAGCTGATAGGTCCTTTCTCATTTTTTGAAATAGTGACACACTAAACACTGTATGAATCAATATCGATATGTTTATTCGTGTGCCGATTTTTGACTGTGTTGTCTTGCAATTTATTCTAGGCTTAGTAAAAATCTATACTTGACTTTTTTAGTGTTTAGACTTGGTAATGACATAGTTTTTTTATAGTATCACTTTCCAAGTTCATGTAGCATTTTCTAGCAAAATTGTTACTTGCGTAGCTCCGATTTTAAATCAATTAGCAATTAAGGACCTAATATGCATTAGAGTGTTTTTTGTTATACTGCTAACTTCATACTACACTCAAAAATTCTTATAATTAAATTTCTCAAGTTATTTACAGATTGAAATTTCTCCTGCTTTAAGTCGTGGTAGAATTTATCAATTAATTTATTAAATCACGAAAGTTAATAAATTTAACTTTTGAAATTTACTATACAATTTTGCAATATTTATATTAATTTTGTAAATCTTTTAGTCACAAAAATTAATACATGACATCTCTAGAAAAATCCTTAATTTAAATATATAAATCACATTGTTTAATCATAGTATTTTCTTAGTCATTACAAGATCAATAAGTTAGAGAGAAAAAGAGATAGATCGGAGGGGCTTAAAGACAGAGTAGATTGATGGGCGGAGTGATAGGAGAGAAAGGGGGTAGAGATAGGGAGAGAGGAGCTTAAATAGAAGAGATAGAGTAATAAAACAAATATCAGATTAGGGTTTCTATTTGATTTTTGAAATAGGAACAAAAATGTCAAATTAAAAATCAAACTAAAAAGAAAATAAACAATAAAGGGACAGTTCTAAAAAGTCAAAAAATGAAGGGTAGTTTTATTAAGTGGTGTGTTTTAAAAGCATTTTTTATAGTTTTCTCTTTAAAGAACTTGTTTGAAAAAAGGACACCAAAACTAATTGTTAGTACAAACTATACTAGAGGTGTTTATAGAATCTATTAATCAGCTTAATCCAATTCAATCCGTCAGATTAGATTGGATTATGAAAAATACATATCGTTTTGGATTAGAATCTCCTAATCCATGTAATATATAAACCCAAACTATATATATTATATAAATTATATATACATACACACATATATACACACAATATTTTAATTTAGATATAAACCTTTACTTCTATGATAGTTGTGTCCAAAGTGTATATTCTTGAAAAAAAGAAGAAGAAGGTTAGCCCAATTATAAGGATTAATATTATTTAGTCATATCTAAAATTTATTTAAGTTTGTCAGTTGTAATATTTTGTAATGCTATAATTTAGTTTATTATCAAAGACTTGCATTTTATTAGGTTGTAATATGTTGAATTTTCTTAAATTATGTTATGTTATACTATGTTAATTTTAATTGCTAGTGTTTTAATAAATTTAAAGCTCAATCTGTGAATCTTTTTGGATTAGATTTAATAACTGTAGCAGGGTGTTCACGGATTAGTTTCGAATTGAGATTTTTCCAATCTTGTATGTGCATATTGACCCCTAATCCGTATAATTCAATCTACGATCACCCCTAAACTATACATCTTACTATACATGTGTGCAAGCAGAAAAAAAAAAAAAAAAAAAAAAAAAAAAAAAACTGAAAATATAAGTGACATATAAGCTTATCAGAAGTTACAACTTTAATATTTCCATGATGGTTTTTAATACATGTGGGGCACGTTAGTCATGTTACGTGATTAAAATGCAATTTTATATATTACCAAAAATATATTTAGATGATTGTATGTGTACTCTTGCACAAGAGTTGCTGTTCGCGATGACATTAACTGATGGAGTTAGGCACAATAGTTGTAACATTAACTGATGGAGTTGGGCACAATAGTTGTAACAGTAACTGTAATTGTCTGGATACAACTCCGTGACTAAGGAAATGGCTATTCCTCCATAGCTATGAACAGTCGATGGAGATATGTCCCCCCTCAAGTTTTTAAATTTAAAATTTTTTACCCACAAAATTTTAAAAATTTTAGATGTGTGCTTATAGTATTTCCACTGAAAAATTAAGAAAAATTTTGCGTTATTGCCACTCAATAATAAAAATATAGAACCATCTATGATGAAGGCTTTTTTTTTTCCTCTTACACACAAGCGCACGAGCTCAAATTTTAGTATAGAATTGGTGAGTTAAGGGTTGTCGTTTTTCACAAGGATTGAAATCTAAAAACTAGCTAATTACCTTAACTGCAATGATTGAGTTTTATTTAGACAATCGAAATTTAAAGGACAATTAATGAAAGGAAAATAAAACTAATGAATCTAAATAAAACAAAACCACAAACAAAATAAATAATTTACAATATGGACCATTTATGTAAAATGAGTCTATGGAGTTAATTTAGCTCAATTCTTTCTATGCTTACCCTATTTTGCAATTATTTTCATTCCATTCAATTTATTAATCTAAGGCCCTAAATTCACCTCATTACCTCTTCCAAGCGTCAAATGAGATTCGATGCACAAATACCAAAATTGATATCTCTATCTAACTTGGTTAATTACACATTTATTAAGTCCAATCCTTAATTTGATTATTCAAGGCATTGATCTCCTCTCGGCCTCAAAACAACCAAGACTCTCAAGTTGATTATCTGCGTGTTCTTAGCCTTCCCAAGTATCAACAACGACATATGCATTGTTTCCCAAGTAACAATAAATAAGTCAATCTCTCCTGAGTATTAAAATTCATAAATTGCATCAATTAATTCATTGGCCAAAAAAATTACAAGCCTTAAGCATAAAGAAACACAAATGAAATTGAAATGATAATTACATCAACAATCAACAAAATAATCCAAATCCAACTAAACCAACCCCTAGAAACGAAAATTTAAGCCAACATACTTGTTAAAAATCTCTTAATGAAATTCATATAAGTAAATATATTCAACATATAATTACAAATACAAAATTCAATCAAGATTAAGGTAAAGAGAGAAAGGAAGAAGAAACTCTTTGTGGAGATGTGCTTCAAGTCTTTAATCATCTAAGAATCCATCAAAATCCTCTGAGAATTTTAAACTTCAAGCTTTTCTCTCCTTGGAATTTCAACTTTTCACTCATGGGTTTTTTTTTTTCTCTCTCAATTCCTCTATACCTTGCAACATGGGGCTCTAGGATTTTTAAGAGATTAGAGATTATTCAGTATCAATTTTGGGTCATTAGATCAAAAATTTAGAGCCAAGATTGCCCAAAAAACTAAATCAACAAGAAACAGCCCCTGGGCTTGCCCTAGGGACGGGCTGTCGTGTAGCTCTCGCTTGCCCCCTCACGTGTGTTCTAAGCTAGCGTGCGGCCGCGGAGAAATGTGGTGCACGATCATGAGCTCCACTGGGTGTTGCAACGCTCATGCACTGCAACACCGGATTGAGGTTGGGTATACCAAGGGAGCCTTTCAACTCCATTTTTAATGTCATGAAATCCATAAATCTTCATTTTATTAAATTCCTACAAAATAATACCAAAAACATCAAAATATCATAAATGCTTGAGGATTTACAGAATATCTAAGCTCAATAAATGTTTAATTTACGAGTGAAATACTCAATCATAAATATATCCAAGCAATAAAATATATCTATTTTCTGACTTCGTCACTTGTCGTGACCACCCAAAACCACCTTCTCATGGTGACGTAAAGACGTCATGAGCTCTACAAGTGGCTGAACATACTCGTAAAAGGAAATGATTTGTTATACTACATATAACGTATGGATATTTTATCCAGTTTGCCTCCACATGTGTTTCTCTTTCAGCTTTCCTATCCATATCAAGCCGTCCTAATTTAGAATTTCGGTGATGTTTCTTCTATGAAAAAGAAATTGTAGGGAAAAAAAACTCAACGACCTGCTCTCAAGCAAAACGGAGAAAAATTCGATGGCATGGTGTGTGAAGGTATTGGTTCAAACTTTGCACACTGAGAGTTTTATATCGTAAATAATTAAAAGTTTTAGTTATAACTGAAAATTTTAAAACACCTAAAAAATCATTTCATTTTCTTTTAGAAGGCTTAAATAGTACATCTCAAAAAGATGACATACTTTAGCTTTTTTCATGTTTTTTTCAGATATCACGGTTTCAAAAATCAAAAATAGAGAAAAAAGAAAAAAGAAAAAAGATTCAGCCCCTCCTCACCAATTCAAGGATATTGTTTCCTTTTATCTATACGTATACCATCTTAAAAGAGCCAAATAAGCAGTCTTCCTTTCATCTATATTTATAACTTAAAAGAGCCAACAAGCAATTTTCCTGACTTGTCAATTTTCGTTGGCTAAAACGTACCCAGCTATAAACTTTTTTTTTTGTTTTTGTTTTTTGCTTTTTATCTTTTTTACTTTTTAAGCTTTTTATTTTTTTCTCCTCTTTTATGGTTTTGTTATCTTTTATTCTTTTTCATCATTTTTAATTCTTTTTTTTGCCCTTTGTGCTCTTTTTTTTTTTTTTTCCTTTTTTTCGCCCTCCTTTCTTTATATTTGCATATTCAACGCTTTAGATCTTTTTTTTCGACGCTTTAGATCTTCAAATCAAAAAAATTTTACAAGAACTACCAGATCTTTATATCAGAAAGATACTAAAAAATACATGCGCAGCAAGCGTGCTCATCAATAGATGTATTATTAAAAAAAAAAAAAAGGGACGTTACCGTTGTGCATTTAGACACTATTAAGTGATGGAAAATATATCTAAGATATGCTGTCAGGGGCCACCTAACTTCATAAATTTTCAAAATTAAGCACGGTACATCCTAAAAAATCTGATGTACAGTAGATTGTTTAATTTCTTTTTCATGGTGAAATGAAAAAAAAGAAAAAAGAAAAAGGAAACAAGTAGGAAACTTGGAATCTCCACACCATACACTTAAAAGGAGAAAAATCTTCCCATCTGGGCCTTGCCAAAAAAAAAAAAAAAAAAGAAGAAGAAGAAGACAGGCCAGTGGGAACAGAAGCCAATACACAAGCTTGAACAGTCTACATAAACGGCATATATAGCAAACAGCGCTCTCTAACACCTCCAAATCTTCATACACTTACCAAATGCTTTTAAGAAACTAAAAAATTATCTGACAAATTCTACTCCTAATCCTATGGCAAGCATCGAACACTCATTTTTGGTATCGCGCAAACTAAGGGTGTTCACGGATAAGGAATCAATCTGTAAACTAACCCAACACCTTCGGAATCCGAAGTTGGGATTGGGATTTCCGTTACTAGTCCATAAGTCCCCCAAATCAACACAGCCTAACCCACTGTATGGAATCAAGGAGAACAGGAAGAGCAAGGGAATCTGTACACAAATAAGTTATTGGAACATTCCAGGCCAACACTTCGACGACTAGGGGCAGTCACGGAATTGTCAACGAGCTTTTTTTTTTTTTTTTTTTCGAATTCCCTTTGCTGCAGTTGACGACGGATTGAATCAACTGATAATGCCCATTCATTCCAAAAGAAAATAGTGCCGCTATTCATCACCCTCAGTGATGTTCACCACAAATGTGTACAAGCGCAGGCCCCATAAGTGGGATCCAGGGTTCCATCAGTGTAATGCTACTGTCAAATTTTGTTCATGATTCAGCAAACACTATAACTAAATTTGTGGTTCTGATTGACTTAACTGATATCGAACATCGATTAGAGTAGGTACAGAACAGTGGTAGCGTGAGAAAGGATATATATATATATATATATATAATTGATAACTGCAAATCAAGGGAGACGAGTACGACAGAAGGATATTTACAAAATGGTAAGGTAAACCAGTGTGGAACTTTTGATTTCACTTCTGTTTCATCAAAACAGAACCTTCCTAGCGATAGCAGCTTTACTCTGGATAAGATTGCCAAGCTTTTAGTACACATTGTAAACCTTTTTTTTTTCTTTTTTCTTTTGGTGCAAGATTTTATGAACAAAAGAATCTAGTTTACCTCTGGGACAGGTTAAGTGGTTGCCTTTGCTGGAGAACTAAGGTAATCAGCTAAGCATCGTGGGATGCCCAGTCTGGAGCATCCTCTTGATCATGTCCATCCCAAATGCGGAATCTGATGAACTGTCCAATGGCATAAATACATTAACTCTTTTGTTATGAGATTCTTAGTTTGAGGATTTAACACATTATTATGAAAAGGACAAAAAACTGAGGCCAATCCAAAAAGCTTAGCTGCCCGTACAACATAATTCCAGATACATCTTGTCGAACAGCATAGCGCAACTTGCTGGTCCAAAGAAGCTAACCAAATATCGAAAGAAACAGAAACATGCCTCGTCTCTGCTATAAACAAGGCCTAGCATAAAAAATCTGATAATCTAGTGTTTACACTTTATACTAGAAGCACATTGTTAACGACGATGATTGAAAGTTAAAACCCAACAAAAAAAAAAATTGATGCACAAAACGATTCATTCTGTGATGTATCCATGTGGTAACGTAATATCCCAATCAAACTCACTTTGTGACATATCAAGAATCACAAACATACAGAAAGAAAAAAATCGTTGAAGTTCAGAGAATAGGGAAGTCACCTTGGTATAGTAATTTCGTAAGGATAAGAGACTACACCCTCGCGATTTGGTATGGGTGGTACATGATCCTTCTTCTCATTCACAAATTTGATTATTTGAAACAAAACATCACGAAGAGATGCTTCGAGGGCTGCCCGCCGAACGCTGCTCTCCTCCAAGGCACTCTCTATGGTCATAGCTCCAACAAGAATGAAAATTCAGTTTAGCACATTGAGAATGAACCTGTGGAGTTCTTAACTCAAAGCAATGATAATTTTACCTCCAGGGTCCACTACAGCTTTGGAACGGTGAGACTTGCCAGAATGTGTCCTAGGGAGTAGGGACACATTCAAATTAATATACCATTGTTCCCAGTGCAGGCGTTCTATTTTGTGGGTGAACCAAGAGGCTTGTTTGTTTTTCACTTCATAAAAGGACAAACATATCTGCACCATGTATACCAAAGTTACTAGCAAACCATTTTACACATACATGCATGTGTGTATGTTTAATGAAAAATTTAACATTATTAGACAACTTGTTTCGATAAGAATAGAACATCTGATCCCAAATCATATATTTACCGCTACGATACTAGGAAGTGCACCACAACTAGACTTGTTGCAACAAAGCCTGAAGTAATGAAACATGACTTTATACTGTATATTGACGAAATGATAATTCCTTTTCCTCTACCATGGAGAGTTAAAAAAATGCGCTTCCTAAATTATGAAGAGAACGTAGATGCTATTTTAGCAATTACACTTTAAAGGTTGATGTTAACAAGGCTATAGCAGAAATAACGTGTTTGAACTTTCTTAATTACATCTCTGAAAGTTAATCCATGAACTACGTTATGCTCTTGAAGCCACTGGCAAACCACAAACCTGACTCTTTTTGTTTGGGTGTTTCTCTACCCAACTAATGAATTGCTCTATCTTCTCGTCAATTTTCTTCTCAATTTCCAAATCTCCACATTGAACCTGCGACAACAAGAAGCGTTAAAAAGAAGAAAACCAAATTACCAATCCTGGCATCAAACAACTATTAGGATTTTGACAAGAAAAGGTTTAGTAATGTGCTGCCTAAAGTAAACACTCTTCAGCATAGATATGGTTGTGAATATCAATTGGAATAAAACCGAAACATAGTTTGGACTTTGGTCATACATAGAACGTTCACAAGTAATATCTGGAAATGAATATGCACAAAAATTATTGATCAAAATATATACTTATAGAGGGAAGTAGTAACATATACTGAAGAAATAAATGCATTACACATTTAAATTACATGTAACAATGAAAAAGGTAAGACTAATCCAACTGAAGACAGGCAGTCTAATGAAGAAGATGCAATTACTTACGTATGTAATTTCGAAAAGTTCCAAATCAACATCTTTGGGTCGCACAAGACCCAAGGCCCGATGAAACAAAATCGTGTGTAGGATGCCTGCAGTCAAATTTAGGATATGGTCACTTGAGGTAAAAACAAATGACAGACACTAACTTAGTTGTGGACATCTAACTAAACAAGAAAATTCGGAAACGGAATATGAGTAGGAAAACAAGTACTATTTAGATTGCACGCCACTTTGACATACTTTCCCATAATACAAACGTAACAACCTGAACTTCAGAAAGTATGATTAGCATAGGGAAAACACAATGAACCGCCATCGTTGAAATGCAACAATCCCAATTGTACAAGGATTGACAGTTTTTCAATGAAAGAAAGAAAGAAACATAATCATGTACGTATGCATATATTGGCAGGGAAATATGCAATGCCACAATCGAAGAATGAAGATCCCACTTCCTTTTTCCCCTGCACCCCAACTTAACCAAATCTTTCTTTTTTGTCTGAAAACACCTCAACCTCTGCATTTGCACAAAAGGGTTGTGAAGGTAAAACAATGAGTTTCTCATTTAACCTCAACCAAAAAGCAAAAAAGAGAGAAGAAAAAGTTATCCACGTAGCACCCATAACTTGAGGCTTATTCTAAGGAAGACTTTTCCACAAATTTGGAAGAGTTGACAATGAACCAAAAAAAAAAAAATGGTTAAAGTTAATACAGAATGATAATTTTAAAACGGCTTCACAACAGCAAATTTAATTTACTATTATTATTAATTTTTTTATAAGCGGGATCATATTCAACATTATCAACTCATGTTCCAAAGTAGCACCAATCTCCAAGGCCCGTTTGTTTCGATACTCGAATCACGATTCAAATTATTTTGCTATAGTATTTTTTCTCACAAAAATTTAAATATTCATTCAAATACTCTATTCAAATACTCGAACCGGGTAAGAGACTCAATCCCCAGAAGCATTCCCCGAATTCATACAAAAAGACCAAACACAGACTCATTCCTAATTTCCCATCATAAGTTATTCGGTCCACATAACACACTCAAACCACTGTCTTGTTACCGTCTTTTACTGTTTAAAGATGTCAATTTGATCTCTATTTTTTATAAAATTGCTTAAACTAAGCTCACAAAATACAATTATTTTACAGATATTTTGCTAACCTTCCAATTCCAAAACCGATATCGCAAGTAAGTAATCCAAAAAAAAACCCAAAAAAAGATTTAATAAATTAATAAATGGGTCGCGAAGAAAAAATGGTAAAACAAAACATACAGCGCAGAACTTCTCGTATCTCAAACTCGAAGTGCGCTACTTCCTGAAAAACAAGTAAGAAATTTTGCAACTTCAGAATCAAGAGAAATGCTAATTTCTGATACAAATTTCAAGCTTAATCGATTACATATTTTTGGTCCCAAAAAAAAAGAAAAACTAAAAAGAAGAACGAGAAATTTTACCAATTCTTTGAGTTGGCAAACTTCGCAATTCATGGTTTGATTATGAATTCAACTGGATTTGCAATCAATTCCAACTGGGAAGGAAAAAAAAAACCCTAGAAATTTTGTCGAGGAGTAGAAATTTGGGTCAAAACTCGAAAAAGCTTGGAGTGTAGGCTGACCTGATTGATTAGCTCTGGCTTTGTTTAAACCATGTACGGATTTTGTAGACGACCTTTTTCTTTGACTGTTTATTAACTGTAATTGATATTAATTGCCTTTTGTTTAGCGATTAATTAGAAATTAACTGTAAATTACACGTATTAGTTCTCAATTTGGGCTGAGTTTTTCCGGTCAGTTGCCCAGGCTAAGAGAACAAACAAGCAGGCCCAATGTGGGCTCTAACTCGAGGAGTAACATTTGGGGAAAGTTTCATAAATAGTCTTTTAAGACCTGCCTTTTAAAAATATTACACCTATTTATTTATGACATAATTTAACATATAATATAAATAATAATATTACATATATTCGTGTAAATTACTAAATGATATGGCATAACTTTAAGGTATAAATTACACACATTTATTCTCAAATTGGGTCGAGTTTTTTGGGCCATTTGCCTGGGCTAAGAGAACAAAGAACAAGCCCAATGTGGACCCTAACTTGAGGAGTAAAATAAAGGAGAATTTTTATAAATATCATCTTTTAATATTTACTATTTATAAATGCCATATATGTTTATTTGTGACATAACTTAACATGTAATATGAATAATAATGTGATATAACTCTTTCTAAGCGTGACATGAATAAACACAGCTTTTAAAAGTGTGGCATAACATATAATTTTTTTTTTCAAAATTAGAGTGGTATACCACTTTTTTATTACAACTAGTTGAAAAATACATGCTATACACATTCATATTCGGTTTGTTGATTTTTTTAATTAGTGAATGATTTTTTTAGAAGTATACTTATTTTTCTTAATTCATTATTCTTTGAGCATAAGGTATAACGAAGAAAAAAAACTATGAAAATAGAATTGGTTTAAAGAAAAAACAGTTAGCCAGATTAATGAGCAATTTATTGAGGAGTTACGTTCGAGAAAATAGTATTTGATTTTGATAGGACAATAGAAAAGAGATGTTTATATAAGGACATGTTTGAGAAAAGTTATTTTAGTAGGGTAGTTAGGAAAGAAAAAGTACCTATAAGCGTCATATTTGAAATAAAAAGGTATAATTGAAGAAGACTATGAGAAAAAAGATTTAAGTAGGGGTACATTTTGAGAGAAGTTATTTTAATAGGAAAAATTAGAAAAGAAAATTAATAATATGCATTTAACATAAAAAATATATATGGGTTGAAATGAACAATTTAATTACGTGTGCTCTAATAGAATACCCTAGGTATAAGGAAATAGAGCATATTGAGGAAAATAAATTAAGTGGTCAAACAATATAGGAAATTTATTAAGAGATTCATATGAATTATATTCTGGATGAGTGGCGTGAAAGGGAAAAATTAAGTAGGAATACTTTTTAAAAAATTTTGAAATGATAATTAATAAAATAAAATAAAACTATGTAAAATGTTAGGGTAAAACATCAAAAATAACAATAAAAATGGTTAAAAAAAAAACAAATAGAAGGATTAAAAGGAAAAGGGAAGAGGACAAAACTTGTATCAGTTACCATAAAGAAAAGAAAGAGGACAAGAAGTGACAATATGGGATTGACAGAGGTTGGTATAGAAAGGTTAAAAAAAAAAGAAAAAAAGAAAAAGAGAAGGATAGGAAAGAAATAGAAGCAGCCAGTTAAACGACCACACATTTCTTCTTAACTTAGAAAAAAAAAACATAAAAAAGAGTTTAAGGAAAAAAATAGTTGAACGAAAAAGTAGTGTTTTTTACAAGCGACCATTCAAATCCCAAAGAAAAAAAGATAATTCCTCAAAACATAGAGCCCTTAAAGATTTTAAAAATAAGAACACATTATTTTGAAAGATTTTATGGAGTTTTATTTTTTATTCTCTACGCTTAAATTGTTCTTTGTATTTGTATTTTTACTTGAATAGCATGTTATAGAAAAATATTCATGCAAGTTTCACATATAGATTGCTTCGATATAGAGGTCTTGTAAAGTTGAAAGAAAAAAATTACTAAGTCGAATGGAATTGGACGAAAAGAGTTTATTTGCTAACAAAACAAAATTTAAGGGGACACGTTGACACATTTTGAAAGTCGGATAAAAAATAACATAAGTGATATAGTTCGAAAGAAAGTATAAAAATAATCTACGAAAGTCCGAAAACTAACGGAGTTAAATGAAAACTTTTATTTGCTAATGGAATAAAGTTTAAGGAGATTAAGTAGTGCACTTAAAAGTCAAAAGGCAAAATGACATAAGTGGCATAGTTCGGAGACAAATAGAAAAATAATCCAATAATTTATTTAATAGAAAAATATCACAAACATATAAATTGTATTTCACTTCGTGGATACCTATCCTAACATCAGGCAGTTATGTTGCAACAGAAAACACTAATGATTAGATTATTGACCATTTATCTATCAATTTAAAGGCAAGTCTCATTTTAGTTTATATACCAACCACATTTTATACTGAAAGATGAACAAGACAAAAATAATAATAATAATAATATTGGTATATGTAGAAGACGATGACAAAAAGGATTCTTATGAAATGCGATACCTTGAAGCGGACAATGCTTTAACGATCAACAAGGACTCTTGGACAGAAAATAATAATAATAATAATAATAAAGATTGTAGTTTCGAGAATCTTGGGATAGATAAAGAAACTTGATTAATTTAGGAAAAAATTGGATAATGACTACAAAGAAACAATCTTTTATAAACTTGGAGTACGTCCACGTGGGATGGGGTTTGAACTGAAAATTAATTATGTCTTTCAAAGCTACTCCTATATATTTTTCCTTCAATTATATTGTTGTTTATCTTTGTTAAGTTGCTTTCCTTTTCCCTTTTTTTTAAAATTTCAACTTATAAGGACTTTTTTCTTCTTCTTTTAATGAAATTTTTTATTATAAAAAAATATTATTGTAATCCTTCTTATTTAATTCCTCAATTAGCACTGAAACTTAGATAATATTTGTGATGTTTGGATCATCAGTTTAGATTGGCAATTTGTACTGAAAACAGTGCCATAGCAAGTTAAATTAAGAAAAAACACTGCATTATAACTAGTTTATTTTAAAAATCTTCCGTTTCGAACTAGTGAACTAATGAACATGAAAATTGTCTAATATCGACAAAACCATCCTCCGAGATAATGTTGGCACAAATTGTGGAGTACTTATGAAATCAACAATTATAAATTAACGAGCAAGTTGTTGTAGCATATCTTGTCATAGGGTGGAAAATATAGTGTAAAAGAAAGTAATTCACACATTAATCAAACTGTTATAATTTTGTGTTTTTGTCGCGTGTGAAAGGAAATTAATCTTTCTTTCGTGGGATTTGTTTCTTTCTTTCTGTAAATCTTTCATAGGATTCAGTCAAATTCTTCAATTCCTTTGATTGTTTTATCAGTGTGAAATGACATCAATCTTTCAAGGGATTCAGCCATATTGTCCCATCAAAAATGAATGTGGGCTCCACATAATGTCAATTTTACTACCACTAAGGTTTGTTTGGAATATTTTTAAATAATAACCACTAAGGTTTGTTTGGAATATTATTAAATAATAAGGAGTCACTTTCAGTATGATAGGTTTGTATTATTATGTGACGTCATTTGGTTCATTTTTATAATATCCTAGAAATAAAAATGACCCAAAAATGCAAGAAAACCCATCATGATTGCCAGTTTGCCCTCCCTAATTCCTTTTTTTTATTGCTTTTTCTCCTTATGTTTGTAATAAAGGTGGTTACACCCCATTGTTTCCGGTTGTTTCCTCCCACAAATCTTTCAATTTGTGTGGGTTTAGTGTGGTTTGAACGGTAATAATGAAAATAGTCTCCCCACTTTTCAAATTTAATTGTTTTCCACTAGATACATTAGTCTGTGCGGAGGGTTTGGTTGCCTAAGTGCTACATGTTATGTACTCTCAATCGACCGAATGTCTCAACTGATTGTAGAGATCTTGTCAAAACGAGCCTTACATGTGCTATATTATCAGTGTACTGAGAAACTTTTCCATTATCGGGTCTTAGTACAAGACTTTCTCCTTGAGCTTCATCAGATTTTATTGATGGAGATGGTTGAGATTGAGAGTATTATCTCATGTAAGTCGGAGTCATTTATACTAATGTTTTTAGATTAATGAGATATCTTCAAAAAAAAAAATTTTCCTTTTTTTTAATAAGTGAAAACAAGTTCTTATAATACTAAAACATAAGAAGCCATAAATAAGAGGGGGAAAAAACAAAGGGAAGCTTAAAAAGAAGAAGAAGAAGAAGAACAAGAAACAATCTAATAAAAACATTCATATTTTTCTGAATTTAAACCCTTTACACTATGAGGTTAGAATATGGTATTAATTTCTTTTTGGGCTCTTTGTTTAATTTTTTTCCCTCAAAACATCTAGATCATTCAATTTATTTCAGGCACCTAATGTAACAATTTCCAACTCTTTTTCAACAATTATACCATTATTAATTGTTTAGAACACTGACTGCTAAAATGGTTTCAATTTTTACAAGTATTTAACGTCGTGTCCTTCCAAAATTTTCTTCTCGCATCTATGTCCTGCAAAATATCTGGTTGATAAATTGTAACTACATCACCCTCCCATCTTTCCCTAGCAAAATTTATACTTTCGTTCTATTTATATTTATTTAATGAAATTACTCAAGAAAAAACAAATTAAATAAATTAAATAACATAAAGACTTGCGTAGAAATGAAGGATAGAGTAAACGAAAGCTGTGTGGTTGGAACTAATGAAGGAGAGCCTAACTTCTTAAAAAGAAAAAATGGAAAGAAATTAAAAGTAGGAATTTTCCCTAGATTGATCAACTGAAATATACATTTAACGCAACTACTTGAAAACTTGTTCACCTCTTGAGATGTACTTCTGGCCCATTTAATTTATATGTTTGAAAGAAAATTATTTTTTAATAAAAATATAAATTTGCTTAAGTTTAGAAATGAAGAGTAAAAGACCCTTTTTAAAACTTTTTAAGTAAATAACTAAAGTTTTTGAAAATTAAGAAAATGGTCGCTTTTATACCACTCATGTACTAAGGTACATCAATGATGTACTTATGCTAATTGGTATATTATTGATAAACTACAATACATCAATTGTAAACAAATTTATTAATGATAAACTATAGTTAATAAGTGTTTTACGAAGTTAATCAATAATGTACATCAATAATATACTGCTATTTATCATTGATGTATCCCCGTGAACAAAGGCTATTTTCTTAATTTTTAAAAAATTTTAATCATTTATCTAATTTTTAAAAATTTCAACTATTTATTTAAAAATATAGTAAAAAATAGGTTATTTGTCTAATTTTTTCTTTTTCTAAAGAGAAAAAAGTTTAAAGTAACACCTTTTAGTTTAAACCTATAAAAAAAAATGAAGAGTCATTTTCGAAGCAACTGACTTTTAGACACAATTGCCATATTTTTGTCTTGGCCTAATAGAATATATATATATATATATATATATATTCTCCTTCCACTTACCTATTTTTTAACAAGGACGATAGACCAATTAGGGACTCATCATAGGATGCAATTTAAATTTTCACCTTAAACGGGTATGTTGGAATTATTCAAGTTTTAATAGAAAGAAGAATGTTATTCACAACTAAAAGTCCTACCTTAATGGAAGCTTATAACGTGAAGAAGTATTTTATAAAATTTGAACTTTTTGGGAGGGGTTGATGACATGTATTCTTTAAACTCATTTTAAGCTCACATGAAGCAAGCATCCTACATGGCGTAGGCAGTGAGGTTCTAGAGGCATTTATTAGGTGCACTTAACACGTAGGCATGTGACATGTCCCGGACGTACTGGAATGGGTGTCCAAAAATATTTTTTTTCAATTAATAGAATGCATACTTAATTAAATTCGGATTTAAATTAATTTAATTTAGATTCAGTTTAATATTTTGAAAAATTATAACTTTTCAAAAATAGTGCAATTTATTTTAGTTTTCTTAAAAAAAATCCATTATGAATAGTTGCAGTTTTTCTTAAAAGGTGTTTTGAAAGATTTTTTTTTATTTTACGCAATAGAAAAATTGTGATCAAAATTATTATTTTGTTTTTCACACTTTTTCTCTCATCCCAAAAATACTATGTTCAAAAAAATTTTTGTCTTTCTTTATTATTTCTTAGCACAGAATCACATAACAAGGCTTACCGTATCTTGAAAGCTATTTACAATGATATTCCTGTAAACAATCTTAGTTGAGAAGGGGCTAATAAGCGCTTTAAAAAAAGCATAATTAGTACATGTTTTAAGTCTTCATTTCAGATCTTTGATAATATATTTATATCGATAATAACATCTCGATATATATGATCAATATTGACCAATTTTATCTTAAAAAAGACATATTGACGGATACAGATTTTTGCTGATATTGACATATCCTTGATTTAGAAACTATATATATAATTCCATTGGCGACATATATAAATATATATTCTCTACTTACTTTAGTTATATGTACACTTCTCTTATTCTTCGTAAATTATATACCTTGCCGTACCAATAAAATAAAATTGCACAGTTTAACCTGCACCAAAACTTCATGAATGCCAAAGGCTAAATAATAATATAATGATATTTTTAATTTTTATTATTTGACAAGATTCACGCATGTGATAGTGGAGGAATGAGCATTATCGTAAAATAAACAAATTAGAAAATTGACCACCAATTAATACTAGAGCGCTTACCTTTCTTAAATATTAACTGCAAAAGTTTAATAGAAACTCGAGGACATTGATTCCCACATATATATATATATATATATATATATATGGTGTTTAACAAAGTTAGTTTAAATTTATCAATTTTATTTTAAGCAATATAAAACTCGCATATGCTATAATACTTTCAGTTCTAACTCTCAGTTTCAACTCACATTCTAAGCACCCTTATATATATTGTGATCACAATGAAACTGAACTAAAATCCAAACAGAAAAGTGTTGACAACACATTTGAGATTAGTTTAATTGTATCAAAATATCTTGCTCAGATCTAAATGCAAGCTCCAACAAAGGAACCAAATCTTCTTTTGTCTTGGTAACAACACAAAATGTCGAAGTGGTCATATTGAACAAACAAAACATTGGGGGCTGTGGATGGGAAGGGGGGGTCCCTTGGGACGTCAGTGAGAAATTCTCTCTGCCGAGCAGCTCAATTATCACTTGCACTTTTGTAAGTTTTCCTCAGCTGAGACCGAATAAGCACCAAGTCACATGCAAGCTTTAGTACAGGGCTGGGGGGCATGACCTATTGTAGTCATGCAGGAAGGATCTTTTGTCCATTCCTTTGCTTTAGAATTTGTGAGGTTTTGAAATACCCTCCAAAATATTGTTATCCCAAGAATTTTTATGTATGCATGTGTGTATATGTGTACATAAGCTTATGAACTATATTTGGGTTTGTAGCTCTCTAGGAGGTGAGGACTTGAGAGGGCCCCTTGGAGGAGGGAATGTTTAGAATTTGGAGCCATCCATTTTTTCTTTTTCAATGAATTCTTTTTCTCTTTACATATATCATATATAGGAAATTTCTAAGGTAGGACCTCAAAAAATTCACTTCACTGCCAGTAGAGTTTTATTTTTCAGCAGTGATAAGATCCATATTAGAAATTGTCTGTTTTGTATGTACTTTTTATATTTTTTTGGTGTGATTTTATTTGACCAAATTCAACGATCAGAAATGTGTATTAACGGCATGAAATCCTACCCTATGAAGACCATTTATGTTATATTTCTACTCTTTTAGTGTGGTTGTTAACATGACTTTCAAATATTGTAGTGGATTCCTTACAACAACAAGCTGTACAAATATTGTTGTTTGAAAAATCATTTTCATCCCTTATATTTTGAGTAGTGGGGTTTTAACCTCATGGAGTGAAATAAGAGTGCTCCTCATTTGATAAATCAGAAAGAGGGATAATATATGTGGGGATCCCAAGAGGGTATATACATGTGCCTATGTATATGTATATATATGTACAAACCCTAAAGACTGATCAAAGCTTGGCCTGCAGACTTGTCCTAAAAATTCTAATGATCAAAAAGGGACAAAATTTTCTTTTGTTTGAAGGATTGATTTGGACTTATTTATCATCCAGCTATATAGAGGGTCTAGGTTATAGAAATGAGAGTACTGCTAAGGTTTGTAGCGCTGGATGTGGCCTACTTGAAGTGCCTCAGGTCCTAACTTAGTGAACAACATTACTTCTTGAACACATTAGTCAAGAGCGTTCTAACTAAACTAGATTAATTAGGGTAGTAGTATGTAGGGCTAGCAATTCGTATTTCGTGTCGTGTTAACACGAACACGACACGATTAAACCAAACACGAACACGACATGATTAATAAACGTGCTTAAAATACAAATACGAACACAACACATCTAAAACATGTTTAACACGACATGATTAAAAAAAATTATTTTATAAATTTTTATTATATAATTTTTTTTTAATTTTGACTAAAAAAATTTTAAACATTAAATTTTTTTACTATATAAATTTTTTTTAATTGTATTTTCTTCCAATCTTTAAATTTTAACTAAACAAGATTGGACAAAAAAAAAAAATTTAATGCCACCACCTTGAAACACAGGGGACACCAGCGCTTTCAAAGGTAGGTGGACGGGTAGTGTTTATATAGAGGAAAGAGGGGAGAAGGTCTCTCTTTGCTTTCGATGTGGGATGTTAGGTTCAAGACCTTAAAACCAATAAATATATTAAAAGCCCTTTTTTAACCAAAAACATTGAATCACCTGGGTGGTGGGCTGGCGGCATACTCAACCTTGGGAGCAAGGTTCAATTCGTTGCAAACTCATTTATTTTCGTGTCAACCCATTTATGACTCAATTAATATACGTGCGGTTCAAACTCATTTATTTTCGTGTCAACCCATTTATGGCTCAATTAATATACGTGCGGTTCAAACTCATTTATCTCGTGTCGTTTTCGTCTCATGTCATCGTACCTTATCTAAAATTGTCGGCTCTAGTTGTATGGTAGGATTTTATGCTAATATTGTTCGTTTTTAACAGTTAACTCTGCTCAAAATTACAGTAAAATAAAAAATTAGAACAGCTAGTTTTTATATAAATCGGATGGCAGAAAGACAAAATTATAGTTGTAAAGTATTTTTTAAGGTCTTACTAAAAGTATATGTTAGAATATAAACCACATGACGATGAGTTATATATTTGTGTATTGTTTATGAGAGCATAATTATAATATACTAAGTTCCTGAGTTGCTTTCTAGCTATACCATTGGATTGAAATTGCAAATAATCAAAATAATAAAAAGAATGTATGATGATATATATATATATATATATATATATATATAATATATAATTTGGGAAGAAGCCATGCTTTATTTCGGCTTACAGTTCAAATCCACTTACCCAATAGTACTATATGGTGATCAACATTAATGATTATGTTATCAGCAACTTGCTGGTGCACGACAATAAAATGCTTGCCATTAAAAAAAGTAATAAATATTATAACATCTTAATTTTAGAGCTTCTGTCTAGTTAATTGGTGTTTTTTTTTTTTGGTATATCACAAAGACTGAAGAGTTCTTGATACAGATATAAAGCTTGTAAAAAAGTTGTTCGTTTGCCTGACACAAACAGCAAAAAGAGGATGTTAAGTTTCAACAGAACATGAAGGAATATTTGTGGCGTATAAATGCGGTTAATTTGGGTCCTCTCACAAGGAATGAAAAGGACTTAGATGAGATAACATGGCTACATGCAAATCTGTGTATCTCTGTCTGTCTGTCTTTCTAGAGAGAGAGAGAGAGAGTAATTTAGTGAGGGGATCGTATTGAATCAAAGTGGTGAATTACACAGCAATCGTCCCTCCCCCCACTTCATAAAAAGAGGACGAAAGTTGAGGAGCCCTAGAAAGGCTGCATTGCCGCGTAAGGGGAAGACAACAAATGGGGTCCACTTCCAATGTGCGATTTTACCATAATACCCCATTCTCTTCCATGCATTGTTGTCACGTCATATCATGGCTCCTATGTAAAATATCAATTATAATTAGCTTCCCTAAATTATGGGTATTATGTGAATTGACCTCTGAGTTTTTTATCCCTAACAGTTAGTTTTTTAGCAGTTTTAGTTATTAACACTAAAATTAACGAAAGATATATGAAATCTAGTAATTTTAGTATGTGATTATCTTTGTTAAATTTCAAAAGTTTTAATTTATTGACATAAATTTGATGGATAAAAAACTAAATATTGGGAAGTAATCTTTTAAGGAAAAAGTCTAAACACTAAAGTGTACACTGCTCATAGTTTGAGGCCTAGTAGTACTAAATTTCTTATTGTTACAATTTTTTAATGTCACCGTTTTATAAAATATAAATCATCTTACAATTTGAAATAACACAAAATTTACTCCCAAATTTATCAAAAATTCATTGTTAGTTATAATTTTAGTACTTTCATTATTGAGACGTTATTTTTTAAACAATTTTAATCAGGTGTTGATTACGTAGCTAATTGGTGAAGGGAAATATAACAAGTTTAATCTAAGTAGATTTTAAAATCCTAAAAAACTTTAACAAATTTGAAAATTCTTTTCCACTCCAAACCCTCAACGTTGCTTTCTCCTTTGCTCACAACCCCTGCATCATTGTCATGGTTCCTATGTTGCACCTTGCTAACTAGTAGTTACGTGATCCATACATAATTACAACTCTTAGAAATTGATATTTCAATGATAAAAATAAAATCATAATTCTTGATGTGGTCATGGGAGTTTTGTGCAATATTGAGTTGTGGAGAGCAAATTGAGACAATCTTGTTTTTTCCTAAAACATAGATAAATATGTATATGTATAAATATAAATATATTACCTAAATATACAACCTTCCGATCTCAAAACCCTTTCTTCTCCGGTTCTATTCACACAAAAAGTTAAAGAGTCATTAAAAACCTAGTCCATTATTCTGATAATTGACATAGCTTAGATCAATGCTTCACCTTTTTAGACTTAAAAAGCCTATTAAGTACCCCGCTCCTTAGCTTTTCCCAACTATAAAGCCAAAATAGCTGCCAAACAAACACCTTATTCTTATTACTTAATAAATACTTTTTTCATTCACTACGGCTGGGCTAAATATCATACTTTTTTTTAATTACAAACTCCAAAGCTCTCTCTTATCGTCAGGTTAAAAAGGGTACTAGCTAGTAAAAAAAGCCGAAGACAGACTTTGATCCCAAACAAAGACATGCACAAAATTAGGGTCATATGAGAGTGTTTGGGAACTAGTTTCAACCCTAAAGAGTGTTTAGAACTTCAATTATAACTGTAAATAGTATAAAGCTCTCAATAAGTATAGTAAAAGACCAAAAGTTACTATAATGTAAAGCTCCCACATGCCGCAATTCTTAAACTTGAAAACTGTCGTTCCAAATGAAAGCTAAAGTTTCAGCTACTATAATATAAAAACACATATATATTACAGTATAAAACACTCACATATTATAATATAAAATAAAAATATACTATAATATAAAACTCTTATACAGGATACAGTTCTTAAGTTATAACTTCTGTAGAGTATTTAAAAGGGTGGTAAAAAATGTTGGTTAGAACTATTTTTATAGTAGCATATGAGAGTTTTATATTATAATAAATTTTTTTATTATTATTACAGCGTATAAAAATTTTATAATATTTATAATTATTTTTATGGTATCAACCAAAGAGCCTATAAGTTTTAATTGGTTTGATTCCCATACACTCTCGGATATATACAAAAGAATTATTTTTAGAAATATTCAGCGGGAAAGGAATCTATGTGAAAAGAGAGAAATAAGAGGGTTGATGATGGAGACAGAGCAAAGACATGAATGTTAGAGAGGGAAAGAGATAGAGAAGAGAGACAGAGAGAAAGAGCCCGAGAATCGAGGGGATGACTGCCCCACTATAAGCCACAAACGGCCACAATGTAGATGATAAATATTTTCTTGAGTCTGCCCGAAGTGCCCGAAGCTTAATAGCCATGCGCAAACAGGTCGCGTCGTTTTCCACTGCCCTGCCCGGAACAATGAAAATAGAGAAAGCCGGGTATACGTGTAGGACTCAATTCTGACCAAAAGTCTCGCGCTCCGGACGGCACGCGCGGTCAGGTACGTACGTATTCAGTGACTAGTACTACGATCTTTGTCTCTCTTTACAATCCTTGTAAAAGTCATTACAACATTTAGCACTGGTGTTTATTTTTTTAAGTTCGTAAATATTCTAATCCGACTAGTACTATAATCTCTGTCTCTCTTTACAATACTCATAATCTCTTAAATTAAGTTAGCATTGTATTGAATATGTTTTGGAATCAAATTAAAACTTAATGTTAGAAGTTAGATACTATAATATGTAAAAATTTTACACAATAATATATTATTGGTTTATATTATAACATGTGATAGTTGAAACTTATAATATTTCAACTTTATTCTCAAATACTCTTATTATATATACCATCAATAGCGATAACGATAACTATATGATCTATTAGGCATTCTTTCCTATCATTAAGGGATTGATTCTTGTTCACAATGAGGTTACAATTATGCCCTTCTCGGTGGTTAGCTAAATATAACTTCAACCACTATGATTTGAACTCCTTAACTGTTAGTAGAAAAGACATACGATATATTCTTTTATCGTTTTACATGCGGTCTAAGTAGATTCTTTTTATAGAGATGGAGTGAGAGCATGAAGACAAAATATTTAGTTGATTTTTGATAAAAATTTAATGATTTTGAAAGTTGTGTCAACAGGTGGATTTTTTTTCTTTTTCTTTTACCTCCATGAAAGTTATATAAGAAAAAACCTAAAAAGTAATAAGTAGAAAGAAAAACACATCAATAATTCTATTGTGGTGTTTGATAAAATTAGTTCTAACCATAACTTTTGGTTGCAATAATGTAAAGTTATTATATGTACAGTGATTAGAAAAAATGAGATATAGTGTAAAACTCTCATATGCTACGATTTTTAGTTCAAAAGTTTTAATTCTAACCATACTTTTCAAATACCTTTTAAAAAATTGGGTAAAATTAACCCAAGAAAGAAGACGAGAGTAAACGAAGGTGTTGTCAAAATTGGTAGTCCAAGTTATCTTTCTGAGGCAAAAACAAACTTGGGTTTTCTTCTTTTTTTCATGGGAGAAGGTGGTGTTTGCTTTTTCATTTCGGCTTTCTTTTTGCATCCATGTTTCGTTTTCCGTTCAAAGCTAAAACTTAGTGTTTTAATTTGCCTAGGGGATTGAAGATGATAAGGAGCACTCTCAGGATAATTTACTGGAAAAGGAATGTCTCATCTGCTATACTTGGGGACCACGAATATTATTCGAATTCTTTTTTTTTTTTTTTTGGGCCGGTTCTGATATTGTTGGCAAAAAGTTTGGCCATGTTTGAATGTGAGTTTCAATTTCTTTAACTTGGATTAGTTTTAACATTCTTTGGAGCTTTTTTTTCCCTTCTTTAATCAATGTACACGAAAAAGAGGAACCTTGTTAAGTCCTTAAACTAATATAAGGCAATATCTTTCCAAAAAATGATAGAAGAAATGCATAGGAAATGCTCAATTTTTTCAATTAACCAGTTGGTCTACTATAATTTTTGGGGGTTACTTAATAAATTATAAGAAAAAATGCAATTAACACGAAAAACTTAGAAAATTTTCCTCAACTGGGAAAAGCGTCAAACA
Source organism: Artocarpus heterophyllus (assembly GCA_025403435.1). Classification (NCBI taxonomy): domain Eukaryota; kingdom Viridiplantae; phylum Streptophyta; class Magnoliopsida; order Rosales; family Moraceae; genus Artocarpus; species Artocarpus heterophyllus. The sequence goes on from CM046327.1 coordinate 19,141,830, forward strand.
AAAATAGGAATTTCTAGTTGCAATTAAGCTGAGATCCTTGTTTTTTCCAGATACGGATAGCATAAAAAAAGAGGTATTCCTAGTTACGTTGTAATTGAAATAGAACTAACATTCTGTAGTTCTAACGTTTTAGATCGAATTCACTAAAAAAAAAAAAGGCAATGGGAACAATAATTTGCAGCCTCAATTAATGGAATTCAACCAGAAAAAAAAAAATACATCACGAAGAATAGTATTTTCTCCCCACTCTTCCCAAGTTCTTTTTGAAAGTGAGTGTTTTATCACAATTCAAATGTATCTTTTCACTGTAGTGTTTCCTCTTATAAAATTTTAAATTTCTATTCAAACTTTTTGTTTGAACTTATGAACCAAATGCATTAAATTTGTTAAATATTAACCATATTTTTTAAAATAAATCCCAAAGTGGCATTTTCAAATAACCTATTGCTTAGATTGCGTTTGGATGCATCGCTAAAATTCTCATAGAATAGTACTAATAATAATAAGAATGGAACAAGAAGAAGAAAACGAATAGAAAAGAAAGTATGGATTTGTTCGATTACAATTTTCTAAAAACATGAAATGGAATATAGATATTTTTGTTGTTGCGCGAATAGGCTATAATGCAATATCTATACTTGACTCCATACAGAGGTATAAATATATGGTTATTTTTATTTTGACAAAGTTACCCTTGATGAAGGCCGATCAGGTGTAGGCAGGCAGAGGAGCTATAACCTAACTAATTGAGCACGGGCAATGAGCTTCATAACAATGGTGTGCTCGATCTTTGATGGAATGAGGATTAAGATAGAGTTCTTGTTCAAAATATCAGTCATATATACTTAGGTTTGATTGAGAAAAAGACTTAAGAATCGCTTGTATGTTTCCATAAAACTGGTATTCCACCAAAAACTTTCTTGAATTTGTATACCTAAATTCAGCGCTGAAATGGTCATTCATTTTTAAATTGATTTTAGTTATTATTTTGTTTTAATTTAGTATATGTTATAGCATGTGTTGTTCTACTAATGAGAACAAAAGATTACAAATGGGATCAAAAGCGTAACCTTCCCTATACCACTAGACCAAAGGCTTACCCTTAAGAAAAACGTTGAAGACAAAAGAGTAGTATAGTTGAACACAATTGATATTAGTTAAGATCTTCTCCTTAAATGACTCCTTCTAATGCTGTACTATTTTTACTTTTATTGTGATTTCATTCCATTCCAATGACTAATTAAACCGAGTTTTTTGAATATATTTTAGTTTTCAACCAGACAAGGAAAGTTGAATAAACCAGTCAATTAATTCTTATTTTTATTCCTATTCTTACTTTTCAACTCGTAAAATCATCAGCTAATAGTGTTCCTATGTTTAATTGAATAAATTGACAGTGCTTTAATTTGTTTCCTATACTTTATTATGAACATTTTTTAATTTAATGATCCTACGTTGGAGCATTAATATTTCTTTTGGACATAATAAAAACAGCTACATTCACATATCTTACAACTTAAGTGATAAGATTTAATCTTTCATTATCAATAATCTCTCAATCAAGATAGTGGTTGACAAATGGTTCCACAATTCTATGACATGTGGGACCCCCCCTTTGGATGTCAAATGCCCCGTCACTTTCTCATGTTCTTCAAATACATTTTTAAGGTCAATTAATCAACACGTTTCATAGACGTTAATTTGCATTCTCACCACATCTTCGCAGAATCTTACTTGGCCTCACCTAATCCTGTGGGTTGCCATAATAGTTTTTTGGCTCATAACGGAGTATATTGGCTCATAACCGGTCAACAGTTTTCATGATACACCAGTAAATATATATGGTTGTAGTTTTAATATTTACGTTTTTAATAGATATTGGTATTATTAGTCGTTTAATGTAAATTTGAAGGTTGTAATTCAGTCGATAGTTGATAAAAAATAATAGGAATTAATAAAATTAAATTTTTTATCACGTCACATCATCAATTATTATTAAACATACTTTTATCGGAAAGATAACCATTAAAAACATAATAACTGAGAAGTCATCTATATAATATATATACAGTGACTTTATGAATATTTTCTAGTACTAACCCAAGAAAACGTTACGTCACTTTGATTTGTAAATTGTCATATATACGATTTGGTAAGTAAAACAGTAGCATATATACTGTAGCCACTCCATGCACTTCTCACAATTTATTTTCAAAAGAATGCGACTTCCTCATGATCCTCAATGTGAACCGAATAATATTACGGGTTCGTTTAGCAACCTCGCATAAGAAATGTGGTTCCAACGTTTATAGTGTAAAGTTTTTTTATGCTATTGTATAAAACAAAGATAGACTATAATGTAAAGCTCTCATATGCTACAATAAAATTGTTCTAAGTGTATTACCAAATAAACTCTATTCAATCATTGTTAACATTGTGATGGGCATCAAATTAGATAGTAATACTCAAGTATAACAAAAGACAATTTGAGTGTGTTTGAAAATACCGTTTCAACCTAAAAGTTTTGGTTCAATTAAACCAGTTTTGTTATAATTTTGTTTTGTTCACAAAATTTAAATTACTATACAATAGTATATTTGAGAGAGTATTTTGAACTTCATAGTTCAAATCATAAACAATGTAAATTAAAGCTCTTATATGCTACAACATGCGATTCAAACTCTAGAGTTTAAACTCTTCTTTCAAACACCCTAAATGTTTTTAGTGTAAACCTTTACTCCAAACCATATCTCCAAAAGTCTTCTTTTTCTTCAACTTTTTGTTTTGTTTTGTTTTGTTTTTGTTGAAAAAATTACAATACATGGCAAAATTATTGTTATGAGATCAAAATTCAACACAATATTTAAAATATCTTAAAAATTTGCTCAATTACATAATAATTATTTTAATGATACTATTTTAGTTCATGTATATAATATTTACAAATTAGAGTTATATCTGGGTCCTTTTGTCTCGTTAAGGTTTTTTTTTTAATTTTATTGCTTGCAAAATATTCCAATTCTACACATTGAATAAATGTTAGGAGTATCGCCTGAGAGACATCTAGCTAGCTAGGGTTCTTATTATAACCACACGTTTGAATGATGATTAGTTCAGACATGTATAAATATCGTAGTGATTATCATGATCATCAATTAATGTGTTGCACACAAGGGGCTTTGCTATCAGGCAATTCTTGGGTTGCCGCCAAGGTAGTGATCTAGTGTGTGAGTGTGGTGGGGAAGGCAAAATTCAAGCCATGAGTTTCGGCAGTGGCGCCTTTTTGGTTGGTGTGTAGGGACACAAACTTTACACGTAGTTCCACGTGATTAGCCCTCCTCTCCCTTTGAACCTGTTATGATGGTTCGTCATCAGCATATTCAGTAAAGGAACCACACAAACACAAACAAAGATTATTCTTTTGGAAAACTTGATTGCTACTATCATTGTATATATTCTTGTTGTACTAGTAAATCCCACTAATTCAAGCAGAAATAATTAATTATTCTTTAAGAGAGTAGATATTATTAATTATCATTGCTTTGTTTACATTACATACCTAAGTAAAATAGAATATATAATGTTACACATATTTAAGGTGTTTGAAAGAAGAGTTCAAACTATAATAATTTGAACCGCACACTGTAGTATGCCAAAGTGTTACACTGTAACATAATTTAATTTTTTATGTGAAAATTTTACATTGTTTACGTTAGAACTCTAAAGTTCAAACCAATCTCTCAAACATCTTAATAATTGTTTGCTTGTGAAAATTTGCTAGTGCTAAGCGAGTTGTGGTGATTAAAGCATGCCCACATTCTTGGTAACATTTGGAATTACATTTTTGCTATATAGCCAATTTGTCTGGTTTTGTTTTGTAAATAAAACAATCTATTTTTAACCCGTACTTTAAAGTGAAAATATAAATAGTGAGGATTTGATTCTTGATCGAATAATATGACGATGGAATTTGTTCTGATATCAGTTCAATAATTATACATATGTGTGTGTGTGTGTCGCTAGCTAATTTGTTAAATCACATTTTTTGTGTTTACAATCAAACTGAATATTTGGCTTGGCAAGACCCACACGGAGAAAATGCAAAAGGACGAAAAGGATCAAAAGGGCGGGTTTAATCATACAATTTTGTTAATGTTTCTGTGATATAATGTACTGTTATTGGAATCATTAGGACAATAATGCAGTAACAATCCCTGTCAAATTAGTGTTTTCACAAGGGCAAAAAAAAGCTATAATGATCAAAAGGGTATAGCAAAGACTGACCAGCAAAAGGAGAAAAGTCATTAATCACTTCCCTCCAAAAACCGACTGAATTCCAAATCTGAGGGGGAGAGAGAGAGAGAGAGATAAAGGGAAAAAAAAGACCCACTTGTTAATTTATTTGTATTTTTGTTTAATCTTTTACCTGGACAAAAGTTGTTGCTTTTTATTCACATATCGATATTGGTTATACCTATATAATAAGGCTCCCTATACACCCAACCCTCTATTCTTTTAAAACCACAAAAGATTTGGCTAAGAAAAAGGGCTACATACTACAGGCCATCACAATATAAGTTCCACCAAGGCAACCCCATGTAATTCACAGCTCATTTCTCTCTCTCTCTCTCTAAGATCACAGATTTGCTAAATACACAACAAAGCCAACTTTCTTTAGCTTTTTCCCATCCCACTAACTAAAAAAAGTTTAGCCCTTCTCTGCTTTTGATCTTGGTGTTTTCTTCTTTTCTTTTTTGGATTGTTGTAGATCTAGAAAGGAGAAAAGAGATGATCCAAGAACTTTTAGGAGGTGCAGGCTTATTAGCAGGAGAGCGGAAAATCTCCATCAATGGAGGAGGAGGAATATTAGAGGCAGCTTCAACTTTACCTCATTCGCTTTCTCCTTCTCTCTCATCTTCCACTGCAATAGCAAATGCAACTGCTTCCACCGCAACTGCCTCGGCTGCGACCGCGACCCCGACATCCTTGAGCAATTCGGAGAATTTGAGGTGCCCGCGGTGCGATTCTTCCAACACAAAGTTCTGCTACTACAACAACTACAATCTCACTCAGCCACGCCATTTCTGTAAGACGTGCCGCCGATACTGGACCAAAGGAGGAGCCCTCCGGAACGTCCCTATCGGCGGGGGATGCCGAAAGAACAAAAGCAGCACCGTGGTCTCAGCCTCCGCAGGAAAGTCAATCACCGCCGTGGGGAAGATGAAAATGGTGGCGACCGAGATCGGAGTACGGTCGGAATTTGGTGGCGCCGGCATGGGGTTCGAACCCGACCTCTCTTCGACCCCAATACTATGGGGCTCCCCACAAAATTCTCATCTGTTGGCTTTACTCAGGTCAGCTCATCAAAACCCTAACCCTAATCCACTGTGTAGTAGTAGTACTACTTCGCTCAATGTCAAGGAAGAGGGTAATAATAGTAATGGCATGATAATTGGGTCCCACATGATGAGAACTACAACCGATCATCAGTCATCAGCGGTTCCAAACGGCACAGTGAATATTGGTCGGAGCATGGTGTTGGATCCTCTGGGGCAGGTTCCATCGCTTGGTCTATGCAGCTCCTTTTGGAGATCATCATCAAACAACAGCCAAAATCATCACCAACAAAATGTTTTCAATTTCACACAGCTTGGTGAAGCTGCTCAGAGCAATACTAGTACCAGTGGAATACAAGAGCTGTATCAAAGGCTAAGATCAACAGCAACAACATCATCATCATCAGCTAATACTATTAATTATTACAACGATCACACGGCTGGGGTTCTTACACATCATCATTTGGACTATAATTCTTCTCATTCATCCTCTTCCTCCACAAATTCTGCTTCAACGACGTCGTCGACCATTTTGGAGTCGTCCCCGGTGGCCGGCAGCGGCGGCGGCGGCGGCGGCGGCGAATTGGGTTTTTGGAACAATCAAGCTTTCTCATGGTCTGATCTTCCAACATCTAATGGTAGCACTGCATATCCTTAACAGCCCTTTTTTGTTTTCTTTTTGATGTTTGTTTTATAATACTAGGTTGTTCATGTATTACTGTTTTCCTTTTTTTTTTTTCATGGAGTTGTGATTTTCCTTTTCCTTTATAGGTGTGTTTTGAGGTGTGGTTTGGCTAATTAAGGTGGTGCACTAAGGACCCCAAAAAATGATAAACTTGGAAATATTAATTTAATTTCAGCGTTATTTCTGACTAAATTTTTCTGAGTGCCTCTTTATGCGTTGTATATTATTAAATTTATTACATAAAATATTAGAGGTATTTCGTGGATGTTTAAGATGGTGGCATGCTAGGTTCCATCTTTGATAGGTTGGTAATTTAACTGTTTTTCCAGCCAATTATTAATATACGTGTGCGTATAAATAATATCTCTCATTCTAGATCTTTCAAGTTAATATCTTACTTCTTAATTATTTATTCCAAACTAATCAAGTACTAAAAGTAAGGATGTAAATTATTGTGGTGGAGTATGAAATTTTAAAGAATTTTTTATTTTAAAATAAATTAAAAGAATGCAGTGTAAAGTTAATGTATGTCTAGCTTGGCAATAATTTTGATTGACCCAATCAGTTTAGCTTCTTCTTTTTTTCAATTTATTAGTTAGGGAATTAGAAGTTTTCAATTTAGTAGGACGTGTTTTTACCGTTTTGTTTTATTTTCAATTTAAAATAAAGTCGGGTGTGTTTTTTTCTATTATGTATTTCTACAGTTAAACTACCATCCAAGTTCAGCCTTCGGTGAGTTTTTAATATGGGAATTAGTAGAGGCTTGGTTTTGGTGGTGGTGTAAGTGGGATATATCTAGCTGACATAAAGAATGCATTTGTTGTTTTATTATGAAAAAAGTGAGGAATGGAGTTAGTGTAAAAAAACAAGGCTTTGGTTTTTGGAAAGAGTTTCCTTAAACAGCATTTGATTCTTACACACAGTTGGTCAGAGGATGCCCTTTTTCTGTCTGCAGCCTTATAAAAGCTTTTGTACCGCTCTACAACTAATTAAAGTGAAAACTAATTACCAGCTTTTGCATGAAAAAAAAAAAAAAAAAAAATCCCCTCGTATCTTCTTTTGATTTCTTGCATTAAATTATTCCGAATATTTCTCGTAACAGCAGGAGTTTTTTCTCTTTCTTTTTTTTTTCAGAATTATGTACCCAACAAGATATTTTTAGTGAGTCTTTTCAACATTCCAAGGGTTAGCTTTTTATGGAAAAAAAAAAAATCAATGTATGTGATATTCATTCTCATCCCCTTTATCGTTTTGTGTTGGTTCTTACCATGTAATATACTTGAAGAGGAAACCTTGCTAAATCTCAAGATAATTTTGGTTAGTAAATTATTCGAGTATAATTTATATGTAATAGGCCGTAACATTTCAAATAATATAGCTAAACTTATTATTTATGTCCTACTAGGAAAGTCATCAGCTAGCAGCTCCTTAAAAAAAAAATTATAAGAGGCCGTATATTATATGTGTGTACACACGCGCGCATATAGGAACTTCGTCTAACGCTCTAACCTATCCAACAGGGAACAATTTTAATGTCCTAGAAGGGCTTTTTTGTTACAATATTTTTCAGGGAATCTTAAGGAAGAATTGCACAGCTAGATTTTTTTTCATTTTGATTTTCGCTCTTTTTTTATTTTTTGTGATTCAGTAATTGTTTCATTATGAGCTGTGAAAAATAATTAGGACTTATGTACTAGAAATTTTTTTTCCAACTATTTAAAAATTTATATAGACTAGTGTCACAATATATATTGTGCTATACAAACTTTGCATCACGATTGATTTGATTGAAGATACACGCTAGCATGAGATGTATATTGCATGTCATGCATTCTGCTAATTAAACTTATACTTCACTCCTAATTTCAGTGTATTTTTTCTCATAATGAAAAGCCACAAATAATAAATGTGATAATGCAACTTATAATTTGAGTTAAACTTTGATATGTGTAACATTTGCATCTCCTAATTTCAAATATATATATATATATATATATATATTTGCATCTCCAAGTATAGAGATAAGATGCGGGGCATGGATAAATAACCAACGTCCTATAAATCAAAATCAATAAATTTAGATTATGGTTGGACAAATAAGTTGGAAATCAATACATCCTCTTTTATATAGAGCAGAGAGATTAGCAAGCTAAAACATTTCTGAACTTAAAAAAAAAAGGGCAAGTGTGGTCCTTGATTCAATTGCAACTGTAGGTTAATTTCCAATCCAAAAAGGAGTGAATCCAAAGCACTTCAACCCCTATCTACCAAGACTTGAGTAATCCTTGGCTCATTACTAAGGTATTACTAAGCTATCTGGGGTTGTGGTTCTACCATACAATTTTAACTACCAAAAATGTAAAATTCTTACATGTTCTAGTACACAGTTCTAACCACAAAGTTTTAACTCTTCTATCAAAGTACATAATACGAAAATCATAGCATATATGTTTTGGACGCAACACTTAGTATTATCAAGTTTAAACCAAAAAAAAAAATACTTGAACATATTTGACAAAAGTTATTTTAGTGATTAGAAATAAGTTATCTGTTGGAGTGATAAATGGGAAAAATAATATTTTAGAGGACAGCATACAATGGTTATGTAAAGATAAAATAAGACAAAAATATGTTTTAATGAGAAAAAACTAGAATACAAGACCTCTAAAAAAAAGCTATGTAGAAAGATTTTGTAAAAGGGTAGTTAGTTAGAAATGTATTTACTACGGTCATATTTGAAAATAAATAATATTCTAGAAGAATTCATAAAAGATAACTAAATGGATATATATTTAAAAATTATTTTTTACAAAAATAAAATAAAATTTAAAAATTCAAGATTTCCAGAAAAGAGAAAAAAGAAAGTAAGGAAGCAAGCAAACTCTGATAAAAAAAAAAAAAAAGTAACCAGGCAAATTATATAAGTGGGATGAATAGTTTAAATATAGGTTTATTAGGACCATATTTTTTAAAAATATATATATATAGGTCTTAAAAGAGAGTGAAAAAATGTCTAGAGACATATTTAGAAAAAAAAATATTTTGAAGGGTTGAATTAGACACAAAAATACATATTAATAAAAAGAAATATAAAAAGACAGTTTTTGTAATTAAAAAAAAAACTAGTAAAAAGCAACCATTGAAATATTCTATTCCATTAAGTGGCAACCGCTAGCTATCCAAAAAGGCTACAATGACCTAGAAGATAGATTTGATCAATATTTTAAAAGACTAACTGAAAAAAAAATGTCTAGTTTGGACAAATTTAGAAAAAAAAATATTCTGAAGAACAAAATTACATATATAATGAAAAATATTTAAAAGGCCATTTTTTTTAATAAAAAATAAGCTAGTAAAAAGGCAGGGACATATTTGGAAAATAAATATTGTGGAGGATAGAATTGCATGCTTATGAAAAATAATTGAGAATTTAGACTAGGTGGCCCATTCATCAGCCAAAGCAAAATTTTTGTCCCATGTTTTCTAAAATTAGCCAAATGGCCCTTGGTTTTTCAATAAATTTTTGTTCTTTTTATTTTGCCTATCTATGCCAGAGTTGAGGAAAAAGAGCGTCGCTAGAGATCGCCAGCCATAGGTCAACAAGCCTCACGACACCGACGATTATCATGTGTAACGACAATGTTCGTGTAGGAAATAGAAGAAGGAAAGAGAAAAGAGACAATCGTCTGACGGAGGTAAAAGAAGAGACAATGTTTGCCTCACATTGACGATGCGGATGACGTCGTGAGATGTTTATTGAAGTTGGCGGCTAGTGTAGTGAAAGAAGAGGGAGAGAGGAGAGAGAGAATATGAATGTTGGGTTTTTTTAGGATTTATTTATTGATATATTGGATTTATCACTGATGTATAAGATTTTATCATTGATAAACTAAGCTTTTTTATACTTTATATATTATGGTTTATGATTGATATAATTTTATTACTGATATACCAGGCTTTTTAAGACTGATAGTATTACGATTTATCACTTATATACTCGAGATTATTATTAATATACTAAAATGCATTACTGACATTTACTATAGCTTATCAATAGTAATGAAGATTATTTTTATAATTTTGATATAATTAATAAGGAGGGGATATTTTCTTAATTTAAAAAATATGTGGTCATTTATTTTAAAAAGAGGATTAAAAAATCATTTGCCTAATATCCCAAAATGATTTAAAAAAGAAAAAAAAAAGCTAATAAAAAAGCAACCATTGTAAATACTCCATTGATTCATTGACTGGCAACCGCGTCCCAAAAGGCAACAATGCCCTAGAACATGGCTTTGATCAACTGCAATATGTTCAAGCAAGCGTCGTCCTAACCAAGGAACAACCAACCCAGTAGTCGGAATTGTCTCCTTATCAAGAAGGGAAAAAAGGGTAAATGTTCTGGTTTTGATTTTTTTTTTTTTTCAATTCCCCATTGAGAAGTGCAAGTAATACTCTCTTTCTCACTTTTTTTATACTCTTTTCAATTACTGCTCAACACATGAATTCTATTATTTTATTTTTTTTGTTTAAATAATAATTTATAATGTTAGTGGATTACACGAGTCAGATAATAATTAGAGAGTATAAAAAAGAGTAAGAAAGAGAATGTTGTTAATACTTCTCTGTCATTATGTAATTGCTACATGATGACTTAATTACTAGAAAATTTCCAACTAAAAAATACGTTGTTTTTATACAGTAGTGTCATAAATATGCAAGTTAATTAGTTATTTGAGTTTTGAGAAAAAAGGTTAATTATTTGTGTATTTTCATTGATTTGAAGGATTATTATCTCCTCTCAGCTTTGGTGTTTTGTTTTAATGTCAAACTAAAAAGACTATTCTACATCAGTTAATAAATTCATATAAAAAAAGCACATAAAAACGAGTTAATAAATATTTTAAATTTTTGTAATAATGTAACATAATTTAATTGATTACACATCATTTGTGACACTATCAGAAAGTGGCTTTGTACATTTATGTACATTTAGATAGATGGTGCATTTGTCCCTATGTTGACGACCAAATTAACTTGAAACACGTGCAAGCAAGTCTAATTGACATCTTTGTTAAAAAAAACAATCTAATTGACAACTAAGCCACGAGCTAAGCCATTGAAAATCTAAATTAACGTAGCAAAAACTGAAACTAAAAAAGACCATTGGGAAATTAATAAAGAACATTGGGAAATTAATCACAATAAGCAGATAAAATTTTATTGCTTGTGATTATAGTGAAGACAAAATCCGAACACATTAATGCTAGCTGCATCAAAAAGTATTACAAATACGCCCCTCTATTTTCCAGCTAAACCCATTACTCTATTTTTTTTTTCTCCTTGACAGTCACACCCTCGTAACTGAAACTTATAAGAAAACACAAAAATCAAAGAGAGAAATAATGGATGAGAAATTGGTTCATGCCAAATTGGAGTTTACTATTCTCATGACTTTGTTATTGTCGTTTGGCCTATCCACAATATAAAGCATTTGGAGGGACGTCAGTCTCGCTGTAGAGGCTGTGTTCAGTGTTCTAAACTCTAAAATATAATTGTTGCCCTAGATATCTCCTTGCCCAAATTGCAGACCTCAAATTCCACATACCCTTGTTGTCCAACGACACCAATACAGCACTCCAGGAATTTGGATAGACGTACCATTAAATACAAATATTAATACATTTATAGTTACAGTGGGTTTGACAAATGAGTTTAAACTCGATAGTTTAAGCAGTCAATAGTGTAAAGCTCTCAAATGCTACAATATAAACCTAAAGTATGCTACAACATAAAACTCTCTCATACTACAATATTTGAGTTCAAACGCATGAGTTTGTACTTATTGGCTAAACATCCTTATGGTTTGGGATCTAATAAAAAAATATCATAATTGGTTTGATGGTAGTTGAATGTATTGGAACCAAAAAAGTAAGTACAAAGCCGTAACATTAGTTTGAGGGGACAAGAGTGTGACTGAATAATAAAATAGGACAAAAAAAGATGAAGAATTTAAAAAGAAGGGAAACACAAATTTTATAGCATTTCACATGCAAAATCAAAAGAAAAAATTTCAGGTGGGCAGATCCCTACATGTTCGTGGCTGCATATATGCATAATATGACAGTAATTTCATACCTGACTCTACTACAAAATGTAGGGTTTTTATTCCCCACCAAGTTAATAATTATAATAAGTAATTAACCAAAACTTTGCACAAATTAACATAAATTATACTGAACCTCCCCTAATTTTTTGTGTTAATTAATTACCTGAACAGTACTTCCAGATACACCGTCTACCAAGTTGTAGCGTCTCCTCCTATCAGGTGTCCACTTCTTGAGGCCGTATCTGAAATACTCAAATGATTTATATCAATAGTTTATAGTAATTGATACTAAAAATAATCTACCACATATTCTAAAAGATCGAAACAAGGACATAGAACATGTATAGGAACCATAGAGTTACCCAACATGCTCAACTAATGTGTCAATAATTTTGTAATAATTGATCTTAAATTATCTACTCTATATTAATGCGGTGTCCTGAGAAGTCTGTTCAAATTAATAGGTTAAACTCGATATATTGAAACAATTCAAATTTTCTCATAGAAAATACTATAAAAAAAACTTTTTTTTTTCAAACGAGCTGTAAAACGACAAAACAGAGACATAACACATATATAGAAATCATAAATATTACCCAACAACGAAAAAACTATTTCCATCCAAATGCCAAGATTGAAGCTCGGCCTCGTTGTTTTGGAAGACGATTTCGATGAAGTCATGGAGGGTGAAGTTGACAACAGAGGTGCCGAGTGTTGGGGAATTAGGCGACTCCTAATTCCAAGGATCGCAAGAACGAATAATTGCAGAAAATAAATAGGAGAAAAGAAGAAAAGAAGACACCAAATTTTTATACAGGTTTGTCCAAATTTGAGACTACGTCCTGTTTCTGCCGCTTGCAGATTCCATTATGATGAAGGAGATTACAGATTACAAAAGCAGTTTCTCACACACTTACAAATTATGCTTACCAAAACTCTCTTCTATCTAACACCCAATGGGAATTTTTCTCTCTCAAGGATGAAGCTCTCAAGAATTTTGCCTCTCACAATTTTCACACACTTTTCACACACCCAACCCTAGCCACCTTGTGTCTATTTATAATCAAAGGAGGAGAAAAATAGCAACTAAGGGAAACCCTAGTGGTTTCCCGTTTTTGGGACCTTTGAGTTTGACTCTGACTCAAAAATCATCGCACAGCACATCGCGTTAGCGCCGCGGCGCTCGAAACGAGCGCCGCAGCGCTCCCCTGCGGCGCCTAGGCACTCTTCTCCTGGCGCCTAGGCGCCATCCACATTCGGCCTAGGCTTAATCCTTCTGGCGCCTAGGCGCTCTCCACATGGCGCCTAGGCGCCCTTGTCCTGGCGCCTAGGCGCTCTTCACCTGGCGCCTAGGCGCCCTCGCCCCAGCGCCGCGGCACTCTTCTGCCAGAGCCGCGGCGTTGGCTCTCTTCCTTCCGAGGACGCATTTTTCTCTAGTTTTCTTCCTTTGTGCTGGGGTGTTGACTTGATTTGGCTCCACATCTTCAACAATCTCCCACTTGGAGACTAATCAATCATCATGTCTCCCACTGCAGCGGCAACGACTTCTCACGCCTCTTGGAGAAGTCCAACTGAAGTTGCGCACAACTTCAGTTTCTCAATCGGATCCATCTTGGTGAGCATATCTCTGGATCCTTTTACCACCCACCTTGCCTTATACCGTTTGCTGCCAGCACTTTTATTTTTTATCCGGTATACCCTCTTATTGTGCAAGGACTTTTTACCCTATGGTAACTTTGTCAGTTGCCATGTCCGATCTAACTCGTCCCTCATGGCTAACTCCCACTTGACCGAATCTCCAGCCTCCACGGCTTCATCAAAGCTCTCTGGCTCACCTCTGTCGGTCAATAAGATGTAATGCAGAGATGGGGAGTATCTCTGCGGCGGTCTAATGGTCCTGCTAGACCTCCTGACTGGTGTGACAGGAGTCCTCTGGTTTCCTTCTGGAGCTGTGTCTTCTTGGTCATCAATTTCTGGATTTTGCACCTCCACTTTAGGAAGATCCTTCAATGGAATTACCTCAGGCTTCTTGTCTTCAGAACCTGAACCCCTGGAGTCTGTGCTGTCTCTGTCCTTGTACAGAACACCTTCGTTGAAGATCACATCCTTGCTCCTGATAATCTTCTGGCTTTGGTCATCCTAGAGATGATAACCAAACTCAAGTCCGCCATAGCCAACCAGAAAGCACTTCTTTGACTTGGCATCCATTTTACTTCTAGCAGCAGAATCAATGTGTGCATAGGAAACACAACCAAACACTCTCAAGTAATAGAGATCCACCTGTTTATGGCTCCAAACTTCTTCCGGTAGCTTGAACTTCAGTGGTGTGGATGGACTTTTGTTGATCAGATGAGCGGCTGTGTTAATTGCCTCAGCCCAAAACATCTTTGGCAGCCCTGCATGCAACCTCATGCTTCTGGCACACTCGTTTAAAGTCCTGTTCATCCTTTCAGCTACCCCATTCTGTTGTGGTTTCCCTGGAATGGTCTTCCTCATCTTTATCCCATTCTCAGCACAGTACCGCCTGAAATCTTCACCTAGGTACTCTCCCCCATTGTCAGACTGCAAGCACTTCACCTTTAAATCTGTCTCGTTCTCCACCATGGCTTTCCATCTCTTGAAAGCATCGAACACATCAGATTTGTTTTTTAGAAAGTAAACCCATACCTTCCTACTTGAGTCATCAATGAACGTCACATAGTAGTTTGCGCCACCAAGGGAAGTCACCGGCGCAGGCCCCCACACATCTGTGTGAACTAGCTCCAATCTCCTGGACTTAGGCTCTCTACCCATCTTTGAGAAACTGACTCTCTTCTGTTTACCAAAGATGCAGGCTTCACACAAACTGTGATCAACAATTTTCAAACCCGGCAGTTTTCCTTTGCAGTGAAGCACCTTCATACCCTTCTCACTCATGTGACCGAGCCTATAATGCCATAGCTCAGTATTGGCAGCAGAATCAGCAACTGCTAGGGTATCTCTGCAACTAGAGTTCATGTAGAGAGTTCCAGCCTTGCGTCCCCGAGCAATAACCATCGCTCCTTTCGTGACTTTCCAACCTCCACAATTGAAGGTTACTTTATGTCCATCATCATCCAGTTGCCCCACCAAAATCAAGTTGTGCATTAATTTAGAAACATGTCTCACCTTATGAATCTTCCATACCGACCCATTAGGCATTTTTAAACTGACATCTCCAATGCCAACTATATCCAAAGGTTCTCCATCAGCGAGATAAACCTTACCATGATTTCCAGCAACATAGTTCTCCAGGACATGACGGTGTGCTGTGGTGTGGAATGATGCTCCTGAGTTTATCACCCACGAATCAAAAGAACTGTCGACAGACAAGATTAAGGCATCCTGTTGCTCTTCAGTGGCGGCGTTAGCTTCATCATTAGTCTTGTCTTCATTCTTCCTTGGAGCCCTGCAGTTCTTTTTCAAGTGGCCCGTCTTCCCACAGTTCCAACACTCCATGGTCCTACCGTTCCTTGACTTGCTTCTCCCATTCATCGACTTGCCTCTCCTGCCATTATCTCTGTTGGATTGCCTGTCAAGTTTCCTGCCCCTATTATCAACATTAAGGGCCGAGTTCGACGAAGAGGCTTCTCCTGAGTCCTTCCTGGGAACTTCTTTCGCCAGAATGGAGTTTCTGACATCAACAAACTTCAGTTTGACATTCCCAAGTGAATTTGTAATGGCCACCCTCATGGGTTCCCAGCTATTCGGTAATGAGGCCAAGAGGATTAGAGCATTGATCTCATCATCAAATTTAATCTCTACTGAGACCAATTGGTTTAGCACGATGTTGAAACTGTTCAGGTGCTCTACCACCGAGGCACCTTCAGGTATCTTTAAATTAAAAAGCTTCTTCATGAGATGTACCTTGTTATTGGCTGAGGGCTTCTCATACATCTCTGACAGAGCCTTCATCATCCCTGTTGTAGTGGTCTCCTTCGCAACGTTGTGGGCAACGTTCTTTGACAAAGTCAAACGGATCACACCGAGTACCTGTCTATCAAGGAGACTCCACTCCTCATCCTTCATGCCTTCGGGCTTATTACCCAAGGGCAAGTGCAGTTTCCTGCTGTATAGGTAGTCCTCTACTTGCATCCTCCAATAGGAAAAATCTGAACCATCAAATTTGGTGATGCCGGCTGCCATACCTTCTTCTCCAGTCATCGTTCTTGATCAAAAGCTCCGCTCTGATACTAGTTGTTGGGGAATTAGGCGACTCCTAATTACAAGGATCACAAGAACGAACAATTGCAGAAAATAAATAGGAGAAAAGAAGAAAAGGAGACACCAAATTTTTATACAGGTTTGTCTAAATTTGAGACTACGTCATGTTTCTACCGCTTGCAGATTTCACTATGATGAAGGAGATTACAGATTACAAGAGCAGTTTCTCACACACTCACAAATTGTGCTTACCAAAACTCTCTTCTATCTAACACCCAATGGGAATTTTTCTCTCTCAAGGATGAAGCTCTCAAGAATTTTGCCTCTCACAATTTTCACACACTTTTCACACACCCAACCCTAGCCACCTTGTGTCTATTTATAATCAAAGGAGGAGAAAAATAGCAACTAAGAGAAACCCTAGTGGTTTCCCGTTTTTGGGACCTTTGAGTTCGACTCTGACTCAAAAATCATCGCACAGCACATCGCGTCAGCGCCGCGGCGCGCTGCGGCGCTCCCCTACGGCGCCTAGGCGCTCTTCTCCTGGCGCCTAGGCGCCATCCACATTCGGCCTAGGCTTAATCCTTCTGGCGCCTAGGCGCTCTCCACATGGCGCCTAGGCGCCCTTGTCCTGGCGCCTAGGCGCTCTTCACCTGGCGCCTAGGCGCCCTCGCCCCAGCGCCGCGACGCTCTTCTGCCAGAGCCGCGGCGTTGGCTCTCTGCCTTCCGAGGACGCATTTTTCTCTAGTTTTCTTCCTTTGTGCTGGGGTGTTGACTTGATTTGGCTCCACATCTTCAACACCGAGGACCACGGGGTGAGAACTGGGCCTGTCCTTAATGGTGTTAAGGTTGAACACGCCAGGAATTTTGAGAAAATCAGCCAGCTTTAATGGAGTGCTTGGATCAACATAGGAGACCCCATTAACAGCATATCGAAGCTTCCCTCCAATCTTTGTTTGTGAATTTGCAAAAACTAAAGTCCTCATAATTTTTATGGTCCCATAATGGAATGACCCTTGTGGGTTAGGCCTGGCTGCATTGGCCGTCAAGTTCAATCTGCCAAACCACAAAAATTGCAACGAAAAAAATGTTATGTAACAATAATGTATGAAATGCCAGTGTATCAAATAATTTAATAATGATGTGCCTAAGGCCTTTTTGGTTTAGTCGTAATATTGAGAATTTGGGTGAGACGGGATTTTGCAGGAGGTTGCGGTTTTTATCCCGCCTTGCATCAGTTAATTTGCGAGATATCGCAGGCTTGGTCCAGTTTAGCCTTAAAATAACTTCTGCTAGTTCGCATTAAGGTATTGTTTGCATTACTTGGCTATAATTATGCATAACTTGCAGCACAAGGCAACAGCTAGTCACCTTATGAGAGCCGACTACCAAAACATGAAGAACACTTAGGGCACCGTAAGTGCTACACACTACAACTGATAAAAAAACTAGTCCTATCATTGCAAGAACCACTTTTATTAGTGTATCGTATTCGATACCACCAATATTTCGTAGCATTGTTGTTAAAATATAGAGTCAATGATCAAAGTATGATCATTACTTTAATGGTGATTTTACCTGAATGTCCTTGCTTGCTTAAGAGACCAGGGAACCTGATAAGTTGGACCAATTGGCAATGGCAATTGGGCTTTGGTGGTGGACCCACCATAGCGAAGAATCGCAGTAGCAGTACGGACGGGCTTTGTGAAACGGGTAGAAGCAACAATGAAATAGTCCTTGATATGATTATAGGAGGTGACCAACACGGCCACTGATTGGCCTGGATGAATGTCAATTGACTCGTACACTTCTTGGATAGTGTGAGATCCTTCAACTTCAACGAGTTGCATTGTATGGCTTTGAATTCTGAAGTTAATGGAAGTGGCTATTCCCACATTGGAAACTCTGAACTTGTAAGTTTTCCCTGAAAGAAAATTAATACTTCTAATTAAATTTTGAATATTTAACTTTGAGAATAAAATTAAAAATGCACTTTTATATATATATATATATATATATAGATTGAATTCACCATATAGACATATACCCTTTTGTCCAGTGAAAACAAAATTCTGTCGAAGGCCATTTATGAGAAGACCATCAGGAAGAGGAAGAGAATTGCCCGAGTCCAATTTCTGTTGTAACGCCTAAAAAAATACAAGAACTTATTGGAAATTTCTTCGTATATTTTGAAAAGTGGTAACTCTACATTCAACTCCAACTCCAATAACAAGTATGAATGTACTTATAAATACGAAATTAAAACAATAAAATATAATTACGTGTGCATTACAAACCTTGTGGCCAGCATTGAACCAATCACCGACAAGCACGGTGAATTCTTCTGCGGGAATGGGGTATGGGACTGGAATCACGGATCTGTGGTAAATGTTGAAGCCACCAAAACCGCCAGAAGCTCTATGCATTTTAGTCGAAGGGAAGTAGAAGAAGGTTCCGATCTGATCCTTTGTTTGGAACTTGTATGTCCAGTTAGATTTTAGAGGGATTGGACAATTTGTTCCAAGCACTCCATCTTGCCAAGAAGTCTTGCTCTGGTTGATTCCATTCCTAATTTTTCCCCACAAAAAAAAAAAAAAACTAGGGCTAGTGAGGAGCTAGCATGATAGTTTGTAAGCTCAAAATAGATTTGTGGATAGAAAAAGGACTAACCATGTAATGAGGAAAGGCTCATCTAGCTTGTTAATGACATTTACAATGATGTTGCCATTAGTCACACAATCAATCGTAGGGCCCGGAAATTTTCCATTAACAAGGATGCCCTGAAAATTGCAAAAAAAAAGAAAAAAGAAAAGAAGTATTTAATTTTGTTAGGTCTATGTTAATATATTATTAGAAAGAAATGAAATCACCAGAACCCTCGGCTTACCGTTTGTGGAACTCCGAGGGGAGAAATGTTGCCGTATCTGACTTTCCACGTGTAATATCTATATGGATCTTCTGTATTGGCATAGAAAGCACTCAAGCAAGCCAATGTTCCCAAGAAAAAATAAAGGAAAGTGGCCGGTGATCTCATTTTATGTAATGTATACATTTCTTCAAACTTCAAATATCTGTGCAAAAATATAAAACATATAATTATTTTTGAAAAAGTATATGGCAATAAACTCATGCACATGTAATTTACCTAATTAGTATAATAATGTTATACAGAATAATGCATTAAAAATTTCATTTTACATATCTGTGATTTACTCTTCCTCTCTCAAATATCATGCTATATAGCACATTTCACTAGAAACATAATTCTACCTAATTGGTGCTGCTATTTTTGTTCTTTTTTTTAATAGCCATGAGACTCAAAATATATATTGAAAACACTACGATATAACACAATATTATTTGTATAGTATAATACCACATAAATGATTAAAGAATTCAACTAGTGCAAACAAAGTGAGATATATGTTGGGACAAACCAAACCAAAAGTATTGGAATCTAAAGAGGATCATATGCCTGAAAATGCAAACTGTCCCAGCAAAGGAACAAGGAGTTCCAATAGGAGAAATATTGTAAATTTGTAGCTAAATGTGTGAAGGAAAAGTGGCAATGGTTGAGTGGAAAGCACGAACACCAAAGCTTTATACATAAAAGAATCCATGATGGAGATCATAATATTAAAGCACCCATATGATCAAGCTCCCGACTGTGCCAACATGGCTCACACACACACATCAAATTCACGAATTCCGAGGAACCCCAAATGCTCATTTGCGGCGCACTTCATGCTAAAAACTTCATCCTATACCACTACTCACTAGTGCTAGTGGTAATTCAATTACAGCATAAATTTTTTTTAAAAATGTTGTTTTATGGTTTGTTTAAAATTCTAGTTCCAATTGATGGTTTCAATTCCAACTAAATCTCTCGTTTAATCCAATAGCAATTAGAACCGAGTCTCAGTAATTAGAACCATTTTTGGTTCCAACTTAAACAGTAATTAGAATTACTTTCCGTATAAAGCAACATTTTGATAAACTTACAAACATAAGTTTCAGCTATAAATTATGGCAGTAGCTTATTTTTTTAGTTCTACTCAATTAGTTTCAACCGGCCTGCTCCCAAACATAGGCTTAATGACAATACTATAAAACATTAGTACTGTTAAACACCATACACTAATAAAGAGTAAGTCTCATAATATAAAAAAAAAATCATAAATGAAACTTATCTTCTATAAATTATGGTGCTATTACCTCCAAGCATTTTTCAGTTCTTAAGTACATTAACAAGTGAATACACCCCATGTTGCCCCATTTGACTGTACTTATTGAATTCCGTGTAACCCTCCAATGGATGAGCTTTTATTTATTTATTTTGATAATTAATGACCTTTTGTTTTGTTCCTTTTGAAGGAAAATAATGATAATAATAACAAAGAATATAAGTGCATGTAAACGTAGTTTAAGTACTAATGTAATAGTGTGAGGTTTATAATATGTACTAGGAAGTGTCGGTGGTGGTGTGGCGGGAAAAAAGAAAGATCTAAAAGCAAGCAACAGCGTCGCAGCCGAGAGCGGATCGGTTATTAATTATCCAATTGATTGAGCTTTAATTTTTCTCCCTGTATATTAATTATATCGAATTATATCTAATGAGCTTTAGGAATTGAAAAATAAGAGTTATTCTTTCTATTGCTTAGATCTCTAGCTCACTTGGTGGAAAGAAGCAAACCCCGAGAGGACAATGCAACATGGTTGTTTTACTTACGTGGTGTTTGACAATATGAGTTAGAACTAACGCTTTTAATTGCTACAGTGTAAAGCTTTCATATGCTACAGTGTCAAGAAAAAGTATGCTAAAGTGTAAAACACTCACATAGTATAATGTATTCAACCAAAATTAGTTTAAACCATTGGTCCTAACCAATGTGCCAAACACCCTATTAATTACTATTAGGGTTATTAGTCCTAGCAGTTCCTAAACTAAATGCATTGTGTTACATTAGTCTCTCAATTTTTAGTTTTGATAAACAAATCCCTAATCTTTTTGTTTTTGACTATTTTAGTACTTGACACTAAAATTGGCAAATAACTTTCAAAATTTCTCACAAATAATCACGTCCCAGAGGCATATTTAACTAAAATTTTTGCAAAAATAGTTACTATAAATGCAAAATGTTCTATTTTCAAGTCTTTTACCAACAATGAGTAAAACGAGTAGAATATTTTACATTTACTGTAACTATGTTTGGAAATTTTTTTATTATTTATATAGGCCTCTAGAACATGATAATCTCTATGAAATTTCAAAAATCCTTTGTTAATTTTAGTGTCATGTGTCACAAATCAAAGTGGTTAAATTTCAAACTTTTTTGATTAATTTGTCAAAATCAAAAGTTTAAGAACCACAACGGCACAATGCATATAATTCAAGGATCGAAAACGTTACTAATATTCCTTGTTATTATTTTTTTACTTCTTCAATGTTTGTGGTTTTATGTCTTACCCGCTTCTTTGGTTTATTATTGATCGTCTTCAATTTGTCATTTTTGGGTTTCCCGTGAGCTTACTTCCTTTGAAGGTAGATCAGATACGATAGAAAACAAATTATTTGATAGAGCAACGATTGGACTAGAGTGAGTATTTTGATCAAATTTTGCTTAGTGGTTATTATTTATTCTCTTAAATAGTGACGGATTTAGGATTTTAATTCAATAGGGCACATATAAAAATAAAAATTATTGCAATATTAAGTGAATCTCACGACATTTCTTTAATTATACATAGATTTTTTTAGAATTATGCATATTACAAAGTAATATCTCTCGAGAAAAACCATGTATATACAAAGTCAAAATAAATATCAACATTAGAATTACCTCTTAAAATTAAAATAATTCATAACTCTAAAATATTTTACTAATAAACGTAACTTTACATACCGCGGTATATTTAATCTGGTTATTGAAGGTAATAATTTTGAGGAAGCAACCAAGCCTTTGAGTAGTGAAAACAAAGCTATAGAAAAGAAAGCGTAAAAGAAAAGATGAGACAAAAGAGGGGAAAAAAAACAATAGATATTTGCGGAAAACTGGAGAGGAAAAAAGAAAGAGATAGATAAAAAGAAAAGAAAAGGAATAGGAGAAGGATGGGAAATTGATTAAAAAAAGATAATGGCTTAAAAATATAAAAATAAGGAGGGAGAAAACTTATTTGCATATGAACAAACTTAAAAAGAAAAAAAGAACTGCTTAAATGAAAACGGAGGGAGTATGAGCTAGTAAAGTAGACTTCAATATTCAGCCAAAAAAAAAAGGGGGAATTTTTGAGGTTCTAAAAATGAGGGTAAGAAGTCCAAATACAATTAAAACCCAATTTGGAATCCTTTAAAAAAAAAAAAGGCCCAAGACATGAGATAAGAGTATAAAATGTGGGGGCACATCGCCAAAAAAGACAAGAACAGAACACAAACCAGCCACTGTACAACATTTTTATATGTTGCATCTGTGTCTGGACTTGTGCTATATCAGGGAGCTACATATGTATAGTCCAGAGTAGGCGGCTGTTCGTCTGAAATTATTTTTATTTTGATTTTTTATGTAAATCTAATAAAATTTGTGGGTTGTCTCCTTTGAAATTCTAAAATTTTATTGAGTATTTGACAGTTGTAATTTAAATTATTTTTTTAATTATAAATAATATAAAACTTTTATATATTATAATAATAAAAAAATTATTAAAATATAAAATTTTTACGTAATATAATAAAAATAATTTTAATCAATAATTTTTTTCACATATCAACAGCGCATATGTTTACCTGTCCTACAATATACGTGAAGTCTCTCATTCAATTATATGTGAAATCTGACTACCATACTCATCCCCTCCTAACCTATGGTTCTGACTCTGCCAGCATCTATAGTCACATCGAAAAAAAAAAGGGAGAGAGAAATTTGGTTCTATCTTCTACGTTGAAAAATAAATCGATATACGGTTCTAAATTAGAGATTAAGGACTTGTTTGGCCGGATACAATAAATGGCTGTTAAAATGTTGACCTTTTATTTACTTTGAAACTAGAAGGTGAGAAGATTCGAAGTCTAGACCTCAACATTAAAGAAAGCTTGTGGATATATTTACTGCTTGGCTATTCTTGTATTCACCTTGATGCTAATCAATTACAGTTTTTTTAATGTAGAAGATACATTAAACTATATACAGGTGTAGGTTTATTATCAGGCTAAATCCTACATCCACAGTGTAATTTCATTGTCGCAAATTGTCTTTCTTACTTTGATGTCTTTTCCTTTTTATCAGTAATGCTCTACATTTCTCCTCAGTTGTATGGATTAAAGGCTTGTTTGTTTGGCACAGCTTCTATTTGTGCTTTTAGTCAATAGAAAAAAAGAAGTAAAAGTTGTATATGTTAAGTAAGTGTTTAGAACTATATTTTAAAAGAGCTTTAATAGGTTAAAATGGTTTCAATTATTTTTAAAAGTTACAAAAATGTTATATTTAAGCTTATAATGTATTATTGATACTTTAGTACAAGTTTTAAGTTTATTTTAAAAATACTTTTTTAAGAAACTATATTTTATGCCTTTAACAAGAAACACTTCTGAAGAGCAAAAGCTTTTCTAACAGTTCATCTAAACACTTTTAGAAGTAACTTTTAAACTCAATAAATCAAAAACAGCTTTTAAAAAACTCACAAAACAGGCCTTAAGTCTTAAACTTTGGACAGTACTCGTGAGTTTAGCATTCTTGTAATCCACTAGATTTGGTGAAAGTAATATAGCGAGAAGCATATTCAATGAACTTCTAATAAGTCGAAGTACCATCATGGAATAAATAAATAAATAAATATGGTACTATCATCAGCTAGTACAAGCACACGGGGATATTCTCTTTGGTCTTTTATACAAAATAAAGAATTCAAGGACAATTTTCTGTACTTAACAATTAGCAAAATCCAATAAAGTCAACACATGTACAAGCTCTATTGGCGGGCGAGTCAACAAGTGGACTAGAATTCCACAACGCATCCCAAGAACAGATCTCACATAGGGAACACAAGACCTCAATCTTCTTCTAGGGTTCTTTGCTTTTCTCTAATACTTTTTCAAATTTTCAAAATTTTCCATTTTTTGAAAAAAAAAAAAAACTTCCACATTGAAAATAAACTTCGTGAATAGAAACATTGATGCATTGTCATAGGTAACAATGTATTGGATCGGACATAAAGTGTAATTGATTTGAATAAATAATTTTATCTCAGCAAATCAATTCATTTTAGACAATCATATGTGTTGTATCTTAATCCTGAAATGAATAGTGAACTCATTGTCTTGATTTATGTCTTTTGATGTATCAAATGGTACGCATACCGATACATTGGAGACATGACTTTTGATGACATAGACTTGTTATTCATAGATACGAATCCATAGCTCCTTTTTAGGAGTCGATGATATCCTCTTATACGCGTTATCTTATAATTGGAAGACTGGAGCACTCAATTACTTGAATACATAGGTACAATTGAGTGGTATACTATCCTTGGATGGTAAGTTTTCCAATGGTGAGATAATGGAATGTAAGAGAGAAAGAATCGAAAAGGTAAGACAAAATTTATCTTTAAGCCAATTGTGGATATCCTATAAAACTTAGTAATGGTAGATAATAGTACTAGTATTCTTTCTATTTGGTTTTCTATTAGAGACAGTGAAATTCTAGTTGCAATCTTAACCAAGAGAGTAATGATTACTTAATAGTCTATATAGCATTAGTTGGTTTTAACCAATTTTTAAGCTAGGAACAGTAAAAAACTCTTACATATTCAAGTAAAAACAAAAAAGTTACTACAGTGTAAAACTCTCATATACTACAGTGTTTACAATTCTAACAGATGTTCTAACCATCATGTCAAACAACCTGTAATATTTTCATATCATTGTTTTAAGGTGACAGCGGTTTGAGTCCGTTGATTCACAAGGTTAGTTTTATATATATATTATACACTTTCCATTATTGCATATATTTCCTTTTTTTGGTTTCCCATTTTCATTTCCTTTTTAATTTTAGTTGATCAGGAGAATCGGCAGTTTTCCATCTTTCAAGTCCTAGCCTTTAGACAAATGGAATTCTAGGCAAGAATTCCTGGTCCTTTCTGCTTGCTTGTGTTGGAGGTGACAACAAAATTTCACGTAAATGATCATATGGAAATATATCTATAGTTAATATCATGTCAATTCCCAAAAAAATAAAAAATAAAAAATAAAAGAACTAATTTTGTCATCCAAGTCTAATGAGCCCGTTTGGTTCGAGTATTTGAACAGAGTATTTAAATGAATATTTAAATTTTTGTGAGAAAAAATATTGTAACAAAATAATTCAAACCACGGTTTGAATCATGAAACAAACTCACCCATATATACTGCAATAGTTCTAATTCATTTTTTTTTAACATCTTACAGCATTGTAAGTGCTAACTCGGTTTCGAAAACTTCGGACTGAGCCACATAATATTCAAGAAGCGAAAAAGGAGTGGAAAATAATTTCCATTAAAAAGAAAGAAAGCAACAAACTAGTTAAGGGGCCTGGTCAGCAAGAAATATGTAGAGTTGTCCAGAATGCAAACTTCTGTTTATTTCTTTGGTTTTTCTCTTGAAACGAGACCAATGATTTAATTATGTTTATTAAATTAAAATATGACTTTAGTGTGTGAAATTTCTACATATGTCTCAAAATAAAATCATTAAGATATTTTAAAGATTGTATTGAATTTCAATTTCATAACAACAAATTGATCATATATTGTAATTTTTTCTATAATTTTTTCCTTTTTTTTCTAATTTGTCCAAAATTGATATGAATAGTAAGAAGTATTATCTTGGCCAAAGATATTATAAATATTAACAATTTTTATTTTCTGTCATGGAAATAATATATCCGGTCTCAAAACGACATGTCGTCTTTATTGAAAGTTTTGTGCCATTTCAATCAAGAAGAGATGTACCCTGTGATTTGGGTTTATTTGAGAAAAACCACTTTTGTAGTTTTTTAATTTATTATTTTCATGAAAAAGTTTGAAACATACTACTTCTAATAAATATAAGAACGCTTATTGTTTCTAACTATTTGGGTTAAAGTTAGGCAAATATATGTTATCTAAGAGTATTTTTACCCTTTTAGCTAAGAAAAAGGGTATAAATCAAAGAGATGAGAAATCACTAATAACTTCTAGTTGTCCATATGGGACAATATGTATATGTAACAAGTATAGAACGCTTATTGTTTCTAACTATTTTGGGTTAAAGTTAGGCAAATATATGTTATCTAAGAGTATTTTTACCCTTTTAGCTAAGAAATTGGTATAAATCAAAGAGATGAGAAATCACTAATAACTTCTAGGTGTCCATATAAGACAATATGTATATATAACAAGTATAAAATTCGACTATGTTAGGGTCCCATAAGGTGGGCATAGAGTTAAGGCGTTACAATGAAAACTTCACTTAATCTAGAGGAGTCAGCAATTTTTACAATACAGATTAGATGCAGTCTAAGTATTAAACTCATGTCACTTGTATTTTAAAGTTTTCCTTAGCTTAAAAGGGTATTTGGAAAAATTAATTAATGTAAAACTCTAACATACTATAATAATCATAAAAAATAAACTACAATATAAAGCTCTCATATATTATAATTTTTAATATTTAAAAGTTTCAGTTGTAATTACACTTCCTAAACATCCTATAACTTGTGATTGTTCTTTAAAAGCGGTCTAGTCAAGTCTGTTGTCATTTTGTTAAGAAAGGACGTTTTCTTTTTTTTTAGTTAAAATTTTGGCGTCGTCCAATTTATAGAAGACATGTCGTTTCATAAGTTACTTGGCTTCGCTGTCCTATTTACAAACGACATTTCATGCAGTTTCCTCATGTGAACAGAAACATGTTGTTTCAACTCTTTTTTGTCATTTTTAAAGTAGGATTAATTACAAAAATTTCCTCTCAACTATAGCCCTTATATCATTATACCCTCTGAATTCTAAAATATAACATTTATTCCTCTCGAACTATGTAATACTAACAAAAAATCTTTTAGTTAGAACTTTAATAAAACTTGGTAAACCTGGTTTATATTAAAATTTGTTACATGATATAAGAGTATTTTAGTAACTCTATCATGTCCAATGCGAATTTAAATTTTAAAAAGTTGATATAATTTATAAATTTTTAACTGTTAAAAATATAAACTAAAAAACCTTAAAAAATTTAAAACAAATAATGTCACGCCCCGGAGTACGGGAGGTGACGTGGCGGATTATTTAGATTAATTAAAAAGGAATTTAATTAAAAATCCAGAGTTTAAGGATCAAATTACGTGAGAAATAAGAAGATTTCCACCACATTTTTATAAAAGAATTTATAAATATTAAGCAAGTAATAAAAATTAACTAAAAATCGCGAGTATGGGTTCCACAACCCACAACTTGTGCACACACATGGTTCTGACAATATCATAAATACAATTACAGTCCAAGTACAAAGAAAGTTAAAGTCTTACATGCCTTGATTAAATAATACAAAATATAAATCAACCCTCCTATTGCTCCTGAGTTCGGTCTGAAGAATCCTCTCCAAACCTAAATGGGAAACCACCTAGAGGGGGAAATTTAAAACAATAAAACATGAGCGAAAGGCTCAGTAGGACTATGTTTTATAAAAATAATTTAATGTAAAGAAACATATCATTGTTTAGGAGTTACTCAAAAAAAACCTTAAATAAATAAATAATTAAATAGATAATTTGAGTAGAACCATCCTGACCCAGAACAGTCTACTCGCACAATCAGAAATACCATTTTTCCTTTACCTAGGCAAACCATGATATCACCACCGTAGTGGCCCAGCTGGGTTTCGGGACCTGCCCCCAAGGTCGATCGCTACACGACCCGATCTCTGATATGGCATCATGCCTATGTGTTTATTATCATTATTATTCAAAACCCAATTACCGAGTGTTGTAAATTACATTCATTATGAAATTCATTTCAGATCACGGCATATTAAAAATATAACCGATAAATTCATTTTCAAACAACCGTTGAAAACATTTTAATAGGAATCCTTTTCAAAGCCAAACCATTTCAAAACCAGGCTACCAAAGAAATAGGATAGAAGTCCTACCTCAATACTCGTGCCGGTGCCCCACACCGTAATCCCGGTCCGCTTATACGTTAGCTCCGCGGAACCACGAACGATCCTAGATATAAACTAAGTTGATCAATTTCTAGTTCGAGACATTCTATGTTATTAAATCATTTCATGATGTCCTAGTGTGCCATTTGTATCATTAAAATCATTATATAAGGTTGGGATTTAAATCAGGGTTCAAAACAGTGAAAACGATGAAAAATCACAAAATTTTTCATGCCTCGGTCGGCCTGCCGGACGCCCTGCTTCGGCCGACCGAACTGCACAGTTCAGCCTGCCGGAAGCAAAGTTCGGTCGGCCGAACACTTCCCCAGGTTCGGCCTGCCGGTCGGAAGAACACCAGCCTGCCGATCCTCACTCCGGCCTGCCGAACTGGGAAAATCTAGAAATCCCAGCCACGGGTTTCTCGATCCCCAAAAATTCAAATCTTGATTTTAACCTGTTTTTCTCAAATCCCAGGCATGAAAAACAATCATAGATGATAAAAAAACATACTAGAACATGTTTGGAGTCATTTAAACAACATTTAAACTCGAAATCCTCAAAAATCTGAAAATGAGAAAATGAGGGGAAAAATGAAAAATCTTGAATTCAATCCGTTTTTCTTCAATCTAAGCTTAGATTCTAGTTGTTCTAAGTTCGTTTAACTCAAACCAAAGGTTTTCTAAGCTTAAACAAACCTAGATTTCAAAAATGCACAAAATTGAAAATTTTGTAAAAAGTTTAGAAATTTTAAATCTAACCTCGAATCGAAGCTTCAATCCGCGTTCTCGGTTGCCGAATCACGTCCCCGAGCTTCCTCCTTGCTAACCCGAAGCTTGGATTCGAATTTTGATTCAAAAATTTTGAGAGAGAATTGAGAGAGAGAGAGCTGCTGAGAGAGAGTCACGGGAGGGAATGAGAGGAGAGAGAGAAAGGAAGGAAATAAATAGAGAAAATCGGTGGGCGGTCTTACTATGCGAAAACCATGTGCCGCCCATGGTTTTGTAAAACGGAGTATTTTTATCATTTTACAAATTGTTGTGTTTTAAAACTCAAAACATCATTTTAAAACAATAAGAAATCATTTGAACGCATCAATTTAACAAAACAACCAAAAATTCAAAATCCAACCAAATAATCTAATTAATGTTAAAACGTTAATTATGGCACACTAATTCATCATTTATATTACATTAACTCTAAATAAATTTCGGGGCGTTACAACTAATCTCTTATCTCACCTTCATTTGATTGTATCAAGGTAAGCTAATAGTCTAACAGTTTATTAAACTGCTCAATAATCCTATTATTTGTGTAATATTATGTCATTTATGCTCAAAATAATAATTTAAGAAGGTTTCTTGTTAATATTTCATAGATAAAAAATAAATATTACATTTTAAAGTTCAAAGGGAAGAAATGTTACATCTTAAAATTCGATTATCATCATGTTACTACTATAAGTGAAATTTTTATAATTAATCTTTCTTTAAATGATATGTCATCTTTTCCTGAACCACGAGTACTTTGGTAAATTGCCCCCGACTAATCTCTTTCTTTCCGTCAACATTTTCAACGACGTTATCAATTTGGACTTGTTTGACAAATTTAAGGTGTTAATGGGTAAATTTGAAAACCCAAGAGGCAAAATCTAGAAAGTGTAAGGGCTAAAGTTCAAAAGAATGTAATGCTCACAAGATACTTCTGTATCAATTTAAACCACATTATTATTTAAGCCAAATTGCAACACTTTTGATAAGTTTAGGGAGAGAATTTCCAAAATCAAAAATTAAAAAGAGGTAATTTACCCAAGTACAAAGAGTGTAGGGGGTCTTAATACACTCGTAAGATTCAATGCTCGTTAATATCAGCTGTTATAAATATCAAACAACATGAAAGTTCCATTTTTCCTTTTTTGCTGAAAATATATATTTTAATCAAGCATGCACAAAATATCAAGCTGATTATATACTCGAATCATATAAAAAGAACATAAGGAATTGTTAAATATAATCTAATCGCTTTGGCAGGTATACAGACAAATCATCCAAACTTCTTAGACATTCTTCTTTCTTTCTTTCTCAGTTCACTCTATGCAGTCAAACTCTCATGACTTTGGAAAACATAACTCAAATAATTAAACAGTCCTTCAAATTAAAGGTGCCTCCCTACAGCTTTCCCACAGAGCAGATCATTAGAAGGAATGTCATATTCATTGGCAAGGCTGTGGACTGGCGTCCACACCTTGAGATATAGTTGTTGCCCCAAATATTGCCTTTCCCATATAGCTGACCTCAAGTTCCACATCCCTTGGTTGTCAAGTGACACTAAGATTGCTGTCCAAGATTTTGGATACACCTTCAAAAATAAAATAATAATTAGCTAAAAAAAAAGGAGATACAACCTTTGTTTCGCATCTTGTAAAGTTCTCAGTAGTTATAGTAAAAACAACAAATAATTGTTATAGTGTAAAGCTCTCTCATGCTACAATTTTCAAACCAATATTTTCAGTTTTAACCGTTCTCCCAAACACCTTAACTGAAAAATAGTGTGTAATTTTTTACCATTAGATTCATACATTTTGTATCATCTAATATTGATATAATTATGACGTTATTAGGGTGTTCTAGAAGGTGGTTTGAAATCTAAAGTTCAAACCACAAATAATATAAAACTCTCACATACTATAACCTACAATGAAGTATAAATATATTGCACAGTATAAAGCTCCTAGGTTCAAATTCTAAAGTTACACTGTTCTCCCAAACGCTATTATAAGCCCTATATGGAAGTCTATAAATAATCTTGAAAAAAAGAAAGTTACCTGAGCAGTGTGTCTGGTTGTAGCATCCACCAGATTGTAGGTCCTTCTCTTTGCTTGTGTCCATTGTCCAGAGCCATAACTGCATTTATTGAAGCAATATAAAGATAAATATATCCACACCATTCTCACACAACAAGTGAAAACACAAAAAGAATTGTTTTCATTTGGTGACTTTGTTACTTACCCAACAACCCAGAAATCATAACCGTCAAGATGCCAAGACTGCATAGTGTTCTCGGTGTTTTGGAAGACGAGCTCGATGAAATCGTGGAGCGAGGTGGGAATGACAGAGGTAGAAAGAAATGCAGCACCATTAGAGGGGAGTATTTGGATGGAATTCTCACTGAAGACTCCAGATATGTTGAAGTGGTCGGCAAGCTTTAGAGGGGTGTCAGGGTTGATGTAGGACACCCGGTTAATCGCGTAACGCTGCTTTCCGTTTATCCAAGCCGGCGTATTGGCCAACACGATTGTCTTTGTTATTGGTATCTTTCCATAATGGTATGACCCCTGAGGATTTGGCCTGGCTGCATTTGCTGTCAAATTCCACCTGTTCAAGAAAACACAAGTTCAATAACTTCATATGTAAGTCATGATGTATAATATCATGTGTTACTTATCATGAATCAGAAAACAAACAACATGGAAGAATGTTTCCATTTTTGTACTTGTTAATGTGCTCACTAACAAAATTTATTTTGTTTCCTGTATTGAAAAACCCTGATAAGTTACTCAGATCCCTTGCTAGATTCTGAAAACTTGCTCTCCTATTGCTTTACTCTTACTAATTTCAAGAACATTTTAGTAATTGAGTTCAATCTCAATTCCTATTCCTTGCCCTTTCTGATTTTGTTCCATTAAGAATCACTAAACACACCATATAAGTTCAAGAACTCCAAGGCTCATTTCAATGTCGCCTTGTTTATTTATACATATTTCTGTGTTGCATTTGTGCATGTACCTGTAGGTTCTGGCTTGCAACATAGACCAGTGATATCCGTAGCGAGGTGCAGCAGGCAAGGGTCCAGAAGCCGGGGTATGAGAGTTCGAGTAATGCAGAACTGCGGTGGTCGTAAGAACACGCCTGCTGAATCTTGTGGAAGCAACAATGTTGTAGTCTTTTGGAGCCTGATTTAAGGTCACCAAGACAGCTACAGATTGCCCAACATGTATATCAAGAGAATCGTATATGTTCTGAATAGTATGCGATCCTTCAACCTCGACTAGCTTCATCGTGTGGCCTTGAATCCGAAAGTTGAATGAGGTTGAGAAGCCCATGTTTGAGACCCTGAACATGTATGTCTTGCCTGAAATAACATGATAAATGGAAACAAATTATTTTTGAAATTCTTGTTTCCTGTTTGATAAAGAAAAAGGAATAAAACCTGTTTTTTCTTCTTAAGGATTACCTTGATCACCAGTAAAAGTGGTTGTAACGTGACCATTTATGAGCATACCATCTGGAAAAGGAAGTGAGTTTCCCGAGTCCAAAGACCCTTGCAATGCCTGCAAGTATTACTTTACGGTAAGCAAGATAACTTTTTTTAACTGTCAAATCATCTCAAAATCATATCAGATTAAGAAAAATACAACAATTTAAGTTTAAGTTTAATGGTTAAAAACTGTCTTACTGCTATCGTACAATATTAAAGAATTGCAACTTCATTTACCACTGGAGTCTAGATTAAGTGAAATGCTCAATACCTTGTGGCTGGTCTTGTACCAGTCACCAATAAGCAAAGTGAAATCTCCATCAGGGTATGGATAAGGGATCGGAATCCGCGGTCTCTGATAGATGTTGAACGCTCCAAACCCTCCAGCAGCTTTGTGGAATAGAGTTGATGGGAAATATGTGAAGGTGCCAATTTGATCCTTGGCTTGGAACTTGTAGGTGTAGTTTGAGTTTGGCGGGATGGGGCAATTGGTTCCCAAAACTCCATCCTGCCATGAGTTCTTCCTCTGCTTAATCCCATTCCTATCAGGCAAAGAACCAAAACAAAAAGTGTTCACTCCGTTCTTATCAATGCCTCAATCAAAGGCCTCTAGTCTCTACTCTTTATAGGCTCAGTTCTAGTATTTTTCGAAACTGTAGGGATAAAAACAATAATACAAGCAAAAAATTGAAGTTTAGATTGGAAAATAATGTTCTGAAACATTTAGCCAATATTAGTTATAGGAAGAAATCAGTTGTTTTAAGTCACATTTGTCAAACCAACTTATAAAATAAACAAGGTTAGTTCTATTTTTGGTCCCAAAACATTGCGGTTTTACATTGTCTCAAAACGACTCTACAAATTACCAAGTTATCCTAAACTAGTCATTTTGCCTATCTGACTATTAAAATCTCACGGCAAAAGACATGGCCTCCTCCTTAATAGTTGTGCCCACACATTGTTCTCCCGTGAGTCAAGAATTTAACAGTTGTATAGATAAAATGACTGTTGTGAAAATTTCATAAATTGAAGACTTCTAGAGACCAAAATAAGATTTGTCCTATAGTTCAGAAACTAAAAATGAGATCAACTCAACAAGCAAAACAAGGAAAACAATGTATGGCATTTTCATTAAACAAGTGTAAATTAGAAGTTAGAACTTCAAGAGAAGCAGGGAGGGAGAGAGAGAGAGAGAGAGAGAGAACAAGTTCTTGCACAGGTCTGGAAGGGAGAAGAAAAACCAAGAGAGAGGGGAAAGAAGCTCACCAGGTTAAGAGAAAAGGTTGGTCGAGCTTGTTAATGAGGTTGAGAATGATATTGTCATTCGTCACAACTTCAAGACTTGGACCAGGAAACTGACCATTGATAAGGATAACCTGACAAAAAAACAAAGACACCAAATCTTCAGTAACCTTAAATAAAAAGAAACTATACTATTCTAACACTTTCAGATTGTAAGAACAAAAACAAACCTGTTGAGGAACAAAAAGTGGAGAAATAGTCCCGTACGTGACAGTCCAAGTGTAGTACCTATACGGGTCATCTGCTTTAACCACCACACAAAAACTGAAAACGGCAAGAAACCCACAAATCAAATGTGCCAAAACTTTCCTAGCCATTGTTGAAAAGTCGTAGCACCTGCAAACGAGCAGAGACAAGAAGACAAGTACCCCAGAAAATTGGTTGTATATTTTGGAGAAGTTCAGAAACAAGACTTTAAAATGTAGCTCAAATCTAAGATCGTGGAAAGCTACCAGGGCTAACGAGGGCACAAAAAGGGAAATCTTTTTCCAGATAATTAAGTTTGAAGAGGCAGAGTTAGTAAGAGCCTTAAATAAGTACAGCGCGGGAACAAAAAAAGCTTCCCTGGATGGATAGGCTACGTTATTTTCTTATTATTTTCAGAGGTTTTACTAAATTGTTTGACAATATTTTAATTTAAATTGACAGTTCAAAACTGCATTTTAAGTTTCTTTTTTTTTACACTAGTAACGCATTTTACGGGTTCTCACAACAAGGGGCCCACTATTGTGGGACAACCGATCGGGTTGAACAATATTTTTTTAATAATTTCTCTTGTGAGAACTTAAAAAAAAAATACCCGTAGTTAAGTATCATTTTTTAGTCATCAGATTGTTTGAAATGGAGTGCCACTGGTGGAGTTTCTAATTGAGAAGTACCCTTTCTTCTTCTTCTTTTTTTCATACCATACAAAATTCTGCTTTTTTTCCCTTCATTTCTTTATTTATTTTTGCTAGGTTGGGCGTTGGGGGCCAGATTCCCCGAACAAACGTGGAAACTGGGTGTGGTATTACCAGTTATTCTGTCATTCTTTAACCAACCATTATTGCTTTTGTGGTCTGAAAACGCGTTTTCATAGTTGGGTGTGGTTGCTTAGAATGAAAGAAAAGGCATTTAACTCTCATCATTAAGGGGTAAAAAAGAAATAAAAGTAACAATTTCGGGTTTTTTTTTTTTTTTTTGACCAAAACCCCCTCTAGTTTCGCCTGTGATTGTTGCTTTCCTTTGTCATAAACTAACTTTTTTTAGTTTTTTTTTTTCCTACTTTCCATCAAAAAGCTGGGTTGTTGCTCCTCATGAGTAAAATATTAAGAAGAAATAGATTAGGGATTCTCTGTTTATGGCTGTAGTTTTGGGAAGAATTTGAAAAAAAAGCAGGCTAAAAATTTTAATTACAAAAATGATCTTTTTTTTTTTGCATAAAAATAAAGCTTTTTGTACAAGAAGACTGTTTCAATTTTTTTTTTTTACAAAAAGATGAAAAAAAACACCCTGTGCAAGAAAAAAAACCTTAATAAGATGAAAAAATAAAACTTGAAACAATTTTCCTACCCAAAAAATTTGATATTTAATGCAAAAAAAAATCATTTGTCTAAAAATTTTTTTTTTAAAGCCATTTATCCAAAAAGCCCGTTGTTTTGCACCGTATTTGGTTATATATATTTTGTAATGAAGCAAATATTTCTTTTTCTTTGGTTTTCTTTGGTCTTATTTTCACGGGCATCTTTTTAGTTGACCTCCATCAATGGTGTCTATTTTAAAATTTGATTAAAATTGTATTTTTTTTTACAAATAATATCCGAAAATTAGATACCCATATTTCACTAAAGAAATCACCTATTTTCTCCTTATTTTCTTCTTTTCCATTTTCTGTTATCTTTGGAAATCGCATTTGATGAAAATCTATCAGAAATCCAACTCCACTCCATCACTTCGCAGAAAACACCTTGTGAAAAAAAAAAAAAAACAAAAAACAAAGAAAGAAAAAGGACACAGACCCAAAATGCTATTCATGTGCTTGTTGGTTTAGTGACAGAATCTATTCCAAAATTACGAAGTTATCTGGAAACAAAAATACGAAAACTATTTTGTTATTATTTTTATTGGTCGTAGTGGTATGCAAAAGAGAAAACCGAACATTTTTGTCTCCGTCACGTAAATTTATTGAGTCAGACCAAAAAGTATAAATACAAATGTGTATGTCTCTCGATAAGAGGTACTTTTAACATAACATGTAGATCATAACATGAAGACCATTAAGTATAATATTAATGTTTAATTGATGTTACACTAAGAATTTTAGTCATTTATAACTATGTTATGCATCTCTAATGTCTATCAATGTTGGATTGATGTAAGAGCAAGAAATTTAATAGGATGATTGATTTACATCAGTTTTGGCTATAACATATATCACTTGAGAGCTTTATTTTTTTTGATATTATAGCATGTGAGAGCTTTACAATATAACTCATTAAGCATAAAGTTAATGTTTAATTGACATTATACCAAGAAATTTAGTCATCCACAGATTATGTATGTATCTTTAATGTTCATTAATATATTGGATTAACGGAATAACAAAAAATTTATAGGGTGTTTAGTTTGAATCAGTTTTGGCTAAAAAATACTATAGCATATGAGAGATTATTTTTACACTATAACATATGAGAGCTTTACAATATAGCTTATTAAGCATAATTTTAATGTTTAATTAATGTTACACTAAGAGCTTTATCATGCATCGATGTTAAATTGGTATAATAACAAGAAATTTAAAGGGTGTTTGATTTGAATCAGTTTTGGCTAAAAACACTATATGAGAGCTTTGCATTGTAGTTTACTTTTTCTTGACGTTATAGCATGTAAAATCTTTACAATGCAGCAACTAAAAGTTTTGGTTGAAGCTAAGAAAATCAAGCACCTTATTAGTCATCCAAAAACTATGTTGCGTAGCTTTAATAATATTATTATTATATTTAATAATTGAATCATCATGTTATATTTTTATTTTTATTTGTTACGCAAGAAGAATGGTCGGTTGAAAAAAAAAAACTATAGATATATATAATATGTTGCATGCATTTATGCATACTTGTATTTATGTACCACCTTATTGTCGTTCAAAATCATTGTGATAATTGGACTTGTCTTGGACGCATAAGAAACGTGATTACAGCTAATAATGATCTGCTTAAGATACCACGCATTCCCACTGTTTGTTGTTCAAACCTCAAAAGAAAAATAATTGACTTTCCGTAGCCAAAAAGAACATACAAAAACAAAAGGAAAGAGAAGATAATTGAGTTAAGCCGGTGGAATGTGGACAGTGTACGCATCAAACGCAAAAACAAAGCAGGGAAGCACTTGACTGGACGCCATACCTACCCAAGATATCAACTTTAGATTATTAACATGGCATGAGTACATGACTGCAATGGAGCAATGCCCATGTGCTTCACAGCTATCAATTCATATCCCACTAGACCAGTTCTTCACTCCCTCGTAATTATAGTTACAGGGAAAAATAATTAAATTATTAAATAATTGGAAAATTATATAATAAGCAGACTTAAAATTCCGCTGGTGGTGTATTTTTCTTGTCAATTTTTTTTTAAGATTTAAATATGGTTGAAAGATACATATCTATTTATGAGTATCTTTTTCAGTTCTTGTTAAAGAAATTGCCTTATGATAAAGTTTAAAAAAAAAAACAAAAAAAGAAAAAGAAAAACTAAGGATAAAGCACAATTTCGAACCATCTTACATTTATCTAGCTATTTTTTTTTACATGTTCGACGATTCAAAATGCAAGTGTCCTCCCTTTTTCATAATATATGACCTACAATAATAAAGATAACTTGGTTAACTTTATTTTCTCCTACTTCTCCTCATCTTCATCATAAATTTTGATAATTTTTTCAACTAGAGGGGAAATCCTTATGGATTTCTTCTATTTTGTAGTTTTAATATTTTCATATAATGAATACAAATAAATGTCCACGTGAATCTTATTGAATTTTTGGAAGTATTGGTTAGAACAAGTTAGTTTGAACCAATAGATTAAAAATAATGTAGCATGTGAGAGTTTTACACTGTAATTCACATTTTCTTGATGCTGAATATGTGAGAGCTTCACACTATAACAATCAAAAGTTTTGGTTCTAATAACTCATAATGTTAGACACCTTATTATTCTACAGTGGTATAGGTTTGTTCTCCACTTAGATTTTAATATGATTAGGGTGACTTCTTTATGTATATCATTTTTATGTGTTTTATGTGTGGTAGTTTATTGTCATATTGGTAGCTTTTGAGCATCAAATATGTTAGAATTTTAGAAGGGGCAAAGATCAACATGAATAATAGATTCATTATTGTATCAATAAAAAGAGCTACACTAAGGGATGAGGACGTTTTGGAAGAGCCGAAGATTTATTTCTTGCAGAGCTTGATTTTATATTATTTGTGGAGTTACATGCATATCAATCGAAAGGGAACGTACGAAAAAACCCTCCTTATTTTTAGCACAAACAATGTTTTAGTATTATCATGATAAATAAAAATATGTGTCCACTTGGATCTTATTCTATAGTGGTAGTAGGTTTGTTCTCCACTCGGATTTTAATTTGATTTGGGTAACTGGTTTAGGCATATTATTTTTGTGTGTTTTTTGTATTTGATCAACATGAACAATAGATTCATTATCGTATCAATAACAGAGCCACACAATAGGTTGAGGATTTTTTTTTTTTTTATGAAAGAATAAAAGTTTTATTTCATACGGAGCTCCATTTTATCTTATGGATTAATTACATAACTATATCTCCTATAGTTTACTTATTTTTCAAATTTTCTTTTTATTTTTAGAAATTATCTATTCAATTTAAAAAGCTTGTGTCAATTTTATCTCTCCCAAACTCTTTAGATAAATAAAAATATAGAGATAAAATAAGATATCCTTTATCTGACTGGATTTATTTGTGAAATATATTTTAATCTTAAGAAAATTTTTTCAAAATATTTTAACATATAGAAAGTTGTAAAACTTGAGATTTTTTTTTAAATTTGGTGTTTTGTTTTCTGATTCTTTTATATTTTTAGATTTATAAAATATTTCTCTTAATTAGTTAAAGGTTGTTATGTTGTTTCACCTAATTTTTTCATAAAAATGAAATTAAATTAATTTTTAAATTCAAATGATACATTTAGGGTTCGTTTGGTTCGAGTATTTGAATGAAGATTTAAATTTTTATGAGAGAAAATACTGTAGCAAAATGATTAGAACCGTGATTCAAGTATCGAAACAAATTGAAATTTCAAAAAACAAAAGAATATATTGAAAAATAGTTAAAAATATGATATATAATTATATAATTAATCCTTTATCGTATTTGTGGAGTCATGTGCATGCCAATAGAAAAGAGTGTTAAAAAAACAGTTTTTTTACTTAGTATGAGAATTCAAATTTTTTACTTTTAAGTAAAGTTAGTTGTGATTTTTACCACTAGATTATACCTATAATAACGAAAAAAAAACCTGGTTTTAGTAAAAATAATGATTGACTGTTTTGTTTATTATAATGGATCATTTATTATATCTGTGTTTTTTTTTTTTGGGACAAAACCAATGATTATTGAATGACATTATCCTCGTTATTAAAAGGAAAAAAAATCAATTACAATTTGTGGTGCTTGGGAAGAGGGGACATGTAATTGGAGGAATCCTTGATGACCCTTGGCTGGATTGAACTAATAGTGGTGTAGTTAAAACTAATTTTGTAGCTTAAAACACTGTAGCATATTAAATTATATGATAACTATAAAATTAATTTTAACTATATTTATCAAATACCCTATAATTTTATGTCAAGTTGACCAAATTGCACGTTGGATTACACTCCTAGTGCGGCATAATAACGGGATTAGCCTATTCTTTATTTTGTTACTCTTCCAATGTCAACACATGATTAATATTTGACAAAAGCAAAGGAAAAAGAGAGGTCCCACAAATCATGGGCTCCCACGTGACAGCTGCAAAACCTTTAGCAGTGAATATAGACAGAAAATAAAAAAAATAAAAAATAAAAAAAAAGGGCAGACAGAGAAGGTATACCGTGTGGGGCCACACACGAGTTCTTGTGATGGCTGCAAAAATGACTCAACACATGATAAATACAAATTGCTTGAGCTTCTCACACAATTTCCATGAATGATTTTTAATACATATATGAACGTGTGTATTTTGTGCGTGTGTGTGACTGCTGTAAAGTTCCTATAGCTAGGTATCACGCTTTAGAAATGTTCAACCACACGTAGCTAGATATAAGATGCATTTCATTGGAACTGTCGGTTCCCGAGATAAAAAGATGCATGATATAATTAACGTGTTTAAGAGAGTGGTAAAGTTCGAAACCATAATCTAAAACTCTCACTGTTGTAGAGTACGATATAGCGTAAAGTTTAAAACGCAAACAATGTAAAGCTCTCATATGATATAGTATAAAACTCTTACATGCTACAATGCTAATTAAAACTCTGAAGTTGAAACTCTTCTCCCAAACATCCCAACTATATGACATATGATAATATGCCACTTGGATTTTAAAAGGAGTTTAGAAACACTAGTTCAATCCAAAAAAATTTGCTTCAAACCAATTTTACTACAATATATTCTTTTATAAAATTTAAATTGTTATAATATTTTAATTTCAAACTTTTGGTTGAAGTTGACTTTCCAAGTGCTTTCTAGTTTGAAAAATTAATATAAAAGCATTAAATTGAGAAATCAACGCAGTTGAAGGCAATAAGTGATGTCCATATGATGGTGTTCCATCACGGTGGAGGTGGATTTGTAAATAGAGTTTGAGGGACTGTTGGAGACATTATTATAATGTAGGAGATCAAGTGATGATGAAAAGGGCCATTAGTGCCTTGGCTATGATGCA
Organism: Artocarpus heterophyllus; assembly: GCA_025403435.1. NCBI lineage: Eukaryota > Viridiplantae > Streptophyta > Magnoliopsida > Rosales > Moraceae > Artocarpus > Artocarpus heterophyllus. The sequence goes on from CM046327.1 coordinate 19,182,810, forward strand.
TCATCTTCATTAGCTACCCAAATGTTAGTAACATCATTAATAGAAGGGGCCTATCATAGAAATCATTAGCTTGGTCACGTACAATCTTTGGCTACAAAAGCATGGAGTGCACTTTACCCATGGAATTTTCTAGACGTGGGACTTTCTTAGGATTCCACTTTTTTCCCAAGAAAAAAAAAGAAAAAGAAAAAGAAAAAATGGGAAGTTTTTCTTCGAATGGGGAGTTCTACTTTGATGAATCTATGTGATATTTTGGTTTTAGCGCACAATAGGAAACTTCCCCTTGATACTGAGTTGGATATAACCAGGGGGTTCAGAGGATGTGCCATGAGGAATTAACAAAACCTCTTGGAATTACTAAGCCCTTAAACCACATGTTAAGGTTATGATGACATTTAATTGTGGGTGAAATCAATTTAGTGGTTAATAACTCGACATCTTGGATATATAATTATATGGATAGTGAGGACCATTAATTATATATATATAAACTCAACACCTTAGAAAAAGAAGACTAATAACATTTTTTAAGAGTAATAATATAGGTTTTAAATAAATGAGATCTCAAATAAGTGGATATTGAATAAACCACGTTATATTTATAATTAGATTATAGTTCATCACTCATAACGAATTAATGGTATTCAAGTATACAAATATAGTTACAAAGGTTTAATGAAAGTTTTGGAAGGTTTAAATCATTTAAAGATTTGATTTTCAAATTGATAATAATTATTTATTATCGAATTATAAAATGGGTCTTGTATCCCTCTAAAAAGACAAAACAAAACAAAAAAAAGGCCTTCTGTTAGAAAAGTTTTTAAATTCATTGCATTGCATTTTACAAATATTTTGACAATTTTTCCAACAATATAAACATCGACATGCGACCACCTGCACTTCAATCGTAGAAATCGTAGAAAGAGAGTAGTAAGGAAGTCTAATTGATTGAGACTATTCTAATAGAATTCTGTCATAGCAGTTCTTGCAGTTTTTAAGGTCTACTAAGAGGTATTGTGGTTTTCAAGGCCTGAAGGGAATCAAGTTTGTGTCCATAAATAATGCAAGATAGAGATATCCACGAATATATCGCTTTCTTTCCTTTTTTGAAGTTAAAGGGAAAATCTTATAATAATCTCCTAATCATAACTATAATTGAGATGTACCAACTAAAATAAATCTAGGGTTTTGTATCTTACTAAAAAATCTTTCTACGCTCCTCATTTGATGGTTCTCATTGAATTTTATTCCATGTCAACCATAGAAACACACTCTTCTTAAACACTTTGTTTGACAACATATTCTAACAACAAATAAGTTTGTAGAGAAAATTAGGTGACACGTTACAACTAATTTATGTTATTTACATCACAACTTATTTATAGTTAAGATTTATGTCACATTTTATTAATATTTGACTATTCTATCAAAACTCTATTATCGTGATATAAAGTGAAGTGAGCTCTTTTTTTAAATAGAAATTATAAAACTTTTAAAAATTCAAAACTCTATTATCATGATAGTCAATAACATTTTTCCAAAACCTATTAAAGTAAATAATAGATTTTGAAAATATTTATAATGAATAATAGATTTATGCGTAAAGAATTTATTAACCCCTTATTTACAATTTGGTAAATAAATTATTTACACATAAACCTGTTATTTACTACAAATATTTTTAAAACTTAATATGTACTTCAAAAAGTTTTAAAAATCTTCTATTTCTCTCATTTTCTTTCATTTTTGAGTAAACTGTTACACCCCAGACTATTCATTTTTTTGCATAATATACCCCAAACTTTTGATTATGACAAAATACACTCTAAATTTTGAAATCATTAGAAATTGAGGTCCAATAGTTAACAAATATTAAAAATCATAGACAACTTTGCCCACAAAATTCACACGTGAGTTTTATTATGAGTGAAACTCGTCATTTTAAGGAAAAAATTGACTCAACACATGATAAAGAGTACTTAACAAAACTTGAAAGTAGCTATTGGACTTTGATTACTAATAATTTCAAAATTTAGGGTGTATTATGTTAAAATTGAAATTTTAAGATGTATTATGTAAAAATAAATAAATAATTCAAGATGCAACAATACAATTTATTCTCTTTTTTTTTTTTTTTTTTTTGGCATTGCTCGATTTCTCAAAGTTGTGGGTCTCAACTCTCTAGGGCCCATTAACCAATGGACTCATGTTTGGGGCAGACTTGTTAGATTCAGTGCCCACATCCTACTTGGGCCTAACACAACAAGAAAGCCCAAAAGCCATCTTGTTATACAATTTTGTGTCCGGTCGACTGGACAAGTCACAAGTCTAACTAGTCTGCTTTGAGTGCCACGAAGGCTGAACGGTTTCCAGGTCTCCCTATTGTTCTAACACATGTAAGGCCCAACAGTAAACTTTCAATACCTCAGGCTCATCAGAAAACAGAAATTATAATTCAACAAAGCAATTTAAAACTAGAAATTAAAAAACCACACCACAAATCAAAAAACCACTTTCCAATCTCCAATCTTTACCTTCACATTCCGATCCTAAAAACATGTCTACCACATTTCAATCTCCACTTCCCACGTCAGGCAATTTATTTTACATTTTTGTTACCAAATTAATAACACATAATTTTTACTTATAATGAGCTTATTTCTGACTACCTACGGTGCTTAATTTGGTGCAGATATATTGAGAGACATATTCCTGTGGAGGAAGAAGAAGCAAAGCCCAGTAGTTCTTGTCGTATCAACAGCAACATGGGTACTGCTAGAAGTCTACCAATTCAACTTCCTCACTGTCGTTTCATGGCTGGTCATGTTCATTGTCGTTTCTCTCTTCCTTTGGGGAAACCTTGTTAGGCTTTTTGGCAAGTGGGTACGAATCAACACTCTTCCTAATTTTAAATTTGCTTAATTTGGTTCATTAAAAAACAAGATTTGGGTAAGAGAAATTGAGGGTTTTTTTTTATTTTTTTATAGAGAGCCACCAAACTTGGCAGGACTAGAGCTTACACAAGAGTCAGCCATAAAATTGGCTATGGCTTTGCGTACATGGACAGAAGAAGGAATAAGGTGGATGTTCCGAGTAGGAGCCCAGAGAGACTTGTTTTCATTTGGTTTAACACTTGGTGGAATATGGTTACTTTCCCAAGTGGGAAATTACTTTGATCTCTTGACTCTTCTTTACACAGGTAATTATTAAAATAGTAACTAATTAATTCACACAAAAAACAAGTATTAGAGTAAAAAAAAATGAAAGGTGTTTTTATTTTTTTGAACTTTAAGGTGTGAGTTTAGAACCCTTTATTCTTCTTTTTTTTTGTCGGATGTGAATTTACCAGGCTATCTCTCATCATAAAATAAAGATATTTTTGCTACATGTTTTGTTTTGTAGGCATTTTTGTGGGCATGACAATTCCTCCCATATGTGTGAAATACGAAGATAACATAAAGAGGTGTAATGAGAGGGTGAAGAAGCAATTGAAAACGTACCATGACATGTTGGATGAGAAGGTGATGAAGAAGGTAAAGAGCAAGTTGGGGACCACTATCACTACCACTAAAGAAGAAAAGGAGAAAAAGGTTGAATTCTTTTTTTTTTTTTTTTGAAAGGTGAATAGTTTATAGTTTGCTTAGCTTTTGTTACGTCAGTAAGTCTTTTGTGTACTAATGACAACATTATATATATATATATTTTGAGTGGGGACAACATATATATTATGTGCTCTTGATTAACGGTCTTTTTTTAGTACATTTATTTCGGACGATGAGTTTGCTGCACTTATTTAGCTTTGTTAGTGAGCAAGTTTCAGCACCGCCCTTGTGGTTAAGCTTTTTCTTTTTTTTTTTTTTAAAGCCAAATAAGATTTATTATTAAAAAAAAAACAAAAACAAAAACAAAAAGAAAACAGCAAATACGATTTATCAATTGATTACACTTTATATAAAAATAATTGCGATAGACACTAAAGTGGATCCGTGGCGCAATGGTAGCGCGTCTGACTCCAGATCAGAAGGTTGCGTGTTCGATTCACGTCGGGTTCAATTTCCGTTTTTACATTCCGCAAATTTTACTTCGAATCTTTTCTTTTATTAGCAGTTATGTCCCTAAATTGTTCTTATTTTCACATTTTCATCCTCAAAAGATTCCAATTAACTAATTCTAACAAATAAGAGGAGCAAACTTTTGCGACTAGTTTGGAGTTCGAAGTAAAAATAATAATTGAGGATTAAAGTACCAAATTGCAATATTTTGGGACACTAGTCCAAAAAATATATATTAATTTTATTTCCATAAACAATAGAGTTGATTTTTATCGTTTATAAATTCAAGGATTTAAATCGTCAATAATTAGGTTCATTTTTTCTAGGACGAAAGTGCAATTGAAGCACAAATTCTTTTGATTGATTTGGGTTCTGGTTTGAGCACTAACGTTACTCAAAAGACTCAAAACCTAACTTGGGTTTCATCAGTCCTTCAAATACTCGTTTGGTGGCTAAATTTGGAAGGTTTTTGAATCAGTTTTCGGGTCCTCGTGATTCAAAATCTTGAGTTCTGCTCTCCCTTGTTTTTTTGGGGCTCCAATCACAGATCTACAGTGATTGCAATATTTTGAGTCTTTTGGGACACTAGTCCAAAAAATATATATTAATTTTATTTCCATAAACAATAGAGTTGATTTTTATCGTTTATAAATTCAAGGATTTAAATCGTCAATAATTAGGTTCATTTTTTCTAGGACGAAAGTGCAATTGAAGCACAAATTCTTTTGATTGATTTGGGTTCTGGTTTGAGCACTAACGTTACTCAAAAGACTCAAAACCTAACTTGGGTTTCATCAGTCCTTCAAATACTCGTTTGGTGGCTAAATTTGGAAGGTTTTTGAATCATTTTTCGGGTCCTCGTGATTCAAAATCTTGAGTTCTGCTCTCCCTTGTTTTTTTGGGGCTCCAATCACAGATCTACAGTGATATCATCGATAACCCAAATGCAAGGGATACTCTGCGGCATTCGGAATCTCTACTGCCCTTTTTTTGACCGTTGAGGGTTTTTATCCCTCAACGCCGAACTAGTATGTGATCGATTTTTGTCGCCTCTCTCCCCCTCTCTCTCCCCTAGGCAAAACGACGACTATTGGTCCCTCTGGTTTGACCTTGTGCCGTCGAGTCCCTCGTGTTCTTTGGCGATGGAGATCGGGCCGGCGTAAGGCTTATCGGCCCCCTGGCGCAAAACTGAAATGACAGCGTTGTCGGCGGCATAATATAGTACGATTGGAACTCTCCGACGTACCCAATCATCGGTGGGCTTAAACACGATGGTACGTTTTTCGGTCTCCAAATTTCCTTTTACTTTTGTAATTCTTGTTGAAATTCGTTTGTTGGCCTTGTTGATTAGTGTCTTGCATCTGAAATTTGCTTTTCGACCTTGTTGATTAAAGCCCCGAATCTGACATTTGTTTTTGATTTCCTTGATTCCCAATTGCATTTGTGCATCTGAAATTTGAGGGGTTGACATGATCAATGCAACCTATTATCTGCTGGTTTTTACTAAGCAAATGTGTGTCTTGATTCACTTCTATGTGACACAGACTATATGAGTTTTCATGGAAAATCTGTTTTCTGAAGGGAATGTTGAAATTCGGAGTTGTTACTATCTACGAAAATGTGGTGTATAAATCAACTTTATGTAAAACAAGAGAATGTGTCTGTTCTATTCACTAAATTAGTGTTTGGAAAGTTCAGCAATGGCTATGGTGTCGTGTGTTTATCAATATATGGAGCTAGAGTCTTGCTTTTGTTTGATTCCGTTTCTAAACTCAAAAATGTTGACTTGTTTTGTCATCTGACATTGTAGTATCTCTTTGAATTGAACTCCTTTGCACAATTACATGTATAACAGTTGGATTATTCTGTTTCAGATAATTAGGTGATATTTAGGTTTGTTTTATTTTTTGGTGAATGTTGGAAACAATGATGCAACAACAACAGGACTAATCAACAACCCCTGTTTTCCTCCTAGCCAAAAAGAAGAAGAACAAGAAAAACTCTTCTCCAAAAAAACAAAAATAAATAAAACAAGGCAAACACTAAAACTAACCTGTATATATTATGAGTTCAACCAAACAATTTGAATGACTTGATTTAAAAGACACTAGCTATGTTTTTAGAAATTCAAATCCTTGGATATAAAAATAATATATAGTTCACACTTAGATAAGATGACTCTATTAAGTTTGGCAATGCAAGATTATAAAAAAATACATGCAACCTTTCAAGTATGAAATCTCACTTTTCATGCTTATATTGTGCGATCGTCAAACTCCCAAATGCAATAGCTTTACTTTTTCTTTTCTTATTCATGTGAAGTAAATCGACATGTGAAAATACACTCTAATATATATATACGTATTAAAACAAGGGTTAGTGTCCTAAAGGGTTACTTTATGTAAAACTGTTCCATAAGTTTCCTTATGGAATGAGATTGGTGTCCTAAGGGTTTTCCCAAACTTCAGACGTTAGCATGGACTGTATGTGTGTCTGTGTATATATTGAGGGAGAAATAGAGTAAAAGAGGTTTGTGTAAAGTCTACGTCTTGAGCATTAGCTGGCTGCTACTTCACCGTTGCCCACTTGGGAAGTGAGAGAATATGGGGGCGTGTGTGTGTGTGTTTGACAGGGCAAGAGTTAGAGAGAGACAGTGTGAGAAGCATATGGTATGGGAGTAATCCTCCTCTATCACAAACATGTATTTGTCTTTTCTTCTCACAGGTCGTTAAGTTTTCTTTTTCCTCTCACAGATCGTTAAGTTAAAATTAGAAGTAGTTCACTAAAAATATTATAGCATGTGAGATAAAATATTGTTAAAATAGTGGTTAGAACTACACTGTGACACCCGTTATTCTCCTAACGGGTATTGAGGTAATTAAATTAATTTTTAGTGTATAAAAAAAATTGCTTCATTTAAATTTATTTTATAATATTTATTTTTATCTATTTTTAAATTTTCTAAAATTCTCCTATATTTATTTAGTATGATTACTAAAAAGCCTTAGAACTTCTAATAAATCTCAAAAATGTCATATTGGCATTATGTGTGTTAAAGTCTTTAGATGAGACATAAGGATATCTTTTCCAACTACTCTTGACCCTCATTTTCTTTATTTCCTCCGTGACATGCTTCAACATGTCTCCTCTATAATTGTTTCTATCACTTCTCTTCAAAGACTTCATCTTTTCTTCCTTTCTCTTCCACGGTTCCCACACTTTTCTTCTCATTTCTTTGCTGAAGCAAAATACTTAGAGAACTTCTTCAAGGCAGCCATAAAAATCAGCCACCATCACCTCCATTTGAGCAAGAATTTCAGTCATACCGAAGTAAAGGAACCTGTTTTGAAGCCATTTTAAGCTTCCAACTAACCATAATCCGAGGTTAGAATCTTATGAACAAATTTAGTCTTTCATTTATAAATTTTCTTTTATACTAAAGAATTATTCAATTTTTGTATTGGAAACTAGTAAATCTGCCAGTTTGTTATGGTATACCAGCTGCTAACCTGAACCAAGAACCCATCTTTGCTCACCACCTAATTCTTTAATGTCTTGCAACCTTTCCAATATTATCCTAAGTGATTGATGAATCTTATTAGGGACTAAAACATATAGATTACTTGTTCACATTTTATATTATGTTAAGACAAAAATTGTTTACTGTGGTATTCAAAAGAGATTTATATAAAAGCTTTAATGGCATACTAGTAAGATAGGTTTACACATGATTTATTTATGAATGTAGTTGTATGTTGTGCTTTAGTTTTAATTGTCCTTATGCACGCCTTAGGATCAAGGGAGTATGGAGCTAACGTTAATTGATTCCAGGATTAAAAGATTGTTGATAAGCTTGAAAGGTAGGGATTCTATTACTCATCTTTTGTGAGGTTTTTATAGAATTAAAATTGATTGTTTTGCCGCAATATATTTATATCTATGTTGAACTGATATTATATGAGTATCACATATGAAACTATGACATGGACTCGTCTTGTATTGTACGGCGAGGAACATAATGAATTGACACATGTTATAAATTGAGAAGCATGGTTAGGAAAACTAACTCTATTAATAATGATTCAATATAGAGAAATTGTGAGACATGAAGAGGGCGACGGTTACGTCCTTGGGCATGAATACCCTAAAAGGTAAAATAGGGGGAAGGCGATGACGCTTCCTTGGGTTGAAAGTCCCAGAACACACTGTACAGGAATCGACTTGGTGAGGACTCGGGGCTTGATGTCCCCTCACCGGAACACCCTTGGAATGTTTATAGGGTGATCAAGTGCGCCCATTTGGGTTTCGATGAGTTGAGTGATACTCTATTTAACATGGATACCTAGGAACAATGATGATTGGTAATATTTGTATAAATGTGTAATTATGACACTTGGTAACGATTAACTACGGTATCCATAAGATGTGATCATAATAAACCTCATAATCTGGAATATGATGTAACTTACTAACCATGCAGGTTTTAATGTGGTAATGATAAAAACCTAAAGGTGAGTAATGGCTTTCTCTACTGAGCATAGTGTTGCTCATACCCTTATATTTTTATCTTTTCAGGACTCACTAAGTGTGAGGTGGCTACGAGAAATATAGTTGAGGAAGTGATGTAGCTATATTACATTAGGACTGCTTCAATTGTTGAGAATGTTCTTCATGATAATGTAAGCATCAACTGTTACTTTCTGTGACTGTATTACAATGTGTTGAGGGTTAAAATGATGATGACAACAGTTTATATTATTAAATTTAAGGTGCTACATTAAAACTGTGGTTTATTTGTCGTTTATATTTTTATTTTTGAGTTGAGAGTTTTCATTTAAGTCCCGGGTAAATTTTATTTTTAAGGTTTTACTTTTATTATTTATTTTTATTTTATCTCATTAAAAACTGTTAACCCCCATATAGGGGCGTTACACACACTGTGTAATGCAGTTCCAAACCGATGCTATCAAACAACGTGTTAGATATAAGCTAAATTTTAAATTTAATTTTGGTTCATTGCATAGATTAACTACTGGGATTATCATGCAAAGTTGTGTGACATGAGAATTTTGGTAATCTGCTTAAAGGGATCAATAGTGTGGATATGTATGGTTCATTGGTCCTCTTAGATCCTAAGCTAAGTGCTCCCCTTTGTGACGATCTTATTCCATCCTTGCCTTGAATGTTACAATCACTGCCTTGAGTGTTCTTTAAAATATTCTCATATATTTGTCTATTCTCATGTGCGATCTGTGATATGTGTTTTTATGAAATTTTTATTTGCTTATGTTGTTCCTTATTACCATTTCCATATTTGGCTGATTAGTATTCTTTCTTCTTTGTTTGGTTATTAGAAATTGAACTTGATAAGTTTGTTGGTACTATAGTTATGATCTTAGAGAAAGGGCTGGCTGTGATGAAATTTCTTTAACTTTCTCATGTTGGTTGAAGTGTTATTGTTGTGGATTGTCGCGCCTAGGATGCCAGCGTATCTCGGTTGACGATTCACAAGAATTTTCCTTATTACCAACCGGTCGTAGTATCGCTGTCGATATCTTAAGTGCCAATCCACAATGCTGACGCTCCTAATGTGAAATGGGGAAACAAAAGTTCTGAGCCAAATTTATGTTCCAATACTTATTAACCTTTTTTTACGTTGTTTTCGTCTATAACTTGCATATGCATTGGAAAAGATGGGGAAGAAAAGGAACCATGATAAGGCGACTGTTAATTTGAGCAAACAAAAAGAGAGGGCTTTGTTATTAAAGTTGTTAGACCATCAGACAACCGCTTTGGGATGACATCCTTCAGCGACCGATTTGGACCGTTGGGTGGGGGAGATTTTTGGTCGGTAGCACGTTCTTTGTCATCCAAATTTTTGTAACTATTTTATGGATTGGAGACAAAATTGATTATCAAATAAAAATGGCAAAAACAATCAATAGCCAAAAAAAAAAGGATTTAATACAGTTATCACAGTATTTTTATTTTAATATTGTGTTCATATGCACCAAGCATAGATTTCTCATTGCATTCAATGAAATAAAAATAATTTATTTGAGAAATTAAATTTATGCACTTTGGAACAAATGTACTATTTTCCTAATAATTTTTTTTTTCTTTTGACAAAAGGGCCACAAAAAATCCTAATCCAAATCTTATATGTACCAAACATATATTCATAACTCAAATCAAGATTGCAAAAAATTACCAAACACATATTTGGATCTTCTGCCCAAGAATCAATAGTTTATGGATTGGAGACAGAATTGGATGTTTCAGCAAATCGCTAATAGTATCAAAATGACAACAAGAATCAATAGGCAAAAAACAGAGGACTTAATACAATGATAACTCTAATTTTTTTAATATTGTGTTCATGTACATCAAGCATTGATTTCTTATTGCATTTGATGAATTGAAAATAATTTATTTCATATACCATTTTATGCTCTTTTAAAAAATGTGTTATTTTTGTAAAAAAAATATATATATATATATTTTGACAAAAGGGTCATCAAAAATCCTAATCCAAATCTCACATGTACCAAACACATATTCATAACTCAAATTAGGATTCAAAAACTTACCAAACACATATTTCAATATTCTATCAAAATCTAATTTTAAATACTCTGTCAACCAAATAATAACTCGAATTATAACTCAAATCACATTATTCAAATCACAATCTAAATCACAATACTATTTAAAAAGAATTTAAATCACCATAATTCGAATACCTCTACCAAACGGGCATTTGATTTTTGTCTCATCAAACTCTTTTAACTCAAGTCCAATGGTTGAGTTAGAGTTTCAAAGCAACTTCCATGAACCAAACCCTGCGTTTTTTTCACACACTGCTCTATATAAATATTTGTGGCTCAAAAACAAACACTCAATAAGAAAATATTTATATAAAAAAGAAAAAGAAGAAGGATTATAAGCAATTTTAATGGCGGAACTAGTTATCCTCGACGTTTTTCTAGGATTCGCATACAATAAGCTTTTAGAAGTGGTGGACCACGCCGAACGTAGCCTATGCATGTCCGATTTTGTTCTCTCTGATCAAAATGCATGGTAAATCGCTTGTAACCTAAGATCGATGAGATTGTTTGATTGAATCAGAGGCTTGATCTGAATTCTTCCGACGAAGAAATTCGAGAATTGTTGTTGAAAGCGGAGCAAATTGTGAACACATGCTCAGAGATTGCATGGTGAAAATTCTGGAAACACTATGCGTACTTGAAGAAGCTGAAGAGATTGGATTTCTACTTCGTAGGCTGATCGAAATCAATCTTCCGTTCGATCAGAGGATCGTGATGATGCACATTTCAAAGTAAGTGATTTAACTAAGGAGATCGGTTTCAACAACGATAAGAGAGGGGAGGAACGGGAGGAGGATTTTCGTACAAAGTCGAACTAGGGTTTTGCGCATGGCTTCAAGTGTGAAGAGATCTGTTCTTTCCATGCAAAGTTGGATTCTTGTGTGTTTGATTTCGCTTTTCAGAATAAAAAATTGGGGATACGAGAAATTAACAAGCTGGTTTTGTTAGGCCTAATTAAGGGTAAAAGCTAAAAAAAAAAAAAAAAAAATTGAAAGCAGTTATCCATGTTTGTCTTGGCAATTAAAATAGAAACCATAATAAACTGATAAAGGATTAATTCTTTCTTATAGCACGGAAAAGAAAAATTATTCTATGGAAAACGGTTGGGTTATTACATTCAATGTAATTGTTTTTCCTTTTTATTTTATTTCAGTTTTTTGAATTGTTGTTAATTGATTATAGGACACAGTCCCTTATGTTTTGAAGGGCAAACGGTTCCTCTATGATGCATTCACCATGTCATAACAAGATGACATGATTATCTATTATCGAAATAAGTATTTTATTTCACAAAAATTTAATTTTTTTTAAAGTTTTTTATTCAAATCTATGAACCAAATACGCAATTAGATTTGATACATATGTGGAAATCAAATATTTGAAAACCAGGCTTTAGTTTTATCAACGCTTATGGTCAAAGAATGGCACAATTATCCATACAGGGACAACACCTATCATAGAGATCTTCCCCAAGCTAATTGTCCAATTTAATCAGATATAAAGATTAGTGAACCTCAAAATTTAATAAGCTGTTTGACACTTTAGTTTCAACTAAAGTTTTAAGTTTAAAAATTATAAGATGTAGGAGCTTTATACTGTAGCAACTTTTTGTTTTTGTTTTTATTTTTTTTTTTTTTTTACTGTAGTTGTTGAGAGCTTTACACTGTAATTAGTTAGAACTAAAATGCCAAAAGGAAGACCAAAAACACGCTTAAGTAGGTATTTTTACTTTCAAATTTATACCTTCAATTGCTTAAGACAAACAAATGGTAAGAGGCATGATTTTCTGTGATGATGTTGCTGAATTCATCTCTAATCAAATATCCTCAATGGCTTTAGTTACCAAATCAGGATGTTGAGTATTTCTCAACTCTGGATAAATAAATACCATTTCTGAACCATGAAAGACTTGAACTCTGACGTAGATGCTGAAATGGTGAAAGTACCAAACATCTAGTTCTGGGATGTCTTCATTGTCTTGTGAGAAAACTTATATCACCAATAGTCTCTGCAAGAACAACTGCCCTTCTCAAAACAATGAAACCGATTCGAATCCCGCACTATTATCTTCCTATCAGCGATCTTAGAAATAAACTTAATGGCAGTATGGCAGTCCACACAGGTTCTTAGATTCTTGAAAACCTTAATTGCTGTTCCTGGGGGAGTAGATATAATTCCAAATGCGACTGCAAGTTTCTCACTATGGTAAAAGAGATTTTGCTCTTTCTGCTCTTCTTCAACATCGTGTAATACGAAATCTGTGTTCGGGATGTAGCCGTCCTCCCTCATTCTCTTCGAAAGCTTTCCTAAAAACTTACATATTTCATTAAACTTTGGATGAGACATGTCCCCAACTGTAAATACGTGTTTTTCTCTCTTGATCTCAATCCAACTCAAACCGGCTGTCTTTGTCACCTTTCTCTCATCCATAGTCTTTCTGACCTTTGCCACTTCACCCCACATGCCATTAGCAGCATAAATGTTAGCTAGAGTAACATAAGTTGCAGGATTTTCGGGCTCTATCTCAAACAGTGCTTCAGCTGCTCGTTTCGCATGCTCGAGGTTTCCATGAATCCTGCAACCACCAAGAAGGGAAGCCCACAAGAATTTATCCGGTTTTAGTGGCATATCATCGATGATTTTCTCGGCTTCCTTAAACTGGCCAGCTCGGGCCAATAAATCAACTATACAAGCATAATGGTCCGCGGTATGTCTTAGCCCATGTGTTGTCTTTATTGAGTGAAAATATATAAGTCCCTTGTCAACTAATCCAGCATGACTACAAGCACAGAGAACACCTACAAAAGTAACATGATCAGGCTTTGTACCTGATTTGAGTAGCAAATCGAACATCTGAAGCGCCTCGTTCGATTGACCATGTTGAGCGTACCCCACAATTAGAGAAGTCCACGATACTAAATCAGGTTTAGGCATCCCTTCAAAGACCCTTTTTGCACTCTCAATGCTCCCACATTTCGCATACATGTGCACAAGGGCACTTGCTGCAAATGAAAGGGGATCAAACCCTATCCTAGTCATGTATCCATGAACTTGCTTACCCAGGTCACCAGCCGCATCATCGGCGCACACATTTAAAACCCCCGCAAATGTAAACTCATTAGGCCTAGTTCCCGAACTCATTAACTCCGCGAACAAAGAAAATCCATCTTCTCTCCTCCCACCCTTAAAGTATTTGTCAATCATAGCCGTCCACGAAACAACATCTCGCTCCACCATCGTGTCAAAAACGTGCCTAGCTTCATCTATACTCCCACATTTCCCATACATATCCAACAAGGAGCTCCAAACAACCTCGTCTGAATCCAACCCCGTTCTCATTATGTAACCATGAATCTCTTTCCCTGCACGTAAACTCGGAATTGCAGCAGAAGCAGCAAGAACACTAGACACAGTAAACTTATCGCACCTCAACTTCTCACATCTTTGCATCGTCCCATACAACTCCAAAGCCTCTTTACCCTTGTCTTGGTGGACATACCCCGATATCATCGACGACCAAGAAAAATTATCTCTAGCGGGCATTTCATCAAACAACCTCCGGGCTTCATCAATCATCCCCACCTTAGCGTACCCAGAAATCATGGTATTCCAAGAACATAAATCTTTGTCAGGCATTTCATCAAACATGGTCTGGGCATCCCCAAGGCTCCCGCATTTTCCGTACATGTCAATAAAACGATTCGAAATAAACAACCCGGGAACGAACCCGGAAGCTTTGGTGTGAGCATGGACGAGTCTTCCTTGCTCAAGAGCTTGTTGTTGAAGACAATGCTGTAAAAGAGTGGAGTATATTAAAGCAGAAGGTCGCTCTATGTTGTTGAGCAATTTAACGGCCTCTTTTAAACGTTTTTGTCCGCAGAGAATGTCAATGGCTTCTTTGTATCTCTTGTCATGACACAGTCGGTTTATGAGGCCATCTTTGGTGTTGGATTTGAAGAAAGTCTTCTCAGTAAGAGGTTTGATCAGATGGGTCTTTGAAGAAAACCAGAAATTCCTATTTGGAAAGAGCAGAGCTGGATAATGAGGAAATTTTTTCTTGAAATTCAGAAATTTCATAGTTGCGTGATCAACGGCCTAAAGGCATAGGAACTGGAAGTGATATTTCAACATGTGTTGCGTTGGGCAAGTTGGTTAAAACGGTAACCTTTATAGTTCGCAAGGATTTAATTTTTTTATTACTATTATATATGTAATGATTTTATAATATTTATAATTAAAAAAATAATTTAAATTATAATTTAAATAAACCTATCAAACACTCCTATACTGAACAGGTTTTGACTATTTATTGAGACAGAAGACTAGTGCCATTGTTAAAAGTTTCAAATGCTATATAAACCTTTGGTGTATTACAATATAAAACAAAATTGACCTGTTTAATAGAGTTTTTAAAATAGATAAAAAAAATTTGTTTTGAAAAATAAAAATTTTTAAAAAAATTATACTGGGAGTGTTTTTTAAAATTTTTGTTCCAAAAAAAGTATAAAAATATTTTTAAAAACTTACAAAATAATACTAAATAAGAAGCTTTTATATGTTACTGTATTTTGATTCGATCTCTTATTTTTAAATTTTTTAAATGATTTCTCTGACAAACTCTAAAGCATAGTAGGCTTTAAACTAAAAAGCTTGGTGTGATGTAAGATTTGTGCTATTGAGGAGACTATGGCCCTGAGAAATTTCTAAAGACGACACATTTTATTATTAATTAATCGTATATATTATAAAATTACTTTATAATTATGTTATTTTTAAAATATTTTTTTTAAAACATTGTTATATGCAATTTTTACATGACACTATTGTTGGAGTTTATTTAGAGGCTATACACAAAAAGAGGCACACCCAACGGCCCCCAATAATATTGTCATCCCTCTAGTAGATAGAAAGGGAGTTCAACTTTCTCATTAATCACGTTCTAATTAAATTTTGATGCCTCATTTAATATTTAATACATTATTTGGTCAAGTTCCTAAGTTAGATGAAATTAAAAATTTTCGTTAGAGCGACATGACACTGGGGGACAACCAATTTTTAAGGCACACCTTTATAACGTTATTTAGTAAAATGCACCAATCCCTCACTTGGCATCATTTCCAATTTCCAAGCAATTTCCATTGTTTACTCCACTGTGCCAAGGAAATTTCAAAGAACTCTCTATTTCTAGACGGGCTCCTACTAGGAATCTTCATCCTTAAAAGAGAATAATATAGTAAACACAAATTCCCTAGTTTCAAAAAACAAAAATAAAAAACAAAAACAAAAAACAAAAATCTTGTAGAATAGACTTCTGTCGCAAGCCACAAGTCAAGAGTCAACTCGTCTTCCTTTCCACAACCAAGCAAAATTAATCATTCCCGTTTCTTGTATCTGATCTGGGTTTTTGCTTGTTTCACCATTCTTGTTAGCCACGTTTAGTTTTAGCTTCTCTTATTTTGCAAAACTATGGCGGAGGCAATAGTTGCAGAGGCTGCTGTTGAGTTCGGGTTAGAGATTCTATTTTCTAAGATTAAAAAAACGATAGAGAAGGCCAGAATCTACAAAGACACCATCAAAATCAGCACAACTTTGGAAGCCTTAACCCCCCTGGTCAAGGAGATCAAAGATGATAATATGGTGCTGGACCGGCCGATATCGGAGACAGAAAACTTTGAGCTTCTGCTGAAGAGAGGAGAGGAGCTCGTCGCCGAGTACCCGAAGATAAAAAAATGGTATTACTTTTATAAAAGGTCCGGTTACACGACCAAGCTCCGCGAGTGGTACGAGTCTTTCGACTGTTTGCTGAAGATTCTTGTTGTGCAAACGGCCAGTGATGTGAAGAAGATTCGTGTGTGGCAAACTGCTCAGGATGCTAATCCGGCTCCGGCCAGTGTTGGAGAGAAGAATGATGTGGTGGAGGTGGATGTTTGGGAGGATTTTACGGTCGGATTGGAAGTGCCGCTCCAGGAGTTGAAGATGGAGCTTCTGAAGGATGATCGGCGCGTGCTCGTGCTTACCGCTCCTCCGGGATGTGGGAAAACCACATTGGCTCAAAAGCTATGCCATGATCAAGAAATTCAAGGTAACATTTTAATTACGTAGAGAGGTAATTGATTATATGTGTTGTGGGCGAGGATTTTATTATTGCCTTTTAATCATAGTAAGTGAAGTAATAAATTGTTGTGTTACGCCATGATGATGAAATCCCAGATGCCATTTCAATTATGGAGAGACATGATGATGATGTTCATCGAGCGCGTGGATCTAATTATCGCTTTTTAATTATAATGAAATTTTGTGACGTTTGAAAATAGACATAGCTCTTATATTTAGGGTAAATTGGCATAAATCTTGAGTTATGGTCTCTAATTTTTAGCAAGATTATGTAAAATGTTGTGTGTAGATATGTTTGACTTGGGTTAACTGAATTTTTTTTTTTTTTTTGGTGTGTTACTTTTACAGAGAAATTCAAGAGCAACATAATGTTTTTAAGAGTTTCAAGAACCCCTAGCTTGAGCTCAATTGTACAACTACTTTATGAGCAACACCATCGCCAGGCGCCTTCTCTCCGTGATGAGGAGGAGGCGATCACCTGTTTGAAAAGGTTGCTGATGGAAATAGGACAAGATCCTATGTTATTGGTTTTGGATGATGTTTGGTCTGGATCGGAGTCCCTTATTACGAAGTTCAGTTTCTCAATACCTGAGTACAAGATTTTGGTCACATCGCGTTCTGAATTACCAGGATTTGGGTCTCCATTTGAACTGAAGAGGTTAAGTGATGAAGATGCAACGACTCTTTTCCGCCGCCATGCAATCTTGGAAGATGGGAGCTCTAACATTCCAGATGATGATATTGTGAAAAAGGTGTGTTTTCCATGAGTCTGCAAAAACTATATAACATCATGTGTGTGTGTGTGTGTGTATATATATATATCTTTCTTTGCATTGGCAAACATAAGTGAAAAATTATACGTTGTAACTTGAGAAAATCATGCTATAAGCTTGTTCATGCACAAATAAAGGTCAAATACGAAATAGTCTGTAATAATTCTGTCACCTCATATACCATTAGAGGTGATTTTGGTAATGATTTTGCTTTCTGGAATCTTGGGTTGCAGGTAGTCCAGCATTGCAAGAAAGTCCCCCTTGCACTCGAATTAGTTGGGACGTGGCTGCGGGGGAGGTCTCAAGAGATCTGGGAAAGAAAAGTGGAGGAATGGGCTGAAGAGTCATCTGTTCTTAGTTTTGAAGACAAACTGCTTGCTTGCCTAAAAAGTAGTTTGGATTTTCTTGGTGAAAAAGATGTGAAACTTAAGGAATGCTTCATGGATCTCGCTTCATTTCCAGAAGACAAAAGGATTCCAGCTACTGCCCTCATCGATACATGGACAGAACTGCATGGACTGAAAGAATCGCATGCCTTTGCTAACCTCTTCGAACTCCACCACTGCAATATGGCAAATGTTGTGATCACAAGGTATAATGGCTTGGCTCTTATTAGTAGTCTTTGGTCTTGATTTTTCTTTCACTCTAATTGAATCTCATATATTAGCTCCAATAGGAATTCAATCATCAACATGGCATATTTTATTACTAAGCATTGCCTTTTTTATTGTTCAGTAAACATTTTGAGTTTTGTAAATGCTTCTATCAAATCCTTATTTCATTGAACAATATTTGAAATTTGTAATTTCATATGTAAAGATTTTGGGTTCTAAGCCGTTGGTTCTGCTCTTAAACAGAAGAGACGCATATGAAAAAGATGGCTACTACAGTGAACACTTTGTTACTCAGCATGATATGCTTAGAGAACTTGCTATTCATCAGAGCAGGCTGGAACCAGAAGAACAAAGGAATAGACTAATTCTGGAATTAAATGGAAACAGTCTTCCCAATTGGTGGAATGAACCAAATGAGTTGACTTTCAATGCCCAATTAGTTTCCATCACTACAGGTTGGTCTCTCTCTCTCTCTCTTAAATTCATACAAGCATGCAGATTAGACATAAACAATTCTTGCCTTTATTTCTGTAGATGGAAAGTTCTCATCAAAATGGTGCAACATGAACCTACCCGAAGCCAAGGTTCTAATTCTGAATTTTCAGGCGGAGGAATATGCCTTGCCTGATTTCTTGAAGAGCATGAGCAAACTAAAGGTACTGATAATCACAAACTACGGTTTTTTCCCTGCTAAGTTGAGCAATTTCGAGCTAATTGGCTCCTTGACCAATCTGAAGAGGATCAGATTCGAGCGTGTTGTGATTCCTTTCCTAAGCGAAACCTCCATAAATTTGGAGAATCTTAGGAAGTTTTCTTTGTTCATGTGTAAAGTTGCCCAAGCATTTGGTTCTGTCAAGATATCAGAAGTGTTTCCAAGTCTAGAGGAGATTAACATTGACTATTGCACTGATTTGGTGAAAATACCAACAGAGTTCTTTGGCATGGTCAATGAGAAGCTCAAGAAGCTCAGCATCACACATTGTCATAAGCTGTCTGAACTACCCGAAGAAATTGGAAACCTGATCAATCTAGAATTATTAAGGCTTAGGTCCTGCATTGGTTTGGAAGTTTTGCCAGACTCCCTCTGCAAGCTTTATAGGCTGACCTTTCTCGACATGTCCGATTGCTTCAGTATTCGATACCTGCCCGAACACATTGGCGAGATGCGCAGTTTAACAAAGCTCAACATGAAAGATTGCTCGAGATTGCAGGAGCGGCCTCCGTCGGTTTTGGACTTGGAAGAATTAAAGGAGGTAGTGTGTGATGAGGATCTCAAAGAACTGTGGGAAATTCATTTTTGTGATGGTGAGATAAATATAAGGTTGGCCAAGGAAGACTACCACTTGAGATGGCTTTAGAAATCTTCAATTCTTGTGTGCCTTGAGATATTTTGTTAGATTGACTAAGTTATGATGATCATTTTGGTCTTTGTTGTTGCAAACCTAGTTATTGTTTCTTCTCGTTGCTTAAATATCTTATGTAATGCTAGCCAGTGTGCAATTTTAATATGTTAATTCTACCGCACAATTTTATTACAAGCAATCAAACTTTTTATGGAGATGATTGTTTTTTTTTTTTTTTTTTAATGTATCCTGCATGTCTCCAGTTGAATTAATGCTTTTAAAATGATCTGTAGATTGTAATATTGGTCCATAATGAAGTTTAAAAGGGTGATAGGGTCTCTTTTTTTTTTTGAAAGGGGTGATAGAGCCGTTGTTGTCTTCTGTTATTTTTATTAAAATTTGTTACAGTATAAAGCTCTCAAATCCTACATTAAAAATAATTTTAACCAATAATTTTAACTATTACGTCAATTACATTAAAAGATTTTTGAACGTGGGATTTGTTCAAGTTATTTTTGTAACACTAATAAATATCTTTAGAACTTTTTATTATATATATATGTGGAGGCGAACGTTACGGGACAACAAATGTTCCGGTGTGTCACCACGTGCAGGGTTTTAAAAGAAGCCTAAAATTTGTACGTCAGGGAGTTGTCCGCCAATGAACAAGCTATTGTGGGTTAAAAGTAGTGTTCCAATGTTGTTTCCGTAATTATCTTTCTTTTTTTTTTAATATAATAGGTTATCAAAGTTAATACACATGACTTTTGGAATTATTTCAAAATTGAAAAATTAGAATTGAAGTCCCACCAATAACAACATAACTTATCTTAACTCTTCAGAAACACTAGGTTTATAATTATACATTATAAGAGTAACATCTTTTGTTTTCCCTTTCATATGCTAGACGTTTGAAGATGGGTCAAAGACAATGCACACTGTCTATGCTCCACCTGATACTCCATGCGCAAGTAGATTAGAACTTACGTAACTAACCTTCAAAACGGTAATTGCAACAGAACTAATTACTTTTCTTCTTGCAAATAAAAAAAAATAAAATTGGTTTTCACCTTAAAAAAGTAGATCAGCTCACACTTAAATTGTACAACAATGTAGGCAATATTAATACTTTTAAGAAAAATTGTCAATTACAATTAATAGTACATACACTCTGTGTTCATTGACATCAAAGAAGCTCCAATCATCGATCATGACTATTTATATAATCTCAAGAGGTTAAAACCTGCTATTTATATGAAAGAATAGATTTCAAACTTCAAGCTAGAGTATTTACTATTTTGTGTATAACGAGATTTTAGTACAAGACGGTGTAGAGGATTGTTCAATGAAAAGTTGGCCATATGCTACGATTTTGATGCGAGTTTAAAAATTGTGATTCAAAACACTTTTTTTTTTTTTTTTTCGTGAAAGAAAACATGGTTTGAATTATTTGTTGTGATGCCGTGTTACCGAACACTTCGTCTTGGAACAAAACATGTAATGTACAAAAAAAATATATCATCGTACGGTGGCGGTCCTACTCTGCCGTGACGAAGGGCATATGAGAGCTCCATCCTGCTCGTTGAAATCTTTTCCGCCGGCGAGCCTCACACCATCTTCCTCCGCAACATCGTCTCCATCTTCGGCGGCTATGATGACTCCGTCGACTCAACCCTTTGCGGTGGTCTCTTTTTTTAGTTCAATTATTAATATTAATTTTCAGTTCCTTGGAGTTTTTGTTTACCGTCCGGAGAATAAAAAAAATGGTCCATTTTTTGTTTTCTTTATTCTCTTTCTTATCAATCGCCGTAATTCTACGGTTAATTTAGTAACGCACAAATTCTTTGCTTCAATTCTAAGCAACTCCCATCTTTTTTCTTCCAACCTCTCTTTTGCCATGAAAATTCCAATTCCAAACTTTACTACAAAGGGGCTAGTACTGCGAAACTTCAATCCCATAACAAATAATATATCTATATGTGTATATATATGTAGATATAGATTTGTATGTATCCAATTTACAGTTCACATTTGGAAAAGGGGCAAAATTGAAGCTTGAATGCATGTCATAAGGAAAAGTCAACTTATGGAAAGTATTTAATTCTCAAGGACCCAATCAGATATAGATCAAGATCTTCTTCTCCACAAACCAGACTTTTGATCTGGGTTTCCTTCTTTTTGCTTTTTTTGTTCACCATTGTCAATAGCTTGGTTTTAAAGGTGCCCTTTCGTTTATCCAAAAATAGTTTATAGTTTTTTTTATTGTCCTTACAGACTTGTAAGGAATTACGGTCCTGTGATCGTCTGCGAAGCAAAAGCTATGGATTTGCTCGCTGGGGGTGTTGTGGGAGTTGTATTACAAGAGCTTGTTGATAAGTTGAAAGGTATAATAAAGAACGCTGGTTCGTGGCGAGAAACATTCGAAAACGTCATGTTAAAGCTAGAAAGTTTGCAGCCATTGGTTAAGGAGATAAGAGAGTTGAGCAAGGAACTGGATCAGCAACAAAAGGAAACAGCAGATTTTGATACGCTGATTTCTAAGGCCACAGAGCTGGTTGATCAGTACCCCAAAATCAGCAAGAGCAAGAGCCTTTTCAAGAAATCTCGGTACGCTGAAAAACTTCGGGAATTGGATGAATCTCTTGATCAATGGTTGAAGTTACTGCAGGCCTACCAATCCAGGGATTTGAAGGAGCTTCTGAAGTTGTTGAGGGAACTCCGGGAAATGATTGTGAGGTTATACCGGAGTCAAAAATTGGAGCAAAGTCAGATCTCGAGCACGCGATGCTGTGAGGTTCCTGAGGCCCTAGAGTTTACCATCGGGTTGGACATGACTTTCGAGGAGTTGAAGGCGGAGCTTCTTGCGGTGGATAGTTCAGTGCTTGTGCTTAATGCTCCCCCAGGATGTGGGAAGACCACATTAGTGCAAAAGCTCTGCAAAGATGATGAAATTGAAGGTACCATTCACGAAAATTGGATATTAATGTTACTCCATTTTGTAAAGTTTTTAAGTCCTTAGAACTAGAAAACTGACATGTAATAGTATAAGAACATGAAAATAACACCACATTCATTATCAATCTCTTTCTATATGTTCATCCTTATAAACTGATCTATAGCTGACAAATTTTTTTCTATTGTCATATGAGTAGAGAAATTCAAGAGAAACATGATGTTTGTAAAAGTTTCAAAAACGGCCGACCTGAATCTTATTGTACAAAGTCTTTACCAACACCACGGTCGCACGGCGCCTGTCTTCCAAGATGAAGAAGACGCACGCAATTGTTTGGGACAGTTGCTGTGGGAAATCGGACCAAGCCCCATATTGTTGGTCCTGGATGATGTTTGGCTTGAAACGCAGTACCTCATTGACAAGTTCCGTTTCAAAATTCCAGAATACAAGATTTTGGTGACGTCACGGTATGAATTCCAAGCATTTGGACCTGTGTATAAATTGGAGACACTTAGTCATGAAGATGCCATGAAACTTTTCTGTAACCATGCAAAGCTGGATGATGGGAGCTCTAAGATTCCTGAGGATCTTGTGAAAGAGGTTTGTTGTATAATATGTATGCTTATTTTGTTCTTTGAAATGGCTGACATTATCATCAATGTGATTTGGTGAAGTGGTCTTGGGCTACAGGTGGTGCAGCACTGTAAGAGAGTCCCCCTAGCCCTTAAATTGATTGGCCTGTCGCTATGTGGGCGGCCTCGAGAAATCTGGCGAAGAGAACTGAAAAAATGGTCTAAGTGGGATTCATCTGTTCTTGATTTTAAGGATGATGAACTGCTTCTTCGCCTGAAAAGCAGCTTAGATGTCTTGGGTGAAGAAGATCCCATTCTCAAGGAGTGTTTCTTGGATCTGGGTTCATTTCCTGAAGACAGAAGAATCCCTGTCACTGCCCTCATTGATATCTGGACAGAATTGTATGAACTAGAAGAAGACGAAGCTACTGCTTACCTTTTTTACCTCAGCAGATCGAACATGGCAAATGTCGTTGTCACAAGGTATAATGGCTCTTATCATAAGTTTCTTTCTAGATGCTTCCTATTTAAGGAAGTGAGTTGAGACTAAGAGTTTGGTACTGTAGCATGTGAGACGTTGACATTGTAGCATATGAGAGTTTTACACTGTTTGAGTTCAAACCGATGAGTTTAAACTCATTTTGCCATACACAAGCTTAATTTATGTGTGCATGTACTCACTGCAGTTGTCATTCCTGATACAACTTACCTTAAGATACAATTAGCTACTTTGAATTTCAAAGGCCAAAATAATTGTTGTTCTTGCTCTGTAGACAGTTAAGTGCTATAAAGTAGATTGCTTATTGAACTCCAGGGTATATTCCTAATGCTGCTGATTTTTATTTCATTTTATTTTTTTTATTTTTTTTGAGCTACTTTAATGCAGAAACACAAAAGTGAAAATGCTTTTGCAAAAGACCTAGTCTCTTGCACAAACTGGAATCCATAATTTCATGTGTGAAAAGTATGTCATAAGCAATTTGTTTATTCTGTTTTCAGGAAAGATGTGTATGAAGAGGATGACTACTACAGTGAACACTTCGTTACTCAGCATGATATGCTTAGAGAGCTAGCCATCCACCAGAGCAGGCAGGATCCCGAGACACAGAGGAAAAGGCTGATTTTGGAATTAGCTGGAAATAATCTTCCCGGTTGGTGGAACGAACCAAATGAGCTAACTTTCAATGCGCACCTTGTGTCTATCACAACAGGTTGGTCTCTCTCCCTCTGTCTCGTGAAGTCATACAAGTATACCTATCAGACGTAAACAATCCATTGCTTTCATTTCTGTAGATGGGAAGTTCTCATCAAAATGGTGCAACATGAATCTACCTGAAGCTGAGGTTCTGATCCTGAATTTTCAGTCACAGAATTATGCCTTACCTGATTTTCTGAAGACCATGAGCAATCTAAAGGTTTTGATAATCACAAACCATGGTTTCTTCCCCACTAAACTAAGCAATTTTGAACTGCTTGGTACCTTAGCCAATCTGAAGAGGATCAGATTCGAGCGCATTTTGATTCCTTCCCTAAGCAAAACTTCCATAAAATTGGAGAATCTGCAGAAGTTATCGTTTTTCATGTCTAAAGTTGGTCAGGCATTTGGTTCTATTGAGAAATCAGAACCATTTCCAAACTTAGAGGAGTTGAACATTGACTATTGTACTGATTTTGTGGAACTACCAACTGGGTTCTGTGATATGGTCAAGGATGTTCTTAGGAAGCTCAGCATCACACATTGTCATAAGCTCTCTACACTGCCCGAGAAAATTGGAGAAATGGATAATCTTGAAGTGTTGAGGCTTCGGTCCTGTATTGACTTGGAAAAGCTACCAGAATCCATCTGCAATCTCTCTCGTTTAAACTTTCTTGACATATCGGACTGCTTCAGCATCCGGAACTTGCCTGAAGACATGGGCAATTTGAGCGGTTTAACGAAGCTCAACATGAAAGACTGCTCGAGATTGCCGGAGCTACCTCCGACGGTTTTGGACTTGGAAAAATTAAAGGAGGTGGTGTGCGATGAGGATCTAAAAGAATTATGGGAATCCTATTTGCCCTGTGAAGCCAAGATAAAAATAAGGTTGGCCAACGCAGATGTCAACTTGAATTGGCTTTCGATTCTTCATTCTTGAGACCCCATTTCTCCATCTTTGTAAAATGTGATTCTGTTGATTTACATCCGTGAGGGGAAGAGATGAGGCGCAGCAGCGTCCTTTGGATATAAATTATTTTGTCGAGACTTTTTTTTTGTGAATATTGGTGTTTATTGTTGCAAGTGGAATTGATTGTTTCTCGTTATTTTCAGTTTCCACTTTAGAGGTGAAAATCAATTATCTTGTGAAAATGCAAATGACAATCAAAAGGTCGTTTTAAGGTATGAAAAACAATGCTCATGTGATAGGACACGCATTTTAGCCCTCTCTGTAGGTTTTTTTAGTTTAAACGTGTGATTAAGTTAATCAAATGGTCTGATTTGTGATTGTCTATGTTAAAAATTTACACACTTACGCAGAATTATCTCTAATAATAGATTACACCATTGAAAAATTAATCCAACGGTTAAAATAACATGATCTATCGGTAACGTCAAAATACTTATCCAGCCAAGACTCAAATTATTGAGACCGAGACATCAAAACAGTTTTAGGTTTTTTTTTTTCATCCTGTTGAGGTTCTTTATCCTACTAGAGTTATTTTTCTTATTTTTTTGAAAAAAACTGAGACAGTTTACCTGCATAAAAAAGCTTATTTTTTGGTTAAAAAAACCATTTACCTAATTAGAAATTTTTTTTGACTCTTTTGCCAAAATCTTTCAAAAAAAAGAAAATTTTGGTAAAAGGACCAAAAAAAAAAGTTCTAAAAATCCCTCGAGAACTAGGTAAGCAAATCGATACAATAAAAGACACTGAACTACCAAATTTTATATAAAAACTGTAAGACAACTGTTCTTGCAAAGTATACAAGCACATTTATTGACCAGAGGAACAAAAACAACAAAGAGGAAAAAGCCGCAGGACCAATTGGAAAGCAATAAATAAGCATTGGTTCAGGGGAAAGAGAATAATAACATTCCTTCCTTAGTATACACAAATTCCCTAGTTTCAAAAAACAAAAACAAAAAACAGAAGTCCTGTAGATGCATAGACTTCTGTCGCAAGCCACAAGTCAAGAGTCAACTCGTCTTCTTCTCCACAACCAAGCAAAATTCATCATTCCCGTTTCTTGTATCTGATCTGGGTTTTCGCTTGTTTCACCATTCTTGTTAGCCACGTTTAGTTTTAGGTTCTCTTGTTTTGCAAAACTATGGCGGAGGCAATATTTGCAGATGCTGCTGTAGAGTTCGCGTTAGAGATTCTATTTGCTAAGATTAAAAACACGATAGAGAAGGCCAGAATCTACAAAGACACCTTCATCAAAATCAGCACAACTTTGGAAGCCTTAATCCCCCTGGTCAAGGAGATCAAAGCTGATAATATGGTGCTGGACCGGCCGATATCGGAGACAGAAAACTTTGAGCTTCTGCTGAAGAGAGGAGAGGAGCTCGTCGCCGAGTACCCGAAGATAAAAAAATGGTATTACTTTTACAAAAGGTCCGGTTACACGACCAAGCTCCGCGGTTGGGACGAGTCTCTCGACCGTTTGCTGAGGATACTTCTTGTGCAAACGGCCAGTGATGTGAAGAAGATTCGTGTGTCCTTGCAAACTGCTAAGGACGCTAATCCTGTTCCAGCCAGTGTTGGAGAGAAGAATGATGTGGTGGTGGTGGAGGGACAGATTGGAGGTGGTGTGGATGTTTGGGAGGATTTTACTGTCGGATTGGAAGTGCCGCTCGAGGAGTTGAAGATGGAGCTTCTGAAGGATGATCGGCGCGTGCTCGTGCTTACCGCTCCCCCGGGATGTGGGAAAACCACATTGGCTCAAAAGCTATGCCATGATCAAGAAATTCAAGGTAACATTTTAATTATGTAGAGAGGTAATTGATGATATTGAAGGTGTGGATTTTGTTATTGCCTTTTAATCATAGTAAGTGAAGTAATAAATTGTTGTGTTACGCCATGATCATGAAATCCAAGATACCATTTCAATTATGTAGAGAAATGATGACGATGTTCATCGAGTCCGTGGATCTAATTATGGCCTTTTGATTGTAGTGAAATTTTGTAATGTTTGAAAATAGACGTAGCTTTTTAACGAATGAATTTACATAAATTAATTTTTTAGCAAGATTAAGTAAAATGTTGTGTGTAGATGTGCTTGACTTGGGTTAACTGAATTTTTTTTTGGGTGTGTTACTCTTACAGAGAAATTCAAGAGCAACATAATGTTTGTAAGAGTTTCAAGAACTCCTAGCTTGAGCTCAATTGTACAACTACTTTATGAGCAACAACGTCGCCAGGCGCCTTCTCTCCGTTATGAGGAGGAGGCGATCGCCTGTTTGAAAAGGTTGCTGATGGAAATAGGACAAGATCCTATGTTATTGGTTTTGGATGATGTTTGGTCTGGATCGGAGTCACTCATTACGAAGTTCAGTTTCTCAATACCTGAGTACAAGATTTTGGTCACATCACGCTCTGAATTACCAGGATTTGGGTCTCCATTTGAACTGAAGAGGTTAAGTGATGAAGATGCAACGACTCTTTTCCGCCGCTATGCAATCTTGGAAGAGGGAAGCTCTAACATTCCAGATGATGATGTTGTGAAAAAGGTGTGTTTTCCATGAGTCCCTCTCTCTTTTTTTTTTTTTTTTCTTGCATTGACAAAAAAAAGTGAAAAATTATACGTTGTAACTTGAGAAAATCATGCTATAAGCTTGTTCATGCGCAAATAAAGGTCAAAGACGAAATAGTCCGTAATAGTTCGGTCACCTCATATACCATTAGAGGTGATTTTGGTAATGATTTTGCTTTCCGGAATCTTGGGTTGCAGGTAGTCCAGCATTGCAAGAAAGTCCCCCTTGCACTCGAATTAGTTGGGACGTTGCTGCGGGGGAGGTCTCAAGAGATCTGGGAAAGAAAAGTGGAGGAATGGGCTGAAGAGTCATCTGTTCTTAGTTTTGAAGACAAACTGCTTGCTTGCCTAAAAAGTAGTTTGGATTTTCTTGGTGAAAAAGATGCTAAACTCAAGGAATGCTTCATGGATCTCGCTTCATTTCCAGAAGACAAAAGGATTCCAGCTACTGCCCTCATCGATACATGGACAGAACTGCATGGACTGAAAGAATCGCATGCCGCTGCTAACCTCTTCGAACTCCACCACTGCAATATGGCAAATGTTGTGGTCACAAGGTATGATGGCTTAGCTCTTATTAGTAGTCTTTGGTCTTGATTTTTCTTTCATGCTAATTGAATCTCATATATTAGCTACAATAGGAATTCAATCATCAACATGGCATATTTATTACTAAGCATTGCCTTTTTTATTGTTCAGTAAACATTTTGAGTTTTGTAAATGCTTCTATCAAATCCTTATTTCATTGAGCAATATTTGAAATTTGTAGTTTCATATGTAAAGACTTTGGGTTCTAAGCCGTTGGTTCTGCTCTTAAACAGAAGAGACGCATATGAAAAAGATGGCTACTACAGTGAACACTTTGTTTCTCAGCATGATATGCTTAGAGAACTTGCTATTCATCAGAGCAGGCTGGAACCAGAAGAACAAAGGAATAGACTAATTCTGGAATTAAATGGAAACAGTCTTCCCAATTGGTGGAATGAACCAAATGAGTTGACTTTCAATGCCCAATTAGTTTCCATCACTACAGGTTGGTCTCTCTCTCTCTCTTAAATTCATTAAAGCATGCAGATTAGACATAAACAATTCTTGCCTTTATTTCTGTAGATGGAAAGTTCTCATCAAAATGGTGCAACATGAACCTACCCGAAGCCAAGGTTCTAATTCTGAATTTTCAGGCGGAGGAATATGCCTTGCCTGATTTCCTGAAGAGCATGAGCAAACTAGAGGTTCTGATAATCACAAACTACAGTTTTTTCCCCGGTAAGTTGAGCAATTTCGGGCTAATTGGCTCCTTGACCAATCTGAAGAGGATCAGATTCGAGCGTGTTGTGATTCCTTTCCTAAGCAAAACCTCCATAAAATTGGAGAATCTTAAGAAGTTTTCTTTGTTCATGTGTAAAGTTGCTCAAGCATTTGGTTCCGTCAAGATATCAGAAGTGTTTCCAAGTCTAGAGGAGATTAACATTGACTATTGCACTGATTTGGTGAAAATACCAACAGAGTTCTTTGGCATGGTCAATGAGAAGCTCAAGAAGCTCAGCATCACACATTGTCATAAGCTGTCCGAACTACCCAAAGATATCGGAAACCTGATCAATCTAGAATTATTAAGGCTTAGGTCCTGCATTGGTTTGGAAGTTTTACCAGACTCCCTCTGCAAGCTATATAGGCTGACCTTTCTCGACATGTCCGATTGCTTCAGTATTCGATGCCTGCCCGAACACATTGGCGAGATGCACAGTTTAACAAAGCTCATCATGAAAGATTGCTCGAGATTG
This sequence comes from Artocarpus heterophyllus, assembly GCA_025403435.1. NCBI lineage: Eukaryota > Viridiplantae > Streptophyta > Magnoliopsida > Rosales > Moraceae > Artocarpus > Artocarpus heterophyllus. The sequence goes on from CM046327.1 coordinate 19,212,354, forward strand.
CAGGAGCTGCCTCCGTCGGTTTTGGACTTGGAAGAATTAAAGGAGGTAGTGTGTGATGAGGATCTCAAAGAACTGTGGGAAATTCATTTTTGTGATGGTGAGATAAATATAAGGTTGGCCAAGGAAGACTACCACTTGAGATGGCTTTAGAAATCTTCAATTCTTGTGTGCCTTGAGATATTTTGTTAGATTGACTAAGTTATGATGATCATTTTGGTCTTTGTTGTTGCAAATCTAGTTATTGTTTCTTCTCGTTGCTTAAATATCTTATGTAATGCTAGCCAGTGTGCAATTTTAATATGTTAATTCTACCGCACAATTTTATTACAAGCAATCAAACTTTTTATGGAGATGATTGTTTTTTTTTTTTTTTTAATGTATCCTGCACGTATCCAGTTGAATTAATGTTTTTAAAATGATCCGTAGATTGTAATATTGGTCCATCATGAAGTTTAAAAGTGTGACACCCGTTATTCTTCTAACGGGTATTGAGGTAATTAAATTAATTTTTAATGTATAAAAAAAAAATTGCTTCATTTAAATTTATTTTATAATATTTATTTTTATCTATTTTTAAATTTTCTAAAATTCTCCTATATTTATTTAGTATGATTACTAAAAAGCCTTAGAACTTCTAATAAATCTCAAAAATGTCATATTGGCATTATGTGTGTTAAAGTCTTTAGATGAGACATAAGGATATATTTTCCAACTACTCTTGACCCTCATTTTCTTTATTTCCTCCGTGACATGCTTCAACATGTCTCCTCTATAATTGTTTCTATCACTTCTTTTCAAAGACTTCATCTTTTCTTCCTTTTTCTTCCACGGTTCCCACACTCTTCTTCTCATTTCTTTGCTGAAGCAAAATACTTAGAGAACTTCTTCAAGGCAGCCATAAAAATCAGCCACCATCACCTCCATTTGAGCAAGAATTTCAGTCATACCGAAGTAAAGGAACCTGTTTTGAAGCCATTTCAAGCTTCCAACTAACCATAATCCGAGGTTAGAATCTTATGAACAAATTTAGTCTTTCATTTATAAATTTTCTTTTATACTAAAGGATTATTCAAATTTGCGTTCTTAAACCTAAGTATACGTTTGTTGCTATTTTGGAGCATATGTATGAAGTCTAAGTGTATATGCCCTAGACAGAAAATTTATATTGTTAAACTTTATAATACCTCTATGGGCAGTGGTTATTTCTTGAAATTCTAAGATTAAATTAAAATAAATTTTATGAATGTAGTTGTATGTTGTGCTTTAGTTTTAATTGTCCTTATGCACGCCTTAGGATCAAGGGAGTATGGAGCTAACGTTAATTGATTCCAGGATTAAGAGACTGTTGATAAGCTTAAAAGGTAGGGATTCTATTACTCATCTTTTGTGAGGTTTTTATAGAATTAAAATTGATTGTTTTGCCGCAATATATATATATATCTATGTTGAACTGATATTATATGTGTATCACATATGAAACTGTGACATGGACTCGTCTTGTATTGTACGGCGAGGAACATAATGAATTGACACATGTTATAAATTGAGAAGCATGGTTAGGAAAATTAACTCTATTAATAATGATTTAATATAGAGAAATTGTGAGACATGAAAAGGGCGACGGTTACGTCCTTGGGCATGAATACCCTAAAAGGTAAAATAGGGGGAAGGCGATGACGCTTCCTTGGGTTGAAAGTCCCAGAACACACTGTACAGGAATCGATTTGGTGAGGACTCGGGGCTTGATGTCCCCTCACCGGAACACCCTTGGAATGTTTATAGGGTGATCAAGTGCGCCCATTTGGGTTTCGATGAGTTGAGTGATACTCAATTTAACATGGATACCTAGGAACAATGATGATTGGTAATATTTGTATAAATGTGTAATTATGACACTTGGTAATGATTAACTACGGTATCCATAAGATGTGATGATAATAAACCTCATAATCTGGAATATGATGTGACTTACTAACCATGCAGATTTTAATGTGGTAATGATAAAAACCTAAAGGTGGGTAATGGCTTTCTCTACTGAGCATAGTGTTGCTCATACCCTTATATTTTTATCTTTTCAGGACTCACTAAGTGTGAGGTGGCTACGAGAAATATAGTTGAGGAAGTGATGTAGCTATATTACATTGGGACTGCTTCAATTGTTGAGAATGTTCTTCATGATAATGTAAGCATCAATTGTTACTTTCTGTGACTGTATTACAATGTGTTGAGGGTTAAAATGATGATGACAACAGTTATATTATTAAATTTAAGGTGCTACATTAAAACTGTGGTTTATTTATCGTTTATATTTTTATTTTTGAGTTGAGAGTTTTCATTTAAGTCCCGGGCAAATTTTATTTTTAAGGTTTTACTTTTATTATTTATTTTTATTTTATCTCATTAAAAACTGTTAACCCCCACATAGGGGCGTTACAAAAAGGGTGATAGGGTCTTTTTTTTTTTTGAAAGAGGTAATAGAGCCGTTGTTGTCTTCTGTTATTTTTCTTAAAATTTGTTACAGTAAAAAGCTCTCGTATACTACATTAAAAATAATTTTAACCAATAATTTTAACTATTACGTCAATTACATTAAAAGATTTTTGAACGTGGGATTGGTTCAAGTTATTTTTGTAACACTAATAAATATCTTTAGAACTTTTTATTATATATATATATATATATATATATATATATATATATATATATATATGGAGGCGAACGTTACGGGACAACAAATGTTCCGGTGTCTCACCACGTGCTGGGTTCGAAAGGAAGCCAAAAATTTGTATGTCAGGGAGTTGTCCACCAATGAACAAGCTATTGTGGGTTAAAAAGTACTGTTCCAATGTTGTTTCCGTAATTTTTTTTTTTTTTTAATATAATAGGTTATCAAAGTTAATACACATGATTTTTGGAATTATTTCAAAATTAAAAAATTAGAATTGAAGTCCCACCAATAATAACATAACTTATCTTAACTCTTCAGAAACACTAAGTTTATAATTATACATTATAAGAGTAAAATCTTTTGTTTTCCCTTACGTATATTAGACGATTGAAGATGGGTCAAAGACATTGCACACCGTCAATGCTCCACCTGATACTCCATGCGCAAGTAGATTAGAACTTATGTAACTAACCTTCAAAACGGTAATTGCAACAGAACTAATTAGTTTTCTTCTTGCAAATTAAAAAAAAAAAAAAATTGGTTTTCACCTTAAAAAAATAGATCAGCTCACACTTAAATTGTACAACAATATAGGCAATATTAATACTTTTAAGAAAAATTATCAAAGACAATTAATAGTTTCGTGTCTCCGATGATACACTGTGTGTTCATTGACATCAAAGTAGCTCCAATCATCGATCATGACTATTTATATAACCCCAAAAAGTTAAAACCTGCTATTTATGAGAGAATGGATTTCAAACTTCAAGCTAGAGTATTTACTATTTGTGTATAACGAGATTTTAGTGCACGACGGTGTAGAGGATTGTTCAATGAAAAGTTGGTAATATACTTTTGATTTTGATGCCAGTTTAAAAAAACAACTTTTTTTTGGGAGAAAGAAAACATGGTTTGAATTATTTGTTGTGATACCGTGTTACCGAACACTTCGTCTTGGTACAAAACATGTAGTGTGCAAAAAAATATATCATTGTACGGCGGCGGTCCTACTCGGCCGTGAGGGAGGGCATGTCAGAGCTTCATCCTGCTCGTCGAAATCTTCTCCGCTGGCGAGCCTCACTCTATCTTCCTCCGCAACATCGTCTCCATCTTCGGCGGCTATGATGACTCCGTCGACTCAACCCTTTGCGGTGGTCTCTTTTCTTAGTTTAATTATTAATATCAATTTTCAGTTCCTTGGAGTTTTTGTTAACTGTCCATAGAAAAAGAAAAGGTCCATTTTTTTTTTCTTTATTCTCTTTCTTATCAATCGCCGTAATTCTACGGTTAATTTAGTAACGCACAAATTCTTTGCTTCAATTCTAAGCAACTCCCATCTTTTTTCTTCCAACCTCTCTTTTGCCATGAAAATTCCAATTCCAAACTTTACTACAAAGGGGCTAGTACTGGGAAACTTCAATCCCATAACAAATAATATATCTATATGTGTATATATATGTAGATATAGATTTGTATGTATACAATTTACAGTTCACATTTGGAAAAGGGGCAAAATTGAAGCTTGCATGCATGTCATAAGGAAAAGTCAACTTATGGAAAGTATTTAATGCTCAAGGACCCAATCAGATATAGATCAAGATCCTCTTCTCCACAAACCAGAATTTTGATCTGGGTTTCCTTCTTTTTGCTTTTTTTGTTCACCATTGTCAATAGCTTGGTTTTAAAGGTGCCTTTTCGTTTATCCAAAAAGTAGTTTATAGTTTTTTTATTGTCCTTACAGACTTGTAAGGAATTATGGTCCTGTGATCTTCTGCGAAGCAAAAGCTATGGATTTGCTCGCTGGGGGTGTTGTGGGAGTTGTATTACAAGAGCTTGTTGATAAGTTGAAAGGTATAATAAAGAACGCTGGTTCGTGGCGAGAAACATTCGAAAACATCATGTTAAAGCTAGAAAGTTTGCAGCCATTGGTTAAGGAGATAAAAGAGTTGAGCAAGGAACTGGATCAGCAACAAAAGGAAACAGCGGATTTTGATACGCTGATTTCTAAGGCCACAGAACTGGTTGATCAGTACCCCAAAATCAGCAAGAGCAAGAGCCTTTTCAAGAAATCTCGGTACGCTGAAAAACTTCGGGAATTGGATGAATCTCTTGATCAATGGTTGAAGTTACTGCAGGCCTACCAATCCAGGGATTTGAAGGAGCTTCTGAAGTTGTTGAGGGAACTCCGGGAAATGATTGTGAGGTTATACCGGAGTCAAAAATTGGAGCAAAGTCAGATCTCGAGCACGCGATGCTGTGAGGTTCCTGAGGCCCCAGAGTTTACCGTCGGGTTGGACATGACTTTCGAGGAGTTGAAGGCGGAGCTTCTTGCGGTGGATAGCTCAGTGCTTGTGCTTAATGCTCCCCCAGGATGTGGGAAGACCACATTAGTGCAAAAGCTCTGCAAAGATGATGAAATTGAAGGTACCATTCACGAAAATTGGATATTAATGTTACTCCATTTTGTAAAGTTTTTAAGTCCTTAGAACAAGAAAACTGACATGTTATAGTATAAGAACATGAAAATAACACCACATTCATAATCAATCTCTTTCTATATGTTCATCCTTATAAACTGATCTATAGCTGACAAATTTTTTTCTATTGTCATATGAGTAGAGAAATTCAAGAGAAACATGATGTTTGTAAAAGTTTCAAAAACGGCCGGCCTGAATCTTATTGTACAAAATCTTTACCAACACCACGGTCGCACGGCGCCTGTCTTCCAAGATGAAGAAGACGCACGCAATTGTTTGGGACAGTTGCTGTGGGAAATCGGACCAAGCCCCATATTGTTGGTCCTGGATGATGTTTGGCTTGAAACGCAGTACCTCATTGACAAGTTCCGTTTCAAAATTCCAGAATACAAGATTTTGGTGACGTCACGGTATGAATTCCAAGCATTTGGACCTGTGTATAAATTGGAGACACTTAGTCATGAAGATGCCATGAAACTTTTCTGTAACCATGCAAAGCTGGAAGATGGGAGCTCTAAGATTCCTGAGGATCTTGTGAAAGAGGTTTGTTGTATAATATGTATGCTTATTTTGTTCTTTGAAATGGCTGACATTATCATCAATGTGATTTGGTTAAGTGGTCTTGGGCTACAGGTAGTGCAGCACTGTAAGAGAGTCCCCCTAGCCCTTAAATTGATTGGGCTGTCGCTATGTGGGCGTCCTCAAGAAATCTGGCGAAGAGAACTGAAAAAATGGTCTAAGTGGGATTCATCTGTTCTTGATTTTAAGGATGATGAACTGCTTCTTCGCCTGAAAAGCAGCTTAGATGTCTTGGGTGAAGAAGATCCCATTCTCAAGGAGTGTTTCTTGGATCTGGGTTCATTTCCTGAAGACAGAAGAATCCCTGTCACTGCCCTCATTGATATCTGGACAGAATTGTATGAACTAGAAGAAGACGATGCTACTGCTTACCTTTTTGACCTCAGCAGATCGAACATGGCAAATGTCGTTGTCACAAGGTATAATGGCTCTTATCATAAGTTTCTTTCTAGATGCTTCCTATTTAAGGAAGTGAGTTGAGACTAAGAGTTTGGTACTGTAGCATGTGAGACGTTGACACTGTAGCATATGAGGGTTTTACACTGTTTGAGTTCAAACCGATGAGTTTAAACTCATTTTGCCATACACAAGCTTAATTTATCTGTGCATGTACTCACTGCAGTTGTTATTCCTGATACAACTTACCTTAAGATACAATTAGCTACTTTGAATTTCAAAGGCCAAAATAATTGTTGTTCTTGCTCTTTAGACAGTTAAGTGCTATAAAGTAGATTGCTTATTGAACTCCAGGGTATATTCCTAATGCTGCTGATTTTTATTTCATTTTATTATTATTATTTTTTTTTAGCTACTTTAATGCAGAAACACAAAAGTGAAAATGCTTTTGCAAAAGACCTAGTCTCTTGCACAAACTGGAATCCATAATTTCATGTGTGAAAAGTATGTCATAAGCAATCTGTTTATTCTGTATTCAGGAAAGATGTGTATGAAGAGGATGACTACTACAGTGAACACTTCGTTACTCAGCATGATATGCTTAGAGAGCTAGCCATCCACCAGAGCAGGCAGGATCCCGAGACACAGAATCCATCTGCAATCTCTCTCGTTTAAACTTTCTTGACATATCGGACTGCTTCAGCATCTGGAACTTGCCTGAGGACATGGGCAATTTGAGTGGTTTAACGAAGCTCAACATGAAAGACTGCTCGAGATTGCAGGAGCTACCTCCGACGGCTTTGGACTTGGAAAAATTAAAGGAGGTGGTGTGCGATGAGGATCTAAAAGAATTATGGGAATCCTATTTGCCCTGTGAAGCCAAGATAAAAATAAGGTTGGCCAACGCAGATGTCAACCTGAATTGGCTTTCGATTCTTCATTCTTGGGACCCCATTTCTCCATCTTTGTAAAATGTGATTCTGTTGATTTACATCCTTGAGGGGAAGAGATGAGGCACAGCAGCGTCCTTTGGATATAAATTATTTTGTCGAGACTTTTTTTTAGTGAATATTGTTGTTTATTGTTGCAAGTGGAATTGATTGTTTCTCGTTATTTTAAGTTTCCACTTTTGAGGTGGAAATCAATTATCTTGTGAAAATGCAAATGACAATCAAAAGGTTGTTTTAAGGTATGAAAAACAATGCTCATGTGATAGGACATGCATTTTAGCCCTCTCTGTAGGTTTTTTTAGTTTAACCATTTGATTAAGTTAATCAAATGGTCTGATTTGTAATTGTCCACGTTAAAAACTTATACACTTGACGCAGAATTGTTTCTAATCATAGATTACACTATTGAAAAATTAATCCAACGGTTAGAATAACATGACTTATCGGTAATATCAAAATACCTATCCAGCCAAGATTCAAATGATTGGGAGAACTTGGTAAGCAAATCGATACAATAAAAGACACTGAACTACCAAATTTTATATGAAAACTGTAAGACAACTGCTCTTGCAACGTATACAAGCACCTTTTTTGACAAGAGGAACAAAAGCAACAAAGAGGAAAAAGCTGCAGGACCAATTGGAAAGCAATAAATAAGCATTGGTTCAATGGAAAGAGAATAATAACATTCCTTCCTTAGTATACACAAATTCCCTAGTTTCAAAAAACAAAAACAAAAAACAAAAGTCCTGTAGAATAGACTTCTGTCGCAAGCCACAAGTCAAGAGTCAACTCGTCTTCTTTTCCACAACCAAGCAAAATTCATCATTCCCGTTTCTTGTATCTGATCTGGGTTTTCGCTTGTTTCACCATTCTTGTTAGCCACGTTTAGTTTTAGCTTCTCTTGTTTTGCAAAACTATGGCGGAGGCAATATTTGCAGATGCTGCTGTAGAGTTCGCGTTAGAGATTCTATTTGCTAAGATTAAAAACACGATAGAGAAGGCCAGAATCTACAAAGACACCTTCATCAAAATCAGCACAACTTTGGAAGCCTTAATCCCCCTGGTCAAGGAGATCAAAGCTGATAATATGGTGCTGGACCGGCCGATATCGGAGACAGAAAACTTTGAGCTTCTGCTGAAGAGAGGAGAGGAGCTCGTCGCCGAGTACCCGAAGATAAAAAAATGGTATAACTTTTACAAAAGGTCCGGTTACACGACCAAGCTCCGCGAGTGGTACGAGTCTCTCGACGGTTTGCTGAGGATACTTCTTGTGCAAACGGCCAGTGATGTGAAGAAGATTCGTGTGTCCTTGCAAACTGCTAAGGACGCTAATCCTGTTCCAGCCTGTGTTGGAGAGAAGAATGATGTGGTGGTGGTGGAGGGACAGATTGGAGGTGGTGTGGATGTTTGGGAGGATTTTACGGTCGGATTGGAAGTGCCGCTCGAGGAGTTGAAGATGGAGCTTCTGAAGGATGATCGGCGCGTGCTCGTGCTCGCCGCTCCCCCGGGATGTGGGAAGACCACATTGGCTCAAAAGCTATGCCATGATCAAGAAATTCAAGGTAACATTTTAATTACGTAGAGAGGTAATTGATTATATGTGTTGTGGGCGAGGATTTTATTATTGCCTTTTAATCATAGCAAGTGAAGTAATAAATTGTTGTGTTACGCCATGATCATGAAATCCAAGTTGCCATTTCAATTATGGAGAGACATGATGATGATGTTCATCGAGTGAGTGGATCTAATTATCGCCTTTTGATTATAGTGAAATTTTGGGACGTTTGAAAATAGACGTAGCTCTTATATTTAGGGTAAATTGGCATAAATCTTGAGTTATGGTCTCTAATTTTTTAGCAAGCTTAAGTAAAATGTTGTGTGTAGATATGCTTGACTTGGGTTAACTGATTTTTTTTTTTTTGGTGTGTTACTTTTACAGAGAAATTCAAGAGCAACATAATGTTTGTAAGAGTTTCAAGAACCCCTAGCTTGAGCTCAATTGTACAACTACTTTATGAGCAACACTGTCGCCAGGCACCTTCTCTCCGTGATGAGGAGGAGGCGATCGCCTGTTTGAAAAGGTTGCTGATGGAAATAGGACAAGATCCTATGTTATTGGTTTTGGATGATGTTTGGTCTGGATCGGAGTCCCTCATTACGAAGTTCAGTTTCTCAATACCTGAGTACAAGATTTTGGTCACATCGCGTTCTGAATTACCAGGATTTGGGTCTCCATTTGAACTGGAGAGGTTAAGTGATGAAGATGCAACGACTCTTTTCCGCCGCTATGCAATCTTGGAAGATGGGAGCTCTAACATTCCAGATGATGATGTTGTGAAAAAGGTGTGTTTTCCATGAGTCTGCAAAAACTAACATCATGTGTGTGTGTGTGTATATATATATATCTTTTTTTGCATTGACAAACATAAGTGAAAAATTATACGTTGTAACTTGAGAAAATCATGCTATAAGCTTGTTCATGCACAAATAAAGGTCAAATACGAAATAGTCTGTAATAATTCTGTCACCTCATATACCATTAGAGGTGATTTTGGTAATGATTTTGCGTTCTGGAATCTTGGGTTGCAGGTAGTCCAGCATTGCAAGAAAGTCCCCCTTGCACTTGAATTAGTTGGGACGCTGCTGCGGGGGAGGTCTCAAGAGATCTGGGAAAGAAAAGTGGAGGAATGGGCTGAAGAATCATCTGTTCTTAGTTTCGAAGACAAACTGCTTGCTTGCCTAAAAAGTAGTTTGGATTTTCTTGGTGAAAAAGATGTTAAACTTAAGGAATGCTTCATGGATCTCGCTTCATTTCCAGAAGACAAAAGGATTCCAGCTACTGCCCTCATCGATACATGGACAGAACTGCATGGACTGAAAGAATCGCATGCCGCTGCTAACCTCTTCGAACTCCACCACTTCAATATGGCAAATGTTGTGGTCACAAGGTATGATGGCTTGGCTCTTATTAGTAGTCTTTGGTCATGATTTTTCTTTCATGCTAATTGAATCTCATATATTAGCTCCAATAGGAATTCAATCATCAACATGGCATATTTTATTACTAAGCATTGCCTTTTTTATTGTTCAGTAAACATTTTGAGTTTTGTAAATGCTTCTATCAAATCCTTATTTCATTGAGCAATATTTGAAATTTGTAATTTCATATGTAAAGATTTTGGGTTCTAAGCCGTTGGTTCTGCTCTTAAACAGAAGAGACGCATATGAAAAAGATGGCTACTACAGTGAACACTTTGTTACCCAGCATGATATGCTTAGAGAACTTGCTATTCATCAGAGCAGGCTGGAACCAGAAGAACAAAGGAATAGACTAATTCTGGAATTAAATGGAAACAGTCTTCCCAATTGGTGGAATGAACCAAATGAGTTGACTTTCCATGCCCAATTAGTTTCCATCACTACAGGTTGGTCTCTCTCTCTCTCTCTCTTAAATTCATACAAGCATGCAGATTAGACATAAACAATTCTTGCCTTTATTTCTGTAGATGGAAAGTTCTCATCAAAATGGTGCAACATGAACCTACCCGAAGCCAAGGTTCTAATTCTGAATTTTCAGGCGGAGGAATATGCCTTGCCTGATTTCTTGAAGAGCATGAGCAAACTAAAGGTACTGATAATCACAAACTACGGTTTTTTCCCGGCTAAGTTGAGCAATTTTGAGCTAATTGGCTCCTTGACGAATCTGAAGAGGATCAGATTCGAGCGTGTTGTGATTCCTTTCCTAAGCGAAACCTCCATAAAATTGGAGAATCTTAGGAAGTTTTCTTTGTTCATGTGTAAAGTTGCCCAAGCATTTGGTTCTGTCAAGATATCAGAAGTGTTTCCAAGTCTAGAGGAGATTAACATTGACTATTGCACTGATTTGGTGAAAATACCAACAGAGTTCTTTGGCATGGTCAATGAGAAGCTCAAGAAGCTCAGCATCACACATTGTCATAAGCTGTCTGAACTACCCAAAGATATCGGAAACCTGATCAATCTAGAATTATTAAGGCTTAGGTCCTGCATTGGTTTGGAAGTTTTGCCAGACTCCCTCTGCAAGCTCTATAGGCTGACCTTTCTCGACATATCCGATTGCTTCAGTATTCGATACCTGCCCGAACACATTGGCGAGATGTGCAGTTTAACAAAGCTCAACATGAAAGATTGCTCGAGATTGCAGGAGCTGCCTCCGTCGGTTTTGGACTTGGAAGAATTAAAGGAGGTAGTGTGTGATGAGGATCTCAAAGAACTGTGGGAAATTCATTTTTGTGATGGTGAGATAAATATAAGGTTGGCCAAGGAAGACTACCACTTGAGATGGCTTTAGAAATCTTCAATTCTTGTGTGCCTTGAGATATTTTGTTAGATTGACTAAGTTATGATGATCACTTTGGTCTTTGTTGTTGCAAATCTAGTTATTGTTTCTTCTTATTGCTTAAATATCTCATGAAATGCTAGCCAGTGTGTAATTGTAATATGTTAATTCTACGGTACAATTTTATTAGAAGCAATCAAACTTTTTGTCGAGATGATTGTTTTTTTTTTTTTTTTAATGTATCTTGCATGTCTCCAGATGAAATAATGCTTTTAAAATGATCCGTAGATTGTAATATTGGTTCTGATGCTATAATGAAGTTGTAAAAGGGTTATAGAGTCATTTTATTTTTATTTTTTTTTTGAAAGGGGTGATAGAGCCATTGTTGTCTTATGTTTTATTTTTTAAAAATTTGCTACAGTATAAAGCTTTTACATGTTACAATAAAAATAGTTTTAACCAATAATTTTAACCACTATATCAACCACATTGAAAGATTTTTGAACGTGGGATTAGTTCAAGTTATTTTTGTAACACTAATAAGTATCTTTAGAACCTTTTTGTTAAATATATATATATATATATATATATGTATATTTGGAGGCGAACGTTACGAGACAACAAATGTTCCGGTGTGTCACCACGTGCAGGGTTTTAAAGGAAGCTTAAAATTTGTATGTCAGGGAGTTGTCCGCCAATGAAGTAGCTATTGTGGGTTAAAAAGTACTGTTCCAATGTTGTTTCCGTAATGGTCTTTTTTTTTTTTTAATATAATAGGTTCTCAAAGGTAATACACATGATTTTTGGAATTATTTCAAAATTGAAAAATTAGAATTTAAGTCACACCAATAACACCGTAACTTATCTTAACTCTTCAGAAACACTAAGTTTATAGTTAAACATTATAAGAGTAACATCTTTTGTTTTCCCTTTCATATGCTAGACGTTTGAAGATGGGTCAAAGACAATGCACACTGTCAATGCTCCACCTGATACTCCATGCGCAAGTAGATTAGAACTTATGTAACCAACCTTCAAAACGGTAATTGCAACAGAACTAATTACTTTTCTTCTAGCAAATAAAAAAAAAAAAATTGGTTTTCACGTTAAAAAAATAGTTCAGCTCACACTTAAATTGTACAACAATGTAGGCAATATTAATACTTTTAAGAAAAATTGTCAATTACAATTAATAGTTCATACACTCTGTGTTCATTGACATCAAAGTAGCTCCAATCATCGATCATGACTATTTACATCTATCATGATACACTCTGTGCTCATTGACACTTCCTCTTGGTACAAAACATGTACTGTGCAAAAAAAATATATCATTGTACGGTGGCGGTCCTACTCTGCTGTGAGGAAGGGCATATCAGAGCTCCACCCTGCTCGTCGAAGTCTTCTCGGCCGGCGAGCCTCACACCATCTTCCTCCGCAACATCGTCTCCATCTTCGGCGGTTATGATGACTGAGTGGTCTCTTTTTTTAGTTTAATTATTAAATATAAATTTTCAGTTCCTTGGAGTTTTTGTTTACTGTCCGTAGAATAAAAAATGGTCCATTTTTTTTTCTTTATTCTCTTTCTTATCAATCGCCGTAATTCTACGGTTAATTTAGTAACGCAGAAATTCTTTGCTTCAAATCTAAGCAACTACCATCTTTTTTCTTCAAACTTCTCTTTTGCCATGAAAATTCCCATTCCAAACCTACTACAAAGGGGCCAGGACTAGAAAACTTCAATCCCATAACAAATAATATATGTATATGTGTATATATATATATATGTAGATATAAAAGGTATTTAATTAAGGGTGGTGTGAATTATAAGCTTAGTTATAAATAATATAAAATTTTTATATATTATAATAAAAAAATTATTATAGTATAAAATTTTTAAATGCTACAATAAAAACAGTTTGTACGTATGACTCTCACCTCCAGCGAAACACCCTAATAGATATGTATGTATACAATTTACAGTTCACATTTGAAAAAGGGGCAAAATTGAAGCTTGAATGCGTGTCATAAGGAAAAGTCAACTTATGAAAAGTCTTTAATGCCCAAGGACCCAATCAGAGATAGATCAAGATCTTCTTTTCCACAAACCAGAATTTTGATCTGGGTTTACTTCTTTTTCTTTTTTTTTTTGGTTCACCATTGTCAATAGCTTGGTTTTAAAGGTGCCTTTTCGTTTGTCCAAAAATAGTTTATAGTTTTTTGTTGTCCTTACAGACTTGTAAGGGATCATGGTCTTGTGATCGTCAGCGAAGCAAAAGCTATGGATTTGCTCGCTGGGGGTGTTGTGGGAGTTGAATTACAAGAGCTTGTTGATAAGTTGAAAGGTATAATAAAGAACGCTGGTTCGTGGTGAGAAACATTCGAAAACATCATGTTAAAGCTAGAAAGTATGCAGCCATTGGTTAAGGAGATAAAAGAGTTGAGCAAGGAACTGGATCAGCAACAAAAGGAAACGGCGGATTTCGATACGCTGATTTCTAAGGCCACAGAGCTGGTTGATCAATACCCCAAAATCAGCAAGAGCAAGAGCCTTTTCAAGAAATCTCAGTACGCTGGAAAACTTCGGGAATCGGATGAATCTCTTGATCAATGGTTGAAGTTACTGCGGGCCTACCAATCCAGGGATTTGAAGGACCTTCTGAAGTTGTCGAGGGAACTCGAGGAAATGATTGTGAGGTTATACCAGAGTCAACAATTGGAGCAAAGTCAGATCTCGAGCACGCGATGCTGTGAGGTCCTGAGGTCCCAGAGTTTACCGTCGGGTTCGACATGACTCTCAAGGAGTTGAAAGCGGAGCTTCTTGCGGAGGATAGCTCAGTGCTTGTGCTTAATGCTCCCTCAGGATGTGGGAAGACCACATTAGTGCAAAAGCTCTGCAAAGATGATGAAATTGAAGGTACCATTCACGAAAATTTGATATTAATGTTACTCCATTTTGTAAAGTTTTTAAGTCCTTAGAACTTGAAAACTGACATGTTATAGTATAAGAACATGAAAATAACACCACATTCATAATCAATCTCTTTCTATATGTTCATCCTTATAAACTGATCTATAGCTGACAAATTTTTTTCTATTGTCATATGAGTAGAGAAATTCAAGAGAAACATGATGTTTGTAAAAGTTTCAAAAACGGCAGGCCTGAATCTTATTGTACAAAATCTTTACCAACACAACGGTCGCACGGCGCCTGTCTTCCAAGACGAAGAAGACGCATGCAATTGTTTGGGACAGTTGCTGTGGGAAATCGGACCAAGCCCCATATTGTTGGTCCTGGATGATGTTTGTCTTGAAACGCAGTACCTCATTGACAAGTTCCGTTTCAAAATTCCAGAATACAAGATTTTGGTGACGTCACGGTATGAATTCCAAGTATTTGGACCTGTATATAAATTGGAGACACTTAGTCATGAAGATGTCATGAAACTTTTCTGTAACCATGCAAAGCTGGAAGATGGAGGCTCTAAGATTCCTGAGGATCTCGTGAAAGAGGTTTGTTGTATAATATGTATGCTTATTTTGTTCTTTGAAATGGCTGACATTATCATCAATGTGATTTGGTTAAGTGGTCTTGGGCTACAGGTAGTGCAGCACTGTAAGAGAGTCCCCCTAGCCCTTAAATTGATTGGCCTGTCGCTATGTGGGCGGCCTCAAGAAATCTGGCAAAGAGAACTGAAAAAATGGTCTAAGTGGGATTCATCTGTTCTTGATTTTAAGGATGATGAACTGCTTCTTCCCCTGAAAAGCAGCGTAGATGTCTTGGGTGAAGAAGATCCCATTCTCAAGGAGTGTTTCTTGGATCTTGGTTCATTTCCTGAAGACAGAAGAATCCCTGTTACTGCGCTCATTGATATCTGGACAGAATTGTATGAACTAGAAGAAGACGATGCTACTGCTTACCTTTTTGACCTCAGCAGATCGAACATGGCAAATGTCTTTGTCACAAGGTATAATGGCTCTTATCTTAAGTTTCTTTCTAGATGCTTCCTATTTAAGGAAGTGAGTTGAGACTAAGAGTTTGGTACTGTAGCATGTGAGACGTTGGCACTGTAGCATATGAGAGTTTTACATTGTTTGAGTTCAAACCGATGAGTTTAACTCATTTTGCCATACACAAGCTTAATTTATGTGTGCATGTACTCACTGCAGTTGTTATTCCTGATACAACTTACCTTAAGATACAATTAGCTTCTTTGAATTTCAAAGGCCAAAATAATTGTTGTTCTTGCTCTGTAGACAGTTAAGTGCTATAAAGTAGATTGCTTATTGAACTCCAGGATATATTCCTAATGCTGCTGATTTTTATTTCATTTTTTTTTTTTTTTTGAGCTACTTTAATGCAGAAACACAAAAGTGAAAATGCTTTTGCAAAAGACTTAGTCTCTTGCACAAACTGGAATCCATAATTTCATGTGTGAAAAGTATGTCATAAGCAATTTGTTTATTCTGTATTCAGGAAAGATGTGTATGAAGAGGATGACTACTACGGTGAACACTTCGTTACTCAGCATGATATGCTTAGAGAGCTAGCCATCCACCAGAGCAGGCAGGGCCCGAGACACAGAGGAAAAGGCTGATTTTGGAATTAGCTCGAAATAATCTTCCCATTTGGTGGAATGAACCAAATGAGCTAACTTTCAATGTGCGCCTCATGTCTATCACAACAGGTTGTTCTCTCTCTCCCTGTAGATGGGAAGTTCTCGTCAAAATGGTGCAACATGAATCTACCTGGAGCTGAGGTTCTGATCCTGAATTTTCAGTCAGAGAATTATGCCTTACCCAATTTTCTGAAGACCATGAGCAATCTAAAGGTTTTGATAATCACAAACCATGGTTTCTTCCCCACTAAACTAAGCAATTTTGAACTGCTTGGTACCTTAGCCAATCTGAAGAGGATCAGATTCGAGCGCATTTTGATTCCTTCCCTAAGCAAAACTTCCATAAAATTGGAGAATCTGCAGAAGCTATCGTTTTTCATGTCTGAAGTTGGTCAGGCATTTGGTTCTATTGAGAAATGAGAACCATTTCCAAACTTAGAGGAGTTGAACATTGACTATTGTACTGATTTTGTGGAACTACCAACTGGGTTCTGTGATATGGTCAAGGATGTTCTTAGGAAGCTCAGCATCACACATTGTCATAAGTTCTCTACACTACCCGAGAAAATTGGAGAAATGGATAATCTTGAAGTGTTGAGGCTTCGGTCCTGTATTGATTTGGAAAAGCTACCAGAATCCATCTGCAATCTCTCTCGTTTAAACTTTCTTGACATATCGGACTGCTTCAGCATCCAGAACTTGCCTGAAGACATGGGCAATTTGAGCGGTTTAACGAAGCTCAACATGAAAGACTGCTCGAGATTGCAGGAGCTACCTCCGACGGCTTTGGACTTGGAAAAATTAAAGCAGGTGGTGTGCGATGAGGATCTAAAAAAATTATGGGAATCCTATTTGCCCTGTGAAGCCAAGATAAAATTAAGGTTGGCAACGAAGATGTCAACTTGAATCGGCTTTCGATTCTTCATTCTTGAGACCCCATTTCTCCATCTTTGTAAAATGTGATTCTGTTGATTTACATCCTTGAGGGGAAGAGGTGAGGCGCCGCAGCGTCCTTCTGATATAAATTATTTTGTCGAGACTTTTTTTAGTGAATATTGGTGTTTATTGTTGCAAGTGGAATTGATTGTTTCTCGTTATTTTCAGTTTCCACCTTAGAGTTGGAAATCAATTATCTTGTGAAAATGCAAATGACAATCAAAAGGTCGTTTTAAGGTGTGAAAAACAATGCTCATGTGGTAAGCCATGCATTTTAGCCCTCTGTAAGTTTTTTTCATTTTAAGCGTTCGATTAAGTTAATCAAATGGTCTGTTTATGACTGTTTACATTAAAAACTCACACTTGACGTAAAATTGTTTCTAATTATAAATTACATCGTTGAAAAATTAATCCAACGATTAAAATAACATGACCTACCGGTAACGTGAAAATACCTATCCAGCTAAGATTCAAATGATTGGGAGAACTAGGTTAGCAAATCGATACAATAAAAGACACTGAACTACCAAATTTTATATGAAAACTGTAAGACAACTATTCTTAAAAAGTATACAAACACATTTTTTGACAAGTGGAACAAAAACAACAAAGAGGACAAAGCTGCAGGACCAATTGGAAAGCAATAAATAAGCATTGGTTCAGTGGAAAGGGAGGTAGGGGTGGAAATTCATGCGTCTTGTTCATTCCACCCCGTAACACTAAACTTCAAATGTCTCCAAAAATATAGGTATAAAACCGCATGTTGTTATTAACATTACCGACTCCAAGGAACATTTGATGATCCCAGTTTCACATGATATATCTACGCTAACCTAACAAAGACTATATCATACATTCCCGTCGCTAGTTCTTCAGGCCTCCACAGCTCAAAAGCAACATGACTTAGTCGGAAGCTGCCCCCTCAAATTACAAGCTGCATCCCGCGATTAAATGGCATAGACTATCTCCCCACTGCTGTCGATGTCTAGCTCGGAATCAGAATCTAAATCGTCCATGTCGTCGTCCATGTCCAGATTGTCTGCCATATACTGGTTAAGGCCTAGGGTCCCAGCTGCAGGTATTGTAGCCTCGGCAATTATCTGCATGATTACGTCCATGCTCTGCATAGGTTGGTCGGGCTCTTCGAACTGATTTCCCATTGTCGTCTCGTCCATTAGATCTGCGGGGAGATTCTTCAGAAACCATGAGTGGTTCCTTATGTCGGGAATGGTAATTCTCTGCACATGTATAAATGCACATAGAAATGACTATATACATCCATAAACATGAGTCAAATAAGAAAGAAACACAAAAATCCAACGAGAATATCGTTGAATTCTTTGGGAGGGGCGGGGACATTAACTTCCCCAGTAATGGTCTATATTCGTCTGTCTATGAGTCACAAAACTAATGTGCAAGCCACAATTGTAATTAGTCCCAAAACGTGCTGCCCAACTGGACGATGTTTTGTTGAGAGAAGCAAAGAAAAAGAAGGATGAAAAGGAAGTATATGATTGAAAGATATCCTTTATACTTTTGTCCAGTTTTCATCGAATTTGCAGAGCTCCTTTTATCTTAGGCAAGCATGACAAAGCATAAGTGCTAACATTAGCAAGATAACGACAATCCAACCTCCAATCACTGAGAAATTATAAAAGCCGGTGCTAAACCTTTTTGAAAAACGAATGAAGAAACTCAGGGAGGAAGAATTACCGTAGCAGGATCTGCAACAAAAATTCTTGATATAAGCTCACGACATTCTTGAGATATTTGTACAACATCCGGGATTGAATACTGGACACTCAGAATCCTCTGCATGGACCAATAAACAGCATTTCTTAGTTCAAGAAATGTTCATAAAGAGATATGATATCATTAAAAACTATAAAAACCAAATAACATACTTGTATAGTCTTCCGGAAATCCTTTGGCTCATCAGGATCCTCAAAAGGATAAGCTCCAACCAGCATCACATATAAGGTCACCCCACAAGACCATACATCTGCAATCTGGTATTGAAAAACTATTATTAAAACGGCAACTTTTATTCATTCACCCAATAATGGTCAATGAAACTATAGTAAGGCTCTACTTTGGTTTCCCTTCCTGAGGACATGAACCTATCCACCAACATAAATAACTATGATAGCCAAAACTCCAGAGCTTCTGAATTAACATTGGCCTTGTATGCAAGTACGCATGGAGTCTACTAAATCTCAAATTAATTGGATGAAGAAGGAAAGAAAGAGCTCTAAAATCAGTACTAGTAACTATAGTGAAAGTCAATCAACTCCTTCCAGCTCCTTGTCGGTTATAACAAGACAAACATAAGATATAATTAAAAGTCTAGCTTATACCCCACCTCTTCCAGCTCCTCAACGGTTTTAACAAGACCAGCATATGATTTGGTAATAAAGTTTCTAGCTTGTACCCCCAAACAAAAGTGCAACTAACCTCATATACCATCACATACAAAACTTTATGACTTTAGTTGAAACCTTTTATAATGAGCCACAAGCCAATGCACCAATTTGTTAAAGGACATCAAATGCTTGGTTCAAGCAATCAACAAAGTGTAAAATACACGCTCGCGCTTTTCGCTTGATGTTATAAACACATACTGAAAACTGATTTATGAAAATGAACTCTTGTTACCTTGCCATCATACTCTTGCCTCAATAATACTTCTGGAGCAATGTATGCAGAAGTTCCCACGGTGGATTTTGGTTGTGAATGCAGCACCGAGGACTGACAATTCCCACAATCAGGTATGAAATATGTTAGCAACTAATTCTTAAACAAGTGTATAAACATATATTGCCGCCTAATACTTGGTCATCTACCCTGGAAAAAAAAGTACTTGATAATCTATATAGACATCTAAGCAAATCAATGTCCCATAAACAAATAACAGACAAGTAAGAACTGATAGTGATGCCCATGGGAATTGACAGGTAGGTAAAACGGTCTTATGAACCACTACAAATATAAATTTATTTCATCAACCCTGAAATCTTTATATCCATTGTGCAAACATAGTATGTACACTGAATAAGCACAAAATACATGACCACTGGTACCTTAGAATAGCCAAAGTCGCATATCTTCAACCGGGGAGCTGGACTTCCATCCAACAAAGTATTTTCCAACTTTAGGTCGCGGTGGCATACTTGCTTTACAAAGAAAATCATAAACAATCTACTTAGCATCCAAGGACATGAAAATTTCGAAATCTCAAAGAAATGCCCAAAGAAAAGAAGGGGAAAAAATCTTATACCATTGCATGGCAATAGCTGACTCCAGATATAAGCTGTTGAAAAAAGAAACGAGCCTGCATAGAAAGAAACGACAATATACCACATGCCAAAAGAAGAAGAAGAAGAAGAAGAAGAAGAAGAAACAAGGAGGTATCTAGATATCGAAGTAAGAACCTCATCTTCACTGAAGCGCCCTGCATTGCATATTCGCTCAAAAAGTTCTCCTCCAGATGCATATTCCATTACAATAGCTAAATGAGTTGGTGTCAAAATGACCTACAATTTAGTTACAGTAGCAGTGAATAGAACCATAATAGCGGGAAGCAACCGAGGTGGAACATACAAACTTAAAACGACACAAATCGACTGACCTCCTTAAATCTGACAATGTTCGGGTGCCTCAAAGACCTATGATTAATAATTTCTCTTTGAACATTCCCATCAATCTGCACGTCGTAACACGATGGTGAAAAATAGTGTACAATTCAGATCCAAAACTCACTTCAACCATGACCCTTCACCTGATCCAAGCTACCCCAAATTCATTACGGCAATAAAAAGTAATATACAATTTTTCAACCAAAAAGTAAACATCCTTTCTCTTAGTACAAGTTTCAACAAGGACAGCTTTAAATTTCAAGTAACGTACCACATTAAATAAATCTAATTATAGCATTAAATCTCCACAAATCTTTCCAGCTAGATTAAAATCCAATCAAACCTCGTGTTAACAAATCAGGCATGGAAAACAAAAAACAAAAAACAAAAAAAACAAAAAAACAAAAAAAAAAGAAAGAAAGCAAGAAAGAAAAACATTGGGAGTGAAACAATCAGTCAACAGTTTTTCTTTTTCTTTTTCCTTTTCTCTGGGTTTCCTCTTCAATCTTAATCCAAATTTTATTTTCCCACGAAACGTTCATTTTTATGCATTAAATAACCGTAAAGAAGACTTAATTAATGATAAAAATTTACAATTACACAAAAACCAAATGCCCGCAATATAAATTAAAAAGGAAAAAAAAGTCATAACAGCGCTAAACACACAATACTAAATGTAGAAACCAGCGACATCTAATAAAAGGACCATAGTAATAACTATAACTAACAAGGCTAAACCTAATTAGCCAATTTCCATAATTAGAATTACAGAAACTAACCAAAAATGAATTAAACAGAAAACTAACCTTGTCGCCTCGCTCGGTGTACTTGACGGCCACGAGCTCCTTGGTCTGCTTGTCTCTCATCAACCTGGCGACGCCAAAATTCCCCGAGCCGATGTCTCGGACGAAGTCGTATCGGTCACTGTCTTGCATAATCGGCATGTCCATGACCGGCCCGACCGTTACCCCTGCCCGATCCATCCTCACCAAGCCCCTCCGATTATTGTTGTTATTCTCTAACCAATTTTCCCTCACATTAGACGATTTACAGAGATCATAATCCCAAACGAAAAGTCAAAAACACGACGACATCGATTGAGCCGGCGAATCGATCCCCAAGCAATCGAGACAAGACAAAGATCGACGGACTCGGACGAGTTAGATCCGGTCGCCAGTCTGCGAACTCGGAAGCTTTGAACCACGAAAAACTCAGTCAGAGCTCGTCGATCACTTTCTCTTTCTACCAAAATTCTCGATGAGAGAGAAAGAGAGAATTTCTGTGATCGGCGATGGAGTAATTTCTGAGGATCAAAGAGAAGGAGAAGAAGGAAGAAAGGGACGACTTTTTTTTATTTGCAAAATTAAAAAAAAAATGATGTTTCCAAGAGGATATTTACTAGCTACAAGACGAATAAGACAGAACAGACGTCGCTCTCGTCAGGATTCAGAACAGCCAAAACGACGGCGTATTTAGTAGAAATGCTGTTTTCTTGCTTTGTCGGCGGCGTTAACATAGGGGCCAACCTTTTTTTTTTTTTTTTTCGAGGGGAACGTAGGGGCCAACTTGCCTTGCCCTTTTTACTTTTCTTTTTTTTTTTTTTTTTTTGGCTTTTTCCATTTTTTTTTTTTTTTGTCTCTTTTACTATAGCCAACCCAATTATTCCCCGTCTCTCTCTGACGCCTCATTTTGGATAACTTTTGGTGCAGGTCACGTGACTTGGAACTTGGGGCGTGTTCGACTGTCTGAGTCGAGTACAATGATTCGGTGTGCTCCATCACATTGAAAGGATATTTGGAGCCAAGGTTCAAACTATAGTTTACGGTTTAAATCAATTTTATTATAGTATTTTTTATCATAAAATTTAAATTATTTATTAGTACTAGAGTTTAACTATTTTTTTCCTAAACACCCTAACTAGTTTTCAGTTCCAACTAGGTATTTGGCAAACTAGTTGAACTAAAGTTTTTAATTTAAGAATTGTAAAGTTTGTTTGGTAAATAGATTCGAATTAGTGATTTAATTTGAGTTAGTGTGATTTGAATTAGAATTTGAGTTAATGATTTAAATTGTTATTTGAATTTACGTTTCGATGTGCATTTAAGTTTTAATCTAAGTATGGAATGAAATTAAAATTTGTGTTTGGAGAAACAGTGAAGATAGTTTTTAATTTATTAATAAATCTAATAAAATATTAATGTTAATGATCTTAAAAAATATGCAATATGAATCTTGATTTATTCCTCTTTTCATTAGAAACACAGTGAAAAAAATCATCTCAATTAGATATCAAATGAAAAAGTTATAATTTTTTTCCTCAAATATAAGGGTGAAAATTTTAGTTTTTACTATAGCAAAGATATTCAAGTATCAAAAATTTAAGGGGATGAAAACTTTGAAAACTTGGATTCTTGATACTCAAATGATTCAGATTTTATGAGAAACAAACACGTATCCGAAGGGTTCTTGATACTCGAATCTAAATTTGAGTCCATTAAGTTCAAAGAATGCATGAAACAATATACTCTTAGGATCCGTTTGGTAAATAGATTCGAATTAGTGATTTGATTTGAATTAGTGTAATTTAAATTAGGATTTGAGTTAATTATTTGAATTGTTATTCGAATTAGCGTTTGGATGTGTATTTAAGTTTTAATCTAAGTATGAAATAAAATTGAAATTTGTGTTTGAAAAGGTAGTGAAAATATTTTTAAATTTATTAACAAATCTAATAAATCTTAATGTTAATGATCCAAAAAAATATACAATATGAATATTAATTTATTCATCTCTTAACTAAGAAGATAATAAAAAAAGAATCATCTCAATTGCATATCAAATAAAGAAGTTATGAATTTTTTTCACTCAAATATAGCAGAGAGAATTTTAGTTTTTACTGTAGCAAAAATATATGAGTATCAAAAGTTTAAGGGGAGTCAGAACTCTGAAAACTTGGATTCTTGATACTCAAAGAATTTAAATTTTGAGGGAAACAAACACGTATTCAAAGAATTCTTAATACTCGAATCCACGGTTGAGTTCATTGAATACCAAAAGTACTCAAACCAAACGGGCCCGAAATATGTGAAAGTTTTACACTCTAACAATTTTTTACTTTTTATTATAGCTATAAAATTATTAAAACTAATTAGCTATAACTTACGATCTAAACACATGTTAAGTTCTCAAACACTAGAAGAAGTCCCAAGAATTTTTAAATCGAATGCAAAGATCGGAGGGTCAATGTTTAATCATGTTAGTGATAAAAAAATTTTATGTAACTCGAAAACGAGAGAGCAGGTGGGTATGGTGTAGAGGAACAAACGGGAATTTAAAGGATTAGGGGTATTTTGGTCAATTCAGATTTGGGAATGACCAAACCTGGGGAGCGAAGGAAAGTTTCTGATGGAAAGGACAAGACTGGGTTTGTCTAAGGAGCAGAAAGAAAATAGATCTGAGCCGTCGATTATTAAATGATGGAGCTACTATCGTATCGACGGTCTTTATTAGTCAAACTGGAGAAAGAGTGTAAGACTGATGAACACGCTATCGTTGCAACAAGGTGAGAGGGAATATTTGTTGGAATCTTCTGGCCGACTAAGCAAGGCTGCTGGATAACGACAACGTTTTTTCTAGATACTAACATTAAACTTTTTTTCCCCTTTTCCTCGATGACATGTTAAACAAAGAAGAAGGAAACGAGATAAATAGTATGTTTTTATTTTTTTGTTTTTAGTATTTTTAAAAATGGTTTTGTATATCTCTTGACACAAAAGTTTTAAAAATACTATCAACAATTTTTCTCTAAAGTTCTTCTTTTTCAAAACAAAATTATTTTTACTTATTTTAAAAATACTATTAAATATCAAATAAACATGTTTTAAAATATATAAGATAAATATTTATAGTATAAATAAACTATATTTACAGTGTAAATATGTTATGTATTTTAAATATTTGAAAACGTGCTAGTTACTTTTTTTTGGTTTCAAGTTTAGAAAAAGTTATTTACTGCAAAATTCACAAAAACGAGTCAACACCAGAAGAAAATCACTTGACATGTGAAAAATCATATTATATGGATTTTTGCCAATCCAAACACTAACCACATGTTTCCTTAAAAGAAAAAAGAAATCACATGTACACTTGTGCTTTTGCATGTTCCTGAAAAAAGTTCACTAAAGTATGAAAAATTTTGTCTTTTGAATTATAAACATACATTTTATTCACCATTAATAAATTTTAAACCGTCAATTTTTAAAAAAAATTATAATATTACTTAAATCACTTATAATTTTTTTAAGATACAATTTAATATGATTCTGCTTATAATGTAATCTGATAATTCAAACTCTTATTACTAAAATCTTATGGTCTAGCTTTTAATGTAAGGTTGGCTTTAGACTATTTTTCTATATAATTTTGGAATTGTGTTTTAAGGTTCTAGAAAATTTCACTCTAAAGTAGCTTTCTATTGGATATAGGGGCTTTTCTTTCCTTTTTGAGAGTCTTTTGCTTTATTTTAAAAAAAGTATTTGATAGGGTGATTATAACTATTGATTAAAACTGTTTTTACTGTAGCATATGAGAGTTTTATACTATGATAACTTTTTTTAATTATTACTGTAGCATATGAGAGCTTTACACTATTTATGAATGAGAAAATGATGTAAACTACCATTATCAAACACCTCATTAATTACTTTTTCTTTTATAGACCAACATTATTAAGGTGTTTAGCGGTGGGTGGTCTACACAACTTTTTTAGTTATAAACAACGTAAAGCTCTCATATGTTTAAAAATAGTTCTAATCAACGGTTTTATGCGGTCTTTCAAATGTATGTTACAAAGTTAAATCACACGCACGCACGTGCAATACGTTGTCGTCGTGGGAGATAATTGCAGTGAATGAGAGACTTTGGAGTTGTGTGCACTTCTCCTCCGACTAGAAGACAATTTTATGTAATGGGAAATCAAATATGTAACGCATATTTATTAAATGTTGATTTAAGTTCACGTGCTATGAATTCTCTCAAAAAGAACCTAAAATGAACCCATTCAAGGCCAGGAATTTATTTCAGAATTTAAAAAAAGTTAGTTCACAACATTTTTCTTTGTTTTAATATGCTCTAGTTCTTCTTCAAAGAGAAAATTACATGACATATTTTTAAAAGTTGTGTTTATTTATATCACGTTTAGAAAAATTTATAGTGTATTATTATTCATATTACATATTAAGATATGCCATAAATGAACATATGTGGTATTTATAAAAAGTAATTTTTAAAATGTGTGATTTATGAAAATTTATCTTATTCAAAAGTATTATCCAGACCGAATTAATCTCACTTAACGCTTTCTATTAAATTTCACTCAACGCTATCTATTCAAATTCTCTTTAAACACAAAGTACAAACGCTGGTAAAATTGATTAACAGCCTATATAAAATAATAACAATAATATAAAAACAAATTAAGACATGCAGACTGGGGTTTAGGGATGAAGATTAGGAGCTATCATGTTTTACAAACAATAAATAACAAAACTTAGTAACATAACTTTTTTTTTTCAAAATTTTTGCAATGCAAAATGTGTGAAGTGGTGGTAACTTTAATGGGGTTTAGGGGGAAAAAAAGGAGAAACAAAGTACATTTAAAGATTTGATTTGTAGCTTCATTTTGCTCCTTCCTCTGCATCCTTCAATGAATTACTCCTGATGATAAAGTCTTCTCAAGAAAGGTATTCAACTATGACAAGATCGGGACAATAATTTGAAAATTTATAAAATTATATACGAAGAAGATGAATCGGAACGCAAGTGAAAAATTAAAAAAGGGGAATTTGAAAAACATACTAGCCGAGGAGATTAGAGAGACGAAGAAATAAGTAATCGATGCAAGTGTTGGAAACAAAGTGCGCAGCGAAATTTTTAAAATTTTTCATCAGAGTATTTTTCAAAACACAAGTTTGACATGTTATATGTATAAATTAAACAGATCTTACTAACCTCAGTGTGCCGAAGAACCTCCGCGACCTTTGTAGAGAAGTAACGTTCCAGAAGAGCCTCAACCAACTGGTCTTCTTTGCTATTCTCTATCCACAACCGGAGTGAGTGTGGGCTCACACGTACAGCTCTTCCACCGGTGACTCTCCTTCCAACCAATAGAGAGAACCCAAAGCTAGTGTTCGTAATTTGTGAACAAAAGCTCTCAGGGAGTTTATAGATGCTCACTAGAAGAGTATCACTCTTAATCTCTCAAATTGATCTGAGTAAATCATTAGACTCACTCCCTTTTTATACCTATTGGTCCTAGGGTCAGTCCATATCAGATTAGGTCTCAAAAAATTGAAACAGAATCAAGTTCGGATCAATATCTGATAAGATACGCGTGAAAAATGCGTAATCTTATGTGCGCTGATAGGCAGGCCGAACTGGCCAATTCGGCAAGCCGAACACGTCATCCGGCAGGCCGAACTGCAGAGAAAAAATCTCCGCGAATCTTTTATTTTCCACCCGAGATTCTAAAGGATAAAGTCTTAGTTTTGATTCAAATAGCCCAATAGAAAAGATATCTTATCAAAACAAACTTTATCAAGATAATCTCTAAGAAAATAAATTAATTCACAATAATTCTACAAGTTTATCTTGATCCAATTTATCCAAAATTAAATCAACCGATAAACAGACAAGAATTATCTTATCACACTAATTCAACAAGTTTATCTTGAACTAATTTCTTACAAAATTAATTCAACCAATAAACAGACATGAATTATTTGATTCTTACAAATTTTAAACCAATCTGATAAATCCGACATAAGTCACCAATTATTGGAAAAGCACGCCGTGTTGTTACAGGATTTTGTGAGCTAGCAAAGGGGACCAAAATGGACCTATAAAGTTCAAGCTCATGATAATTATGAAACCCAATATCCCAGATATACATTTCACAATTATCAACTCCAACGCTACTCCACTAAAAGCTTGGAGCTGCACTCTCGAACTTTATAGAATTACAAAGCTCGTGTAGCCTAGTCTCCATGACATATCATAGTGTATCGTATCCCCATATGATCATCCATAATCGGCTTAAGGACAAGTTCTGTCTTACCTTCCCGATTATTTTTATCTTACGTTCCATTGTCTCACCATTATAAAATTTACCATCTAAAGATAGTATACCATTCGGTTACACCTATGTATCCAAATGGTTGAGCGCTCCAGTTTTTCAATTACAGGACAACGCATATAAGAGGATATCATTACTCCTAAAGAGGAGCTATGGATTCCATATCTATGAATAACAAGTCTACGCTATCAAGAGTCATGCCTCCAACGTACCGGCATGCATGCCACTATAGAGATGTGGGAGTCACCCATTGGTACATCAAAAGACACAAGTCGAGACAACGGGTCCATTATTCATCTCAGGATTAAGATACAATACAAATGATTGTCTAAAGTGAATCGATTTGCCAAGACAGAATTATTAATCCAAATCAATTCACTTCATGTCCCGATCCAACACATTGTCACCTTTGACAACGTGCCAATGTTTCTATTCATGGAGTCCAACTCCGATGGTCAAGACAAACCATCTCCCAAAAGGGATATAAACAACATAACAATATTTACATGAATAAAGCGCCCAACTTTATTCCCTCGATTGCGGATCATATGTTTTAGACCGTCACCCTAAGAATTGCGTCTTCCGCATAATCATCCCATCATATGCCCAATTCTTAAGGTTTAGACTGACAGTCTCAGACTACTGTTTGCTTATCATACATTCAACAAATATGAACGTAAAGAGGACAATATATGGTATATTTATAAATGAATAAATTCTTTATTGATAAAAATGTCTCCAAAAACGTATTATATTTTTACTTCTTAGAGCATACATGTCTAACAGCAAGGATGTTATCTGACGTGTGTAGCTTAAAAGTAAGTATTTTATACACAAACAAGATTACACGCCTCGACACGTGCACATCAGAATTATAAGTGCTTTTTTTTTTCTGGATTTTTTTTCCTTTTTAAGATTATTTGTCTTGATTTTACTCACACCAAATACTGAAATAAGCAATAAGAGTTGCCCTTGAGGTACTTTATTTCGTGAATTTATAAAATTCTCTTCTCTGCTAAAATAATTATGTACAAAGTTGCTTTTCTATTTTGCATTGTAATAACAAAGGGTAAATTTTTCGTTTGATTTTAGGCTCAAATCTTACTTAAAAAGTAAATTAATTCTAATGTTAGGTCAAAAAATCAGAAGGGTAAATTTTTCATTTGATTTTAGGCTCAAATCTTATTTAAAAAGTAAATTAATTCTAATGTTAGGTCAAAAATCAGCTAATAAATCTAAAAGAATTAGTCGGAACAAGTAATATTCTCTTCTTATTAAAAAAGTAATAATCTCTTCCTTCTTAAAAAAAAATTGACAGTTTATAACTTTAAAAAAATGACAGTTTATAGGAAAAGGGAGAAGAATTTTTCCCAACACCGGTAAAGATGAGATTCTCAATTATTGTTGTTAAAAGATCTTACCAACTAAATTAGTACCCAATCCATAACTAGTGTTTGCAAGTGATTTGTTTGAGTAGTGACATTGGTATTTGAAAAAAAAAAAAATTACTATAAGTTGCTTGGTTAATTACATCTTATTCCTTCAAGTGTTACTTTGTTTGCAAACTTTGATTGATTACTTTGCAGGTATATATGTCGCTATAGTTACATCTGAAACATAATAAAATAAAAAAGAATAAGAATAATCGTACCCTAAAGAAAAAAAAAGAAAAAGAATATTAAAATCTGGTGCAAACTAGATGATTACATTGCAGATAATATGTACGTAGTTTATACCATTTTTTTTGTATAAAACAAATTATTTTAAATGGTTGACTAGGCGTAAGTCGCTTTTCAAAATATTACCCAACTCGGGTCAATACTCATCCATTGGGAAACATCCCACTTTTGCGATCTTGATACTTGTCACTTAGCATAAGGGCTCCATACAGCTATACACCCAGGCTACAAACCAAACCCGATTTATACCCAAATCCTAATTAAACTTTATAAATAAAAGCATTAATTCCATCACAACGGTAAAAGACATTCTTCTTTTGCCTCTATGCTTACTCTTTTCAATCGATACACTGGCTTGAGTGTCAGAATACCATTAACAAACACGATACGAGTGTCCACCTTACTTTGGAGGATTTCTTTCCTTTTACAGGTATAGCCAGACAAAGCAGGGCCAGGTAGAATAAGGAGCCCAATTACTATGCACCCTCCATGTGGTGTTCTTTCTACCACCTTCGAGTATCAACATGTGTGCTTCTTTTCCCTAAACAAGAATAACTCTTGCGTTGCTGAAAATTTTATTTTATTCAAAAAAATTTTCCTCTAATTTACTCTTTAAAATACGTTTTTTTTTTTCAAATATGTTCTATTTAATTTTCTTTTTTCATGAAGTGGTCTTAATTTCTGAATTTACTTAATTCATTGGTTAGAAATATTTCCAATGAGAAAGATTCGGTATAAACCCTTGTTTGAACATCTGCAACTAATATTTTACTAACTACATGCCGATTTTAGATTTTTCTCCTTTTACTCTTCATCAACATTTGTTGATTTGTGTGCTTGAATTTCATGTCGTTAAAATAAAATTTAGGATTCCTATAAGCAATTTGCAGTGAAAACGCCTTTTTCTCCCTCTCTTCTGGGCTAGAATTGGATGCTTAATATAATTAATGTGCTTTGAAGCTCAATTTTAAGATGGCGTGCATGTACAAATATCCAACTGAGAAAAACAATGCTAAATTATGTGCTTTGCTTTATAAATTATTTACTGCTGTCAGTTTAATTTTTCTCATATGACATAATTTATTTTGAGTTATTTTTTTTTAAACTGCCCTGAATTGTAAAAGGTGATGAAAGGATTAGAATAATGGGCTCTGGGAAAATAATTTCAATCTTCACAGGTCTATGAGGAATACATTTTCTATTTTCCACTTGTGTGTGAGCAATACCATCCCTAGGAGACCTCGAAAAGAACACATTTTGTGATCAAAATGTCTATGAATTTTGTGTGTTCTGGTTATGTGTATTTTATTTTTTAAAAAAATCCCTCGAATCTTATTTAACCTTACTATATATTAATAAGAAAGAAATCGACATGTCCCAAAGTAATAGAAGAATTAACATAATATTTGACGAACTATTGATTTTTTTTTTCTTTGGAATTCTTACTGTATGAATTCTCTAATTTCTTTACCGGTGGGAACTATTTTTAACTGTAAGATTCACTATTTAACTGTTAAATTTATGATAAGAAAAAAAGTTTTGTGTGTCACATGTAAATTTCTTGGGAATTTCCACAATGAGAAATTCTACTTTTTCTCGTCAATAAGGGACTTTTTTGTCAACAAGAATTACACCAGAGGACAAGAAAAGAAACAAACTTACCATAATAAAATGAACCCACACACATCAAATTATTAAACCCCAAAGAAAATACCAGACCTGCCGCCTTCAAATCTCACCAACAACCACCATGGGTCACGACTCCATCGCATGGAGGTCGTGAGCAACGGAGGTCTGGACTCTCCCCAGGCTGTTGATCAGTCGTCGACCTACCTTGCCCCCCTCCACTTTCAACACCCCCTCCCCTCTGTCCCTACAAATTTTTCCTAGATTTTTTTTTTATTGTTCTTTTAAATTATTTTTAAAAATTCAGACTAAAAAAGTTGTGATAATCAAATAAAGTTGTGTCTATTTTGCTTTCCATGAGAATGCAATCATGGACCACTAATTTTTCCTCGGGCAGTTGAAAATAAAAAGCCTTATCAATAAGAAAACTTGGCATGTCTCATTGTAGTAGCTCTCGAATTTTAAATATAGATTGATCAAGCTATTATGAAATTAATCAAATGGCTAACAACAGTTGCTCCCGGTTAAAAAAAATAGTTATTTCCATATCTAAACCCTTTTTTTGGGATGGGGTGAAGTTGAAAATTTGATGTTAGTTTTACTTTTGCTTTGCGTTTTACTCATGAATTAGTACTAAGCTCTGGGCCTCAATTATGACCCATATGGACATCTTTCCCCTTTCTTTTGAGCAACAGAAGACATGCATATGTAGTCGCGCATACCCTTAGGATAGTTACTCCAATGAACTCTTATTTATCAAAAGATGAATAAAAATGGACTGCTTATAAACATTGCTCAAAGAACTTGAAGGGCTTTTTGAAAGGTGATTACGGCTTAACATGTCTACTTGGTGAGGTGGTGTAACACCCGTATTTTAATGGGTATTAATTTTACAAAATTTAATGAATAAAATGTGATAATTTAAAAATTTTGTAGCATTTAAAAAATTGCCAAGTTTGTCTTTGTTGTCTTAGTTATTAAAAAAAATGTCACTTTGGCAATTTCTTACAAAGTCACCGAAGGTAACATTCAAAACTTACCTATACCCACTTCTACCAGTATTGTCTCCCTAAATTAATGCTCAATTATGTAGCCTTCTTTTCATTTTGCTAAAAGTCTCCGAAGGAGACATGAAATCAATTCACCCCAACCACTAAGAGACATGAAATCAATTCACCCCAACTACTAAGAGACATGAAATCAATTCCCAACCACTATGAGACATGATGATATTTTCTTTTAATGCTCCTTTGTTTCTTCTTACAACTTTCCTCGTAAACTTCCCCTTCTTCTTAATTGTTTTGACATCTTTTTATTTAGCCATCATCACATTCTTCTCTAGTTTCTCATTCTCTCCCTTTCTCACTTCAATTTCTAACTAAAGACATAGAGCATAAAGCTCTCTTTGCAACTAAGGCAACTATAATTCCTAGCCATGTTGGAAGCCATTTTAGAGTCAATTCAAGCTTGATTTTAATCCAAACTTTGGTGCTTTTCAAAGGAGTTTTGAGGTAGGTTTTCTTTAATTCAAACTTGGTTTTAGTATGTGTTTTCTCCATGTTTAATGCATAATTTTCGTGTTCAAAATTCATGCAAATTTCTAGTTATGTTAACATACATCTTTGAGCATTTATGAACAAAAACTTTAGTCTTGAGTTAAAACCCACAACCAACCTTTATTTTGGTTTAACAACAATATTAGAAACATGTTAGGAATGTTTAGAACCGATTCCATAACTCTATGGTTAATGTTTTAAAGTTTTAAGCTTGAAGAGCAAATTTAAGCATGTTGTCCTCATTAATTGCAAGAAAGGCTAGAGATATGGTTTGATAATGATTTTGGTATAAAACTCATGAGAATATGTTTATTGTAATTATATAATGCATGCTGCATATTGTGAAATGGTTTTGAGATTTTGAACAAGGATAATATGCTTTAGGCTAAAGAAAAATTTGATATTCCATAAACTTTGTAATACCTCTATAGGCAGTGGCTATTCCTTAAAATTCTGGGATTATATGAAAATGAATTTTGTAAATTGGTTTACATATTTAAAAAGTAGACATCCTAAGCTTTCCAACGAGCTATCATGAGCCTAAATCGGAGTTTGTATTTATTTTTTATGAATTTTTAAATTTTTGGATTGGAAATTAATAAACCTGCCAGTGGTAGTAAACCACCCGTCTACCTTAAGTAAACCACATGTTAACCTGTGTGTTGATTGTAGATAGTGAACCCGTCTTTTTGTAAAAATATACAGCCAGTTTGCCATGGTATACCAACTGCTAACCTGAACCAATAACCCAACTTTGCTCACTTTCTAATCCCTTAATATCACGCAACCTTTCCAACACCATCCTAAGTGATTTATGAATCTTATTAGAGACTAAAATATATAGATTACTTCTATGTATTTTATATTGTGTTTAAGATAAAAATTGTTTACTTTGGTATTTAAAAAGATGTTGCATCAAAACTTAATGGCATATTAGTGAGATGGGTTTACACATAATTTATTTATGGACGTGGTTATATGTTGTGCTTTAGTTTTACTTATCCTTATGCACGCCTTAGGGTCAAGGATGTGTGGAGCTAACGTTAATTAATTTCGAGAGTAAAAGATTGTTGATAAGCTTAAAAGGTAGGGATTCTATTACTCATCTTTTGTGAGGTTTTGGTAAATTAAAATTTGGTTGTATTATGTTGTAAAATATGTATATTGTATAGCGAGGAGCATAATGATGTAACATATGTTATAAATTGAGAAGCATGGTTAAGAAAGTTGACTCTATAAATAAAAAAATTGAATACAAAGGAATAGTGAGATGTAAAAAGGGCGGCGGTTACGTCTTTGGGCACGAATACCCTAAAAGGTAAAATAGGAGGAAGGTGATGACGCTTCCTTGGGTTGAAAGTCCCAGACCAAACTGTATAGGAATCGACTTGATGAGGACTCGGGGCTTAATGTCCCCTCACTGAAACACCCTTGGAATGTTTAGAGGGTGATCAAGCGCCCCATTTGGGTTTCGATGAGTTGAGTGATACTCTATTTAACATGGATACCTAGGAAAAATGATGATTGATAATATTTGTATAAATGTATAATTATGAAACTTGGTAATGATTAACTATGGTATCCACGAGATGTGATCATAATAAACCTCATAATCTGAAATATGATGTAACTTAACTAACCATGCAGTTTTAATGTGGTAATGGATAAGCCATAAGGTGAGTCATGATTTTTCCTACTAGACATGTCGATGCTCATCCCTATCATATCTTCATCTCTCAGGTGGAACTAAATGCAACATATTTGACGAGGAATAAGCAAAAACATCCTTGCTGTTTTCGTGTTAGAAGATCTTGTTTATTTGTAACTTATTTAGAACATGTAAGATTTGTATTATTTTTTTTATGATGGCTGTGTTAAATTATTTGAGAATTATACTATGGTGATGATGACTGTACTATATATATTTGGTGCTATACTAAAAATTGTGGTTTGTATTTAAAATGTTTATTTTTATTTTTAATTTTATTTAAAGACCCATGGGCATTGTTTAATTGATTTAAATAATATGAAATTTAAAATTATTTTTATTTATTCAATACTGCTAACCCCCACATAAGGGCGTTACAGGTGGGTCTAGAGATGTAGAGGTTCAAGCAAATCCTTCTACTTAGGGGCATGCAATTGCTAAGGGAAGCAAAATGCACTTTATTTAAAGGATTAATTTCATAAATGGTTTTTGAGGTTTACCATATTTCCTATTTTAATCCCTCATATTTTAAAAGTCTCATTTTAGTCATTTATTTTTTAGTTTGTTTCAGATTTGGTCCCTCCGTCAGTTTAATGTTAAATATTTAACTAGAATATTCTTACAATATCTCACTTTGGTCCTTAATTTATTACTTTGTCTCACTTTTGGTTTCTCTGTAATAATTAAGAGTTATTAATTAGGGACTAAATTTTGAAAAATATAAAGTAAAAAATTAAAAATAATGATTTTGATTATGTAATTCAAAAATTTTTTTTTATCATAGTGTAAGTAAGATGAATTTTAATTTAGAAAAATATAAGTTGAATTTTTTATACCAGTATATAAGTATTAGATTAAGGAGTAATTGTGAAACAAAGTAATAGATTGAAAACTTAAAATAAAACAAAGTAATATATCAATGACTAAAATGAGACATTTTAAGAATATTTCATTAAATATTTAACATTAAACTGGCAGAGGGACTAAATTTAAAACAAACTAAAAGATAAGAGACCAAAATGAGACTTTTTGTGACACCCGTTATTCTCCTAACGGGTATTGAAGTAATTAAATTAATTTTTAATGTATAAAAAAAAAATTGCTTCATTTAAATTTATTTTATAATATTTATTTAGTATGATTACTAAAAAGCCTTAGAACTTCTAATAAATCTCAAAAATGTCATATTGGCATTATGTGTGTTAAAGTCTTTAGATGAGACATAAGGATATCTTTTCCAACTACTCTTGACCCTCATTTTCTTTATTTCCTCCGTGACATGCTTCAACAAGTCTTCTCTATAATTGTTTCTATCACTTCTCTTCAAAGACTTCATCTTTTCTTCCTTTCTCTTCCACGGTTCCCACACTCTTCTTCTCATTTCTTTGCTGAAGCAAAATACTTAGAGAACTTCTTCAAGGCAGCCATAAAAATCAGCCACCATCACCTCCATTTGAGCAAGAATTTCAGTCATACCGAAGTAAAGGAACCTGTTTTGAAGCCATTTCAAGCTTCCAACTAACCATAATCTGAGGTTAGAATCTTATGAACAAATTTAGTCTTTCATTTATAAATTTTCTTTTATACTAAAGGATTATTCAAATTTGCGTTCTTAAACCTAAGTATATGTTTGTTGCTATTTTGGAGCATATGTATGAAGTCTAAGTGTATATGCCCTAGACAGAAAATTTATATTGTTAAACTTTGTAATACCTCTATGGGCAGTGGTTATTTCTTGAAATTCTAAGATTAAATTAAAATAAATTTTATGAATGTAGTTGTATGTTGTGCTTTAGTTTTAATTGTCCTTATGCACGCCTTAGGATCAAGGGAGTATGGAGCTAACGTTAATTGATTCCAGGATTAAAAGATTGTTGATAAGCTTGAAAGGTAGGGATTCTATTACTCATCTTTTGTGAGGTTTTTATAGAATTAAAATTGATTGTTTTGCCGCAATATATATATATCTATGTTGAACTGATATTATATGATTATCACATATGAAACTATGACATGGACTCGTCTTGTATTGTACGGCGAGGAACATAATGAATTGACACATGTTATAAATTGAGAAGCATGGTTAGGAAAACTAACTCTATTGATAATGATTCAATATAGAGAAATTGTGAGACATGAAGAGGGCGACGGTTACGTCCTTGGGCATGAATACCCTAAAAGGTAAAATAGGGGGAAGGCGATGACGCTTCCTTGGGTTGAAAGTCCCAGAACACACTGTACAGGAATTGATTTGGTGAGGACTCGGGGCTTGATGTCCCCTCACCGGAACACCCTTGGAATGTTTATAGGGTGATCAAGTGCGCCCATTTGGGTTTCGATGAGTTGAGTGATACTCAATTTAACATGGATACCTAGGAACAATGATGATTGGTAATATTTGTATAAATGTGTAATTATGACACTTGGTAATGATTAACTACGGTATCCATAAGATGTGATCATAATAAACCTCATAATCTGGAATATGATGTAACCTACTAACCATGCAGATTTTAATGTGGTAATGATAAAAACCTAAAGGTGGGTAATGGCTTTCTCTACTGAGCATAGTGTCGCTCATTCCCTTATATTTTTATCTTTTCAGGACTCACTAAGTGTGAGGTGGCTACGAGAAATATAGTTGAGGAAGTGATGTAGCTATATTACATTGGGACTACTTCAATTGTTGAGAATGTTCTTCATGATAATGTAAGCATCAATTGTTACTTTCTGTGACTGTATTACAATGTGTTGAGGGTTAAAATGATGATGACAACAGTTTATATTATTAAATTTAAGGTGCTACATTAAACTGTGGTTTATTTATCGTTTATATTTTTATTTTTGAGTTGAGAGTTTTCATTTAAGTCCCGGGCAAATTTTATTTTTAAGGTTTTACTTTTATTATTTATTTTTATTTTATCTCATTAAAAACTGTTAACCCCCACATAGGGGCGTTACACTTTTAAAAGGTCAATGATTAAAATTGGACCAAAGATAAAAGGTTAGGGACCCTGTGTGAAATTAACCTTTATTTAAAAGATGGAGAAAATATCCACAAAAAAAGAAGATAATGAAAGAAAATGTACATATTTTTTTGGAAAATTTTGAAAAAAGAGCCGTCCAAAAATTTTAATTGAGGAAATAACCTTTTTTTTTTTTGCACAAAAATCAAGCCTTCTAGGTAGGAAAACTGCTACAGTTTTTTTTCTTCAGAAAGATGAAAAAAAACCCTAAACAGGAAAAGGAACCTCAACATGATTAAAAAAAAAACTTAATTTTTTATGTAAAAAAAATGGTCATTTGCCCAATTTTTTTTTTTCATAAGGCCTTTTGTCAAAAGACCCTTTTTTTTTTTTTTAAATATGTATAACGGAACTTTCATGCAAGACGTCAGTTAGTAGAGCGCGTGGAAAGACCTTTAAAGCAAAAAAAAAAAAAAAAAAAATCTTATATGCCTTTGTTGGGATTTAAAAGGTGTATGGAAATAAAAGTAAAATCTAAGCAAATAAGAAACACGTAGATGTATAACGAAAAAGGAGAATCACAGATTTATAAAAAGATGAAGAAAATCGTGTTCATAAAAATAAATGGGCTTTACTTTCACTCTTTTAAAGGTGCGTTTAGCAGTGTAATAAGAACTAAAAATTAAAATAAATTTATTTTAATATATAAGAATTTATATTATAACATATAAGAGTTTTATATTATAACAATTAAAATTAAGTTTTTATTTAAAATTTTAGTTATAATTATTGTTTTTAATTTAAAAAATAAAATATATAAAAATTTTATAATGTAACATTTTTTATCTTCACTTACTTAATCGTTAAAAGTTTTATATTATTTATAATTATTACTTATACCCCTTGTTTGGCATTGTGGTTCCCACCACAAACTCAGTTATAAACAATGTAAAGCTCTTATATGCTACAGTAACAATTTAAAAAATTACTACAGTATAAAACTTTCACATGCTACAATAAAAATGGTTTCTATCACCATCGATTTCCACTACCTTCCAAACACCCCCATAGTAACAAACACTAACCCTTTCTTCACACAGGTAGTGGCTGCTTCTAGTTCTATGATTATGCGGCGATCCCAGATTGATTTGACAAAGCCCGCATCCGCTTTTGAACCTAATCCGCACGTGTTTTAGAACTTTTTGGTTCTTTGTGGTTGGCGTGTCAAGTGTTTAGTGGGTAATTAGTTTTTCAAAAAAAATTCTAAAAGTACAAAATTCATATAAAAAGGACAAATTCCGTTGCCGGGAATCGAACCCGGGTCTCCTGGGTGAAAGCCAGATATCCTAACCGCTGGACGACAACGGAAGTTGATGTGCGTTTTCACAGCCTTTTACAAATGAGGGGATATCGCACGGAATCTATTTGATAACACGAAGGAATTTAGTGGGGAATATTTAGTCCACGTCACGATCATAATATCATATCCGTGAGATCGAAGACGCAACCTCATCACTTGGCCCCAGGGAAAAATAAAAAAAATAAAAAAAAACCTCTTCCAATACTTGTACGAGTTTATTTGACTGTAAATGAAAACAAGCTGAGTCCTGTAAAGAATGACAGGTGAGCCTCGTTAAAAATTGTTTCGGCGGCAGAGACAAAAAATAAAAAATAAAAAATAGTCTAATAGAGTGTGTGGTTAAAAAAATATAAACCATAAATTTAATTATAAACAGTATAAAATTTTTATATATTATAATAAAAAAATTGTTACAATATAAGTTTTTATATACTATAGTAAAAATAGTTCTATCAATGGTTCGTATCATTAGCCAAACACCCTATAAAAAAAATGGGGCAAATAAAATGATGGAGATTTTTAAAAAAGATGAAATAAAATTTTAAGAGAAGTAATACATTAATTTTAATAAAATTTATATATAAATTTAAAAGAAAATAAAAGTTCAACGGACAACCGTCTACCTTAATTTTTGAGTGGCTCTGCCATGTTTGCTATAGATATTTTTGTTTGTATATATAACGTATTGGCTACCATATATGCAAGGCCAAGCCACACGCATACCATAGTAAAATAGACCGCTGTGCCGTTAAACTTTTTTTTTTAAATACTATGTTTAAACTTTTATAATTTTTATATATCTTTCTTTGGAACAATTTGAAAAAAGGGCAAAAAAAAAATTCCTAATTGAGGAAATGATTTTTTTTTTGCACAAAAAAACATGCTTTTTTGGACAGGTAAACTATTCTAGTTTTTTTCAAAAAAAAAAACAAAAATAACTGTAACGAGGAGAAGAACCTCAACAGAGTGAAAAGAAAAAAAACTAGAGCAGTTTTCATGCCCAAAAAACATGTTTTTTTGCGTCAAAAAATTGCAAAAAAAAAATGTCATTTGCCTAAAATGACTTTTTCTTAAAGTCATTTTTTAAAATGCCCCTATCTTCTTCATTTTTTTTTTTATAATTTTAGCATGCCCTTCATCCACTAAATTTTTTAGTTTTGTCCTTGTATATGTAGGACATTGTACACTATTAATTTCACAGCATGACATTGTACAAACAAAGTTTTGGGGTTAATTATCCAATTATTTGTTTATTTTTTGACAATTTTTTGTCTTATGAATGTGCAAGCAATAAGGATCGAGTAACTTTTTTTTTAGCTAAAAATAGAATTAATGGTGTTGTCACGTCCCCTGATCTAACAACTACTTGCAGACTATTAAAACAACAAGTGGCAAAAAAAAAAAAAAAAACTTGACGCCTACTTTCGTGGTTTAACATCTACAAAGTTTCAGGTCTTTTTAACCTGAACCATGTGTAGCAAACCAATAAAGCGTATAGACCTCACTACGAAAAGTAAAAAAATTGATTCTTGAGTGCTAGATGAGAAAGGCCAGACATATCATCATTTGCCACTTGTAGGGATGAAGCATGGGCGAGGAACTTTCTATAATTCTAGTCTCAAAACATCTCAGTAAAAATGCCATCTTTTAGAGGTTGTAGCGTATTGTTTTTCTACGCGACCTCGGTTTATATCAGAATTTTAATATAAAACAAATATTTATAGTTTTTGTAACTTGTTTAATATTTTTAATGATATTAATATTTTCTTTGATATTTTTATAAGATTAGATAACTAATATTTCTATCGATATCAATATTTTTATAGTTAAAACGAAGACAGTGTTACTCATTTCGAATAAATGTACAACATAACCCGTAATATCCGAGTGCTAGTGTGCAAGCGCCTGGGCCCTAGTCTAAAGCCATGAAGTGTTGTTACTAGTGGGGTTCTACGAGCCTTTAATACAATTTTTTTTTATTATTTTTTTCTTTTTTCCAAGTGAAAGAGAGATTTGATTGGGATTTACTTTTTTGGAAGTCACGGGCATTGCAAGGCAATTGCATTGGTTCCTATTCTTTGATAAAAGAGTCAAAAGCAGTCCCATTGACATAAAAAAGAAATTGTAATTACAAAGCTTGAACTTCAAG
Source organism: Artocarpus heterophyllus (assembly GCA_025403435.1). Classification (NCBI taxonomy): domain Eukaryota; kingdom Viridiplantae; phylum Streptophyta; class Magnoliopsida; order Rosales; family Moraceae; genus Artocarpus; species Artocarpus heterophyllus. Next base: position 19,253,111 of record CM046327.1, read on the forward strand.
AATGTCCGCTCTTCAAAGATCCACATCTTTCAAACGTACGCCTTGCACTAACCTCTCTATCGTTTTATTCATATTCTCGTTTCCGAATTCGAATTTATGGTTTTTTTTAAATCTTAAAAAAATATATATTTGGAGACAATTTATACCATCAACCAAACCAACGGAGAACACAATTAAACAAGCAAGAAGAGACCAACAAGGTAAGGAATCAAAAAACGAATAAATTGTTTTTTTTTAATTGGAAATTCCTGTTTTCCATTAACAGAATGATGCACGCACTCTAAAAAAAACGAAAAACAAAACAAAAACAAACAAAATAATGAACTCTAGAGGTACTTTTAATAAAGATATAGTAGGTTATATACGGAATTAAGCTTTCTCGTTTTATTGAGAACACACTACAAAATCATGTTAGGAAAAATAGTAGGAAAAATAGGATTCTATTATCATTTTCATTTTCATTTTTTATTAGTTACTTAGACCCCTTCCAATATAAGTTTCAATCTGAATGTTATATCTGATATAAAAATATATATTGCTATTACTGTATTAAAACTTATATTTAGTTTGTGTCATAAAACTTAATATTTGAAACTTAAAAAAAAGTTTTATAAAATTAAAAAATAGCAATGTTATAATTGTTAAATAGACGAATCAACACATCAACCAATGATGTACAAATTTAACAAAATGATGTATTGGGTGCTAATTTTGGCATTAAGTGTTTCATATGATGTTAAAATTGATATTGACAATGGTATTGCACTAAAGAATAATTTATTGCCTTAAAAATTAAATCTTTGTTAGGAAAATGTCACCCAAAGTACGTAGTGGGAACTGAATTTCAAAAGATAAAAGTCAAACTTTTTAATTGCTGTAAATTTGTTGTAAGAATTAAGGGTTAATACCAAAAGAATTGGTATATATGCTTGTGCCAGTAAATCTATTCGCACAGAGACCCCTTTTCAACCTAAAAAAAATCTATCTAGAAAGTACTAAAATTATAAAGTTTAATACCCAAAAAAAAGCGATAAAGGTCGCTATTTATTAGAGGACCCACTAATACTCAATGAGATAAGAACCATCCAACTTTGGTATCACAAGGAAAAGAAAACCAGAGAGAGAGAGAGAGAGAGAGAGAGAGAGAGAGTATTTCCCCATGCAATATGAACATTGGATTCGAAACAGCTAGAAGCAAAGCCCTTGGTGTTGAAATACACTAATAATTCAGATCTCTTGTTTAAAGTTTTTATCTATAAGTTGGAGAAGAAAATCTACGTGCAGTACCCAAGATGCTTGAAATTTTTGACCTAAATCTTGACAGAAGATCATGACTCGATGTATTCCATTCGAAGGGCTAAATTGTTCCTTGTTCAGAATGCATGCTCAATATTTTGATTGCATATATTGTCCAGAATTATATTCCTAACGTATATTATACATATAGGACATGTTTGATATGCGAGATTAGGGAGAATTGGATTAGATTAAATCTTAATGCTTTGTTTAGTGAAAGATTTTAAAGGACTGAATTGGATAAACTCTTATCCAGTCTATACTTGAATCCCCTTGAAGGGGATTAGGCAATCACTTTTTAAAACATAAGATTAAATATAACCTTTGTATATTGTAAAAAATTACAAACACCTACTTGCAAAAATTTATAAAATTTAGGGTCAAATTATAATTTTCAAGAAAAATAAGAGGTCAAAATGAAATTTTTATGTAATAGAAATGTTTTTAAAAATTATATTTTTGCTCTTTACTTTTAAAAAATTTTAATTTGACCTTATTTTTTGAAAAAAAAAATAAAAGACCCTTATCCTAGTAACACAATATCAAACATAGAATTAGATGAACTAAAATTTTATCTTATTTTTACCAATACTTTCCATTTCAATCCTCTAAGACTATCTTATCCTTTGTGCACTAAATGGGTCCATACAAGTAACTCTAAAATTTGACAAGATTGATACCCTAATCAATCTGACACTTGTAACATTTCTTATTTATCAATACCATATCATTTATACGTTCTTGTAGCACTAAAGTTGTTCAAATACCACTCAATGTTACAAATGCTAGATTGCATTTATTATTACATAACATATGAACCATATTACATCGGTGAGCAAAAATATTACAAGTGTCTGACATGTTAGGATTAATTTATACGTATATTCTGAGCAGAACTTCTCACAGTTTTTCATTTAGTTAAAGTATTTTATAGCTCCAAGTGTCAAGGGATAGAAAAAAAATTATATCTATGTATATATATATAATACAAAAAAAAGGATATAAAGGCTTTTATAATAAATGGTCTTAACTTTTTAAAATTTAAGTAAATAGTCGTTTAATAGTGATAAATTTAAATTTATCAAATTTAAAACTAATAAACTTGATGATAAACGGCCAAACCTAACTTTAAAAAATTGTAATCGTCTATTTTAAAGATGTCATTAAAAAAAACCACCAAACGTAATTTTTTTTTTTTTTTAAGTAGAAGAAGCATCTATGTATATATATACATATATAAAGAGAGCAGAAATAGTACAACTTACATTATCTGCGAGTCCGGAGCACAACAAAATAGGAGGTCAATTAAGAAACAATGGATGGTCATAAATGGTTGTCATTTTGCATCAAAATGGCATCTTCCTCATTGTCCTCTAAGAAAATAAACAAAACCAACCACAGCCCATCCCCAAAGAATCCTTATCTCTTCTTACAAAGCCAAATTCAAAAAAAATAAAAAATAAAAAATCGTTGGCTCCAATTATTTAAAAAAAATGAAATCCACGTTTTTGCTTTCTTTTATCTCAAATGCTCTGGACACGTGTCTATTCTACAGCAAGAGAATCTCAGAATAAGAATCAAAACCCGAGGTATGAATTTGAGGGCTTTAAATAAACAAAAATAAATAAATAATTCAGTGAATTTCTCTTTATATATATATATATATAAAATAAATTCGATGAATTTCTGGAAGCCAGATTCCACAATAAAAGTGCAACGGACGACAAAGCACGGAAGTACCACATCGGTGGCACAATTTGGTCACCACGTGTCGTTGACTGGTTGGCGGTGACAGTAGTTTGTTGTCGTTTTTGGGTGAGATACTTGAGAGGGCGATTCATGGGAGAGAGAACCAGATGAGAAACTGAAATGAAACCAAAAACGTGTCATTATCGTCGTCGTCCTCGTCCTCGTCCTCGTCCTCCTCGTCGTTCTTTTTCCGATTAAAAAAACAGTTGGAATACAGACAAAAAAAAAAAAAAGAGTTGCTTTCTTGAAAGGAATCTTTCAGATGACAAACTTAACTTGGGATTTATTTATTATTTTCTCTCCAAATGGACAAAAAGGTTTGACGTCAAACAATAGTGATTTTTACTGTTGATCTTTTATCAGTTACATATGGAGATGAACTAACTACTTGTGTTATAATTAATGATTTTGAGAGTTGGACGTCATGTTGTCGTAACTAGTTCATAGTGTGTTTGGTAACGCAACTGAAACTAAAAGTTAAAACAATTTTATTATAATATAAAAAAATTTTATACTCATAGTTTCAACTATATAATTAAAACGAGACTGTAAAATATATTGTAAAATATATGACTATAAAAAAAAGTTAGTATATGACAATAGAATTTTTAACAGAATTTAATAAAAATTTAACAGTCAAAAAGGTTTTTTGATTTCTTTTTAGATTTTGAACGTAATTTTTTCCTTCATGGAAGAAAATTCATATCCAGTGATAGGATTTTTTTTTTTTTTTTTTGAACTTGTCGTATGGTATAGGTAATAAGAAACGATATCCTATCAAAAACAGGAAAAAAAAATAGAAGATCAATGATTCGCTCATATTGAGTTGACAAATGCTTCCAAATTCACATCCAATGATAGGATGTTTTCTTTTTTCTTTTTTTCTTTTTTAATTTGTCATATGGATATAAATAATAAGACAGGATATTACGTCAAAAACAGGGAAAAAAAATGGAAGCTTATTAATTCGCTCACACAGAGTTGACAAATGCTTCCTAATCTTCAGTGAAATATAGTGTTTTAATTCTAAATGCAAAATGAGTAGCATCTAGTTGGGGAAAAAAAATACAAAAGTAAAATAAGCTAGCACCTTTTGTAAATTATTTCAACTTTGCTAAGTTTTCTCGGAGTGTTTCCACATAGATCTTAAACTATTTATTGGCCTTTTGATTGTATAGTTTGGTGGAATGGGTATGGAAATAAGTACTACTTGGTTTGAGCTACTAATCTTGAGAACTCTCACATAAAATATACAGACAACAATTTTTGACTAATTAAAACACATACGGTCATAACAACTACTAACATTCAAAGGGGTTTGAAGACGCTAGTTAGAATTTAAAAGTTATAATTGAAAAGAATGTATCTTTTAAATTTTGTAAAAAAAAAACAGTATAATAAAATTGATTTGAACAAAAAAAATTTTATTCACTAGTGTTTCTAAACTCATTCTTAATACTTTTTGCATTAAACTATTAGCTTTGCACGATTTTTTAAGCTATGCGTGGACATATATAATTTAAATTCATTTGCATGGGATACCCTAAAACTATTTTGTCAGGTTAGTGGGCTATCTTCTCTCACAAATAGGGGGATCATTATGAGAATTTGCCAGCTATTTGACAACGGTTTTTACCACATAATTTTTATTATAAATTTAATTATGAACAGTATAAAATTTTACATGTTATAATAACAATAAAAAAATTATTACAATATAAAGCTCTCATATGTTATAATAAAAGTAGTTTTAATCAACAGCTTTTATCACATTTTCAAACACACTTCAATGGTGTTTCTCGAATAGTATACCCAACCAATTGTCACATAATGCTCATCCCTTATTAGCAGTCTAATCAGGTGACTCAGACCCTACAAGTCAAATCTATTCTTGACCTATTTAAATACTGCACTTGTAAATGTCGTTTTGCCTACTATGCTAAAGCAATAAACTTTCTTACTCTAGCACTATATCTCTTCTTACCCTTTATATTTTCTTAAACAAATATCATATTAGTGTCTCCTATTTTTAATATAGGTTTTCATACGAGAGTTTAGTCCGATCATCGTGTGCAGCTGTACGTTTTTCCTTTTGAGGTCTAGTGCGTTACCTCCTCAGACTAATTGTCAATGCCAAATTTTGTGATTGGAAATTTGATAGGAATAAACATAACTTATCCAAAATGCAAACACATCAACTTTTTTTTTTTTTTTTTCTATCTTTTATCCCTAGTAACAACGTATAATTCATTAGCTTTAGGTGCACTTTTATTGATTGATGTTTGTTGGTTTTCAAGATTCAATAATGGATAATGATATTGTTGACAAAAACTTTATCATGGGAACTGTGAAACTCATATTGGCCTAAGATGTCAAAGCATTATTAAACAATAAAACTACAGGAAACAAACAAAGCGGAATAAAAGCAAGCAAGCAGAAAGGTAAATGCACGAGTGATTTGACAGAAAACCCAACATTTATCTCTTTCCCCACCAAGAAGAATTTAACTTTTACCCATTAAAAAAGAAGGCATTTTTTCATGTAAACTAAAAAAATACTTTCCCTAAAAATATATATATATACTCGATTGTATTTGTTTTTAAATAGTTAGATTTATAGAAAAAACAATTTTAATTTGATTCAGTTTTAAAACTTATTAGGTGAGTTTTCCACCAAAAAATGCAATATAATTATATTGGACGCCGTCTCCCTTAAAATATAAAGGTAAACTCATTCGTTACAAAAAAAAAAGAAAAAGAAAAAGTAAACTTAGTACTAAAAACATTTGATTGTTTATATATATATTTTTTAACAACCCTTCGTTTCATTAATTCTTATCATGTTGCCCTTTCTTTTCTTTTTTTTTAATAATGTGTCTTACTTTTTTCCACAACATTTATTATTTACCCAATTTTTTTATCAACCGAAAGCTTGCTTATAAATAATGTCTTGACCTTGCTACATGATATTTCACATTTCTAAATACTTGAGCAAAAAAGGATATTTCTACGTATTTCAACTTCACAATAAAGCGCGTGTAGATCCTAATTTAAAAATCTAAAAAAGGCAAAAATAAAGTGATATCTCTCATCATCCGACGCTTACTTTGAGGTCATAAGCTTAAAGTGAGGTTTGACAATCGATATCATTTATATAAAAGAAACCATCTGCATAAAAAATTCACGTTCAAAGAAAAGATAGGGAAAGGATGAAAATAGAAGGTTTTTTTATTGCACCGTTTCTGCATGAACTATTACACAGTTGTAATTTGCCTCCTGAATTATTAATTTGGATAACTTACACCTTACACTTATAAATTCATATTAAATTACCTCTAATCAATAATGAAACTAATTTTTTTTAATAAAAATTGACATATAACTTGTACAAAATTTGTTAATTAACGATGTTTTAACCTAATTTATTATGATCAAAACCTTTGATTAAGTTTTAACAAAATAGAAAGTTTTGAATTAACTTTATTTTAAATATAAATGTTAGTTTAACATTAAAAAATATTTTATGTTCTCAATAAACAACCCATGTGAAATTACATGTCAGTTTTTATTAAAAAAATCATTGAGAATGAGCAACAGGGATGATTTGTTTTACACATTGATAAAATATAAAAGGATTTGTAACTTTGTAACTTTGGTACTTGGGTCTCTATTTTAAGAATTTTGACACTTAAGTCTTCAAACTCCTAATCTATTAGCACCTTAGTCCTTATTCTAAGAATTTAGATACTCAGGTCCTCAAACTCTTAATTTGTTAACACCATCAATCCCCATCCTATTTTTATAATTAAATAACATAACAGATATCAATATTTTGAGGCTTTTTTGCTTCTTAGGTCTCGAAAATGTATTTTTTAGCAAAAAGGTCCCCAAAAGCTATCCTTTTTCCTTAAATATAACTCTTTTTTTTCCAAAAATAATATTTAAATGCCCTAGCATAAGTTAACAACAATAAATTAAGGGATTGATTATAAACAAAAACAAGAAATTTATGAATATCTATTCTATTTTATTTTTAGTAAGTTGGTATCAAATTTGTAATGATGTAACTAAATAATTGTAACAAAACAATATTTATTTTTTTTTTAAATACACACTTTTGTTTCTTAAATATCTTTAATATAATTGAGGATAATAAAAAGCATGTGATCGAATAGTATATAATTGGACAACTAATTGTTGTATTTGTCTTTATTTATCATTTTTGAACCAACGTAACCGAAATTTAATGGAATGGACTAATTTTCTCATTGACATTTGTGAATTTGTATAGTTTATAATCAATTACTTGTCAGTAATCATCATAGTTAATTTTTTCTAGGTCATTTATGAATTATTTTAGACAAAAAATAAGTTATACTTCTAAAAAAAACTTTTGCAGACCTTTCTATTAAAAAAATAGTTTTTAGGATTACAAAAGCCTCAAAATATTGACATTTCTTATGTCATTTAACAACAAAAAGAATATCAGTACTAACAGTGCTAACAAATTAACAATTTGAGGAACCGAATGTCAAAATTCTTAAAATGCGGACTTACAGTATCAATAAATTAAAAGTTTGGGACCTGAGAGTCTAAATTTTTAAAGTAGGAACTAACATACCAAAAAATTAAAATTTTAAGAATCTAAGTGTGGAAATTTAAAATAAAATCCCAAATATCAAATATTTTAAAATTTAAAGACCTATAAGGCACAAATCCCAAATAGAAAAGGGGAAAGGAGAGGAATAGACATTAATAAGGCCCTTTATGAAAAAAAAAAAAAATCATGTTGATTGTTGTCTACATAATGACCAAACTACCCTAGAACCGCTCAGAATAAACACGCGTAGGTCAATGATCTTAGGGTTGCTTTTAGCCAGCAATTCCTTTTTGCCCGCCCAACCCCCAAGAGCAACAAGAGGAACTTGATTCTCGAAGAAACAGGATAATATTTTATTCTTATAAAAAAAGAAAAGTAAAAATAATAAAAAAAAGCAACGGTAAAAATTAAATTTAACTTTGAAAAAAAAAATAAATTTAAGGATTAATTTTAGAAATACTCTTGTATGGTTTATCCTCAGTTTTGATTTAGTCCTTAATGTTCAAAAAGTTTCATTTTGATTACTAATTTATTATTTTGTTTCACGTGCGATCTTTCAATTAATTAGATGTTGAATGTTTAGTGAAAATTTTTTAAAATGTCTCACTTTAATTCTTAATTTATTATTTTATTTTATTTTTTATTTTTCTTTGATTAAAATATTAAAAATCTAAAGTAAAAAACTAAATATAACAATTTTGATAAATGTAATTAAAAAATAATTTATCAAATTCGTAATAAGTTGGATTTTAATTTTTAAAAAGATAAAATTTTTGATAAAAAAAAAGAATAAAATAATAAATTAAAGATTAAAACAAGGTATTTTTTATTAAATACTTAATGTTTAATTGATAAAAAGATTAAAATTGAAACAAAATAAAAAAAATTAAAGACTAAAATGAGATATTTTGTAAGGCAGGGACTAAACTAGGAACGAGCACTTTAAGGACATTTATGCAGTTAACCAAATGCAATATAGGGTCGCGAGTACGGAATCCAAAAAGATTCCCTTTTTTTCATTCCCACTCGCGGGTCATTGGACCGAGTCGGCGAGTTGACCCAAAGACGCGACGAAACGAATGCGAGAAAAGGAATCTTCCTGTCCCTGGATCTCTCTCTTTTCTATCTCTATTCTCCTCATTTCCATTGTATGTATAAAACCACCGTTGTGTTTGTCTCTCCTCACTTCTCTTCCTTATCTGGGCAAATGTTAAAAACCGATACATAATTTAGCAGAGAAAAGAAAAAAGGAAAAAAGGAAAAAAAATGATTGAACTGAGCTTTGTGTTTGTTCCGAAGACCATTTCTGAATTCATCGCCGAAGTATCGGCGATTGGAGACAATTCCCAGAAGTTGTCGAAGGTCGAAGATTATGTCAAGAGATTGGAGGAAGAAAGGAGAAAGATCGACGCTTTTAAGCGCGAGCTTCCTCTTTCGGTGCTTCTTGTCAAAGACGGTGAGTTTTTTTTTTTTTTTTTTAATTTTTTGGGTTTGTTTTGGAAGATGGGTTGTTGATTTTTTTTTTTGGTGAAGCTATTGAGAGATTGAAGGAGGAAGAGAAGGCGATAAAGAAGAGCGAGGAAAAGGAAGAAGAGTTGATGATGATGATGCCGTTGAAGAGGAAGAAGAGTTTCGAAATCGGAGGAGGAGGGGCAAAATCGGAAAGTGATTTCATCGACAAGAGGAACTGGATGAGCTCTGCTCAGCTATGGACCAGCTCAAATGTCGATTCTGACCGTGACAAGCAAACTTCCTCTGTTTCAAACCTCAAACCGGTAAGCTGAAGAAACAAACTTTTTTTTTTCTTCCTTTTTGGGGTTTTACAGAAACTGGGCAATTGAAATTGATGATTTTTTTTTTTGGGTATTTTCTTTTTAGGGGAGTGAAGGAGAAGAAGAAGAAAAGAGGTCTCAAGTTTCTGTGAAGGTGATTGGGGGGAAGAGTAATTACAGAAGCAGAGTAGGGGCATTTGTGCCATTCAAGGTTGAGGGTGGTGGTGGTGCTCCTCAATCACAAGTCCCAAGCCTTTCTCTGATGCCTCCAATGGCTGATGAGCTTGGTGGCAGCTCAAAGACAAACGACATAAATTATTCAAATTCCAAAACCAGCCGTAATAGTAGTAGTACTAGCACTACTACTTGGAGAGGCGTTTCTGGTTCAAATTTTCTGACAAACCAAGTCAAGTTAGTCTCCAAACCCCAAAACCAACAACAACAGCCGTTTAGGAAGCAAAGGCGGACGTGGAATGAAGATCTCCACAGTCGTTTCCTTGATGCCTTGAAACAACTTGGTGGCTCCCAAGGTGAGGTCTTTTTTTCTGTGTGTGTGTAGAAATGTATTTTAAATGGGTGATTCTCAAAAGTGTATGTGAAGAATTCGGTGTTTGGTGTTTCAGTTTTTCTAAAATGCCCCAGAAAGTTAATTGAAGGATTTTTGTTTTATGGGGTAGTTTTTATGAATGATTAATTACAAGCCATAACACTTGACCAAAAGGAAAAGTTTGTTTATTTACAAGTACTACTTGTACTGCTTAGATTGAATTGTGTTCTTTATTTTATAGTAGCTACGCCCAAACAGATAAGAGAGCTTATGAAAGTGGAAGGGCTTACTAATGATGAAGTAAAGAGCCATTTACAAGTAAGTGTTTGTTTGTTTTTTGTTTTTTTGTTTGTTTTTTTTTTCCTTCTCAATTTATCTAAAGTATCTTCTTTCTCCTTTCTAAATTATCTGTTTTTGTGTTTTCAGAAATACAGGCTCCATGTGAGAAAGCTCCCAAATTCTTCTTCTGCTCAAGCAGGCAATGGCTTATGGATGGCCCAAGATCACAGTGGAAACAACTCAAAGGCAAACAATATGAACATGTCTCAGTCTAGTTCTCCGCATGGTCCTCTTGCTGCAAGTGGGTCTAATAAGGCTCTATCAAACACTGGAGGTCATAGTACGGAAGCCGAAGAAGATGAGAAATCCGACGGCCATAGTTGGAGAGGTGGTGGTAATCACAGAGCCAGACAAGAAGAAGAAGATGTATAGTAAAATACTCTTGAAAATACGCCCCCGTGAATTTTGCAGATAACTATGTACATGTTTCAATCATATTATCTTAATTTGAGGGACTTGTTATTGTTAATAAGGGATAAGTTTGACGAGTACTGGAGGGGTTTGAGGTACTACTATTAGGTAGGGAGGGTGATGATGATGAGATTATTCTTCCCTTGTTAAGTGCAAGTTTATCTACTCAGGTTTTTGTTCTTTATCGACTGCTTATGGATTGTAGGAAGTGACATAACAATGTTTCCTTTACTCAATTTAATAGTGCTAAACTTACTATAATGTTTCTTCTTTTATTGGCTTGTGCTCAAATGTCCGAACTTAAAGTTCATTTTGTCTTGGGTTTGAATTATAAATGTTGAGGGTCTCAGAGCTTAATCATTGCCTTCTCACTGTACTGGGGATTCCATACTTGTAGTTTCGGTTGCCAGAGTTTTACTGATATTGGGGGTGGGGATTTTAGAATTGAGAGAGATTCAAATTCAAGGAAAAAACAAAGTCCAAGAGGTATGTGATTTTTCTCTTGTAATGTTCTTTATTATAGTGAAACTCTAATGAATGTGGATGCAACTTTTATATTGAAGGTGAATCAGGGTGTTTAGAAGAACCGTTTAAACATCAGTTTGGGTTTGAGAATTGTAACATATGAGAACTCTATACTAAAGCTTTTACTATAGCATTAAAGCTTTACACTGTTCACATGGCTTGAACTGTTCTTCCAAACACCCTATATAAATCTCCTGTATGGTAAAGAATTAAGACATCTAATTCTAAACCTTAAATGGCCACTCTAAAAATTTACATTTACTTGATCTCTTTACCACTTGAGGACCTATTCCCTTCTCTTGAGGGCACTCAATGAAAAAATGTAACGCCCCTATATGGGGGTTAACAGTTTTTAATGAGATAAAATAAAAATAAATAATAAAAGTAAAACCTTAAAGATTAAAATTTGCCCGGGACTTAAATGAAAACTCTCAACTCAAAAATAAAAATATAAACGACAAATAAACCACAGTTTTAATGTAGCACCTTAAATTTAATAATATAAACTGTTGTCATCATCATTTTAACCCTCAACACATTGTAATACGATCACAGAAAGTAACAATTGATGCTTACATTATCATGAAGAACATTCTCAACAATTGAAGCAGTCCCAATGTAATATAGCTACATCACTTCCTCAACTATATTTCTCGTAGCCACCTCACACTTAGTGAGTCCTGAAAAGATATAAACATAAGGGAATGAGCAACACTATGCTCAGTAGAGAAAGCCATTACTCACCTTTAGGTTTTTATCATTACCACATTAAAATCTGCATGGTCAGTAAGTCACATCATATTCCAGATTATGAGGTTTATTATGATCACATCTTATGGATACCGTAGTTAATCATTACCAAGTGTCATAATTACACATTTATACAAATATTACCAATCATCATTGTTCCTAGGTATCCATGTTAAATTGAGTATCACTCAACTCATCGAAACCCAAATGGGCGCACTTGATCACCCTATAAACATTCCAAGGGTGTTCCGGTGAGGGAACATCAAGCCCCGAGTCCTCACCAAATCAATTCCTGTACAGTGTGTTCTGGGACTTTCAACCCAAGGAAGCGTCATCACCTTCCCCTATTTTACCTTTTAGGGTATTTATGCCCAAGGACGCAACCGTCGCCCTTTTCATGTCTCACAATTTCTCTATATTAAATCATTATTAATAGAGTTAATTTTCCTAACCATGCTTCTCAATTTATAACATGTGTCAATTCATTATGTTCCTCGCCGTACAATACAAGACGAGTCCATGTCATAGTTTCATATGTGATACACATATAATATCAGTTCAACATAGATATATATATATTGCGGCAAAACAATCAATTTTAATTCTATAAAAACCTCACAAAAGATGAGTAATAGAATCCCTACCTTTTAAGCTTATCAACAGTCTCTTAATCCTGGAATCAATTAACGTTAGCTCCATACTCCCTTGATCCTAAGGCGTGCATAAGGACAATTAAAACTAAAGCACAACATACAACTACATTCATAAAATTTATTTTAATTTAATCTTAGAATTTCAAGAAATAACCACTGCCCATAGAGGTATTATAAAGTTTAACAATATAAATTTTCTGTCTAGGGCATATACACTTAGACTTCATACATATGCTCCAAAATAGCAACAAACATATACTTAGGTTTAAGAACGCAAATTTGAATAATCCTTTAGTATAAAAGAAAATTTATAAATGAAAGACTAAATTTGTTCATAAGATTCTAACCTCGGATTATGGTTAGTTGGAAGCTTGAAATGGCTTCAAAACAGGTTCCTTTAGTTCGGTATGACTGAAATTCTTGCTCAAATGGAGGTGATGGTGGCTGATTTTTATGGCAGCCTTGAAGAAGTTCTCTAAGTATTTTGCTTCAGCAAAGAAATGAGAAGAAGAGTGTGGGAACCGTGGAAGAGAAAGGAAGAAAAGATGAAATCTTTGAAGAGAAGTGATAGAAACAATTATAGAGGAGACATGTTGAAGCATGTCACGGAGGAAATAAAGAAAATGAGGGTCAAGAGTAGTTGGAAAAGATATCCTTATGTCTCATCTAAAGACTTTAACACACATAATGCCAATATGACATTTTTGAGATTTATTAGAAGTTCTAAGGCTTTTTAGTAATCATACTAAATAAATATAGGAGAATTTTAGAAAATTTAAAAATAGATAAAAATAAATATTATAAAATAAATTTAAATGAAGCAATTTTTTTTTATACATTAAAAATTAATTTAATTACCTCAATACCCGTTAGGAGAATAACGGGTGTCACAGCTCTACCCCCCTTAAAGAAATTTCGTCCTCGAAATTTCAATTCTAGCAATACTAGTAAAAATTTTAATTCCATTATGATTCCAATTCCGAGTCTAAACCGTTAATGTTGTTTGTCCTCCAAATTTAGGTTATCGTATTTCCACTTATTTACTTGCATAATAAATCTTACTCCTAAATCCCTCAATAAGAGTATTTCTGACAAGTTTCAACTTATAACACCGTATAATAGTCTAAGAATCTGATCAGGCATACATATTGACCATATCATGATTCCAGTCCTTCATTGTCCATGGACTGTGATTTACAATCACATTTAAGGAGATTGCCAGAGAAATTTTATATACTTCATCTTTAGGTTCCTTTTCCTTTTTGAGTAAGGAAAAGTCAAATATATTTGATTTCATACCTCAACTAATAAACTAAAACATAATCATAAAACATATATCACAAACACTTTTATTTAAAACCATACATTAAACTTATTCATAGAGATATTAAACGGAATCTCAAAGTTGCAAACATACCCGACATATTTTTCATTAAACAGCTATCCTCATGACACAAACATTCAATCCAAATAATATACTCATATTTCATATGGAATATCCCCATAACTGACTCTGGTACTTCCACATAATATTAACAGAATATTACACATTACAAACATAATACGGATACGTTTCGAGAGTACAAGGCACTCCGTATACCAGCTATCCATATCATGCATGCTTAGAGGATACAAAAACATCGATAAACAAAAGATCGGACCTTAAGAAGGATGCGTTTCGAGAGCATCAAGTACTCCGTATCCAGTCATCCCGGCATTAGGCTCAATGAATCTAAAAGATTGAACAACAACGTACCACAAGAAACACAGAATACAAGGCAAACGGTTATTCGTAACACACGAAATACGGACACACATGCCTACATGCCAAAGATAAAACAAAAAGATTACAGATGGAGATTCAAATCAATTGGCCGCTCCCGGCTTTCCCTTTCCCATTCAAGCTTGGATGTTGCAGTGTCGGATTCTGGATGTATGATTTGCATTTTATCTATCAATTCCTCAGCTGTTGAAGCAGTGACAAAGATTTGTCTCTCCGATTCTGTAGTGATGTTTTCTTCCACAGCGTAATCTAGAAATTTCAAAAGACCGTCATAAAAACCCTTTACGTTCAGCAGTCCCAAAGGTTTGGAATAAAAGCCCAACAATTGCCCACAAGCAACTATAAATATTTCCTCAAGAGTACCTAGACCACCAGGTAATGCTATAAAAGCATCAGAATTATAGATTATGTCTTTAAAATTTTTAGGGATACTCCTGACTCCTTCTCCCTTACCTATGGCTTCCTTACAAAGGTTTCCTTCAACTGGAATATGAGGCCAAATTCTTACATCAGTAGCGTCGCTAGACCTAGCTGCTAGTGCCATATTTACCATCATTTTTATACTACCACCCCCATAGATTATGTTAATCTTTTTGTGTGCTAGGACTTGCCCTAAGTGATTTGCAGCTTCTAAATAAGCTTTATCTTTTCCAAGGCTGGAACCACAAAAGACACAGACATTCTTTATTTTCTTCGTGGACTGGGAGGTAGACATATTTGGTTTATAGAAGTGGTTGTTTAATGTCTGCTCCACTTAGACTTCGGGTTCTATATGAGATTTTAAAGATGAGAAATATACAAGAAGGGCTAAAGAGATAGACGAGTAGATAATGAAAAGGTAATCCAAAGATTTAAACAAAATCTTGTGCGGATAAGAAAGTAAGATAAGGTGATTGATAGTTTACAGAAAATCTGATTCACTTTTTGAAAAAGATTAGACTCTAATTGTATAACTTTTGACAATTGAGAACAATTCGACAGAAGACCCTCATGACACAACTGTAGACTTTTTGACAAATATACACCAAGTCTAGAAATTTAATATAAACGACAAATACTGTAGAACTTTTGAAATTTGAGACACAAATCTTGAAATATCTGGATAAGCTTTTCAAAATTCAAACATATTACTGTATCGTATGTAACGTGTCTGATAAGATAATATATTTTATTATATATATATTTAAGAAAATCATAAATTAAATAAGATATTAACACTTACTGTATCAATCTAATAATCACAATTATTTCAAACACAAAAGCAAATATTCTGAGTAAAAGAAAAACACAAACTGTTGAACATCAGCTAAAACTGCTTCAAATAAGTAAAGACTAAATAACCTTTATAGAGCGATGACTTATTCCCCATCCAGTTTTCTTATGGCTTGGCAAACAGGATCTAGAAATACCATATTCCTGAGGCGTTGTCTTTCTGTATAAAATTTAGGCCAGAGTTTAAAAATAGCTCCTTGAACATATCCACTAGGGTGACCGTGGAGAGGAGGATGGATGCTATCCAAGTTCTCCTTTGAAAGTCCATCCCTACAAAACCTTATTTTATCCTCTCTATTCGTAGACATATAACCAGGTGAAGTACATTTACCGTTACAATTTTGTCTTCCACATTTGTTACAAGTGACCACGATGGCACGAGCTCTTCTTTTCATTGCACTACGACTGGTACCTGTTCCTGGTAAACCGACATCTTGACTAAAGTCACTCGGACGGATTTTCCCCTCTATTAACATTCTCACATCACAAGGGATACCAAAACGCATAAGAATCCACAACCGAGTAATTCTAGCCTTGTATTTCTTTCTGAGAATCTTTTGGGAGAGTGATGAGAAATACTTTCTCAGGTGTTGGTACTTTGGGTCCATGATGAGATGAAAGAAGAGTAAATAGAAAGGAAAAATTAAGATAGTAAATTGCAGAATCCTAGAATTCCTTCTTCTTTTAGAGAAAAAGAAGAATTTCTAATGAAAAAGAAGAGGATTTGCGATTTAGAGAGAAAATAACAAATTAAGAGAGAAAAAGTGAACTCGGAGAAATAAGCTCTTATGCACAGTAAACGTATATGTAAACAATAATTAAACCACTGTATATGACACGTATAGAGACCACGTGGGAGAGACAGTGTGAATCAAACTGATTTAAGATTTGAACTAGGCCCAAATGTTCTTAGTTGAAAATGGTCAGGTTGTTTCGGGCCTTAACACATTTAGAACGAGTTAAATAACAAACATAAAATTGAAAACCAATTTGTATAAATCTTAAACCCAATTTAAAGCCCACTATAGATAAAGTTAACTATGAACAACAAATCTAATTTAACGACAACAAGGATCTTCCTGAATGATATTTAAAATCATTTCATAACAACATAATCTTCCAGCAACTCAAATAATTTTGTTTTAATCAAAACCTTATTGAACAATGCATACACCCATATGTTATTGATAATACTCAACGTCTATCAATGGATTCATCATCATTACTACCAAGGGTTTAGAATGCGACTAACCTTGAAATCAATACGATTTACGTCTTTCAACGTAGACCATATCAACGAACAAAGACACTAGATGTTACTACTTAGGAACATCTACAATCTCCACAATTCTACTTATACAATATATAATTTCCTCATATAACAAAACCTTAGGTAACCAAAAGATTCACTGATACACTTAAATACAATGTACGTAACAAAATATTCCAATTTTGAGATTCATGCATTCTAGACTTTACACAGTCTCAACAGACCAAAAGTCTAACATTTATCTCTCTCAAGATTCAATACCATGATTCCCAACTTATATCATATTCCTCAAATATATAGAACTTTTAAGAAAAGTTATTGACACTTATGTGCTCCATCGAATCCACACATAATCATTACTTAGGTTTGAATCAATTACGAAAAATTTGGCATATCTATGTCAAACTTTAAAATCAATAAATCAAGCCTTATATTTCTTATTGTTTTTCACGAGACAAAAGGCTTTTAAATCCTCTTATCTATACGAATTTCTCATCGTTTATACGAATTAAATATGCTTATAGATCCAAATATTATACGAATCTCTCATAAGCATTCTACTTATAAACTCATTTCATATAATTATCATTCCCTCATAACTATTAATACTTTCCTTCTATATAATTATTGTACTCATATAACCATTAGTATTTTCATTCTATGGCCTTTCCATGTTACATCCTTCTAAACTGTATAAATCAATGTGAAGGTTCATTTTGATGATGACACTGAAAATTCAACTTCAAAACCATCTCAAAAATATATTTTTTTAAAGTGGTGCTACACTCCCTAGGTTAACCGAACCTAGGCTCTGATACCAAAAATTCTGTAACGCCCCTATATGGGGGTTAACAGTTTTTAATGAGATAAAATAAAAATAAATAATAAAAGTAAAACCTTAAAGATTAAAATTTGCCCGGGACTTAAATGAAAACTCTCAACTCAAAAATAAAAATATAAACGACAAATAAACCACAGTTTTAATGTAGCACCTTAAATTTAATAATATAAACTGTTGTTATCATCATTTTAACCCTCAACACATTGTAATACAGTCACAGAAAGTAACAATTGATGCTTACATTATCATGAAGAACATTCTCAACAATTGAAGCAGTCCCAATGTAATATAGCTACATCACTTATATTATAAAATAAATTTAAATGAAGCAATTTTTTTTTATACATTAAAAATTAATTTAATTACCTCAATACCCGTTAGGAGAATAACGGGTGTCACAAAAAATTGCAAGCTGGTTTCCTCTATTTGATGTTGAAGTACAAAACTGTATTGGTTTTGCCTAAAAGCGTCTTAAATATTGTCACGTGCTATTGTTCTCATTCTCTGCAGTCTTTTGGCTTCACTTGGATATTATTAACTTCGTATTCTCTGAATTTCCTTTGTGAGGATTCTTCATGAACCAAGAAGAAGAAGTGCACAAGTGGTCTTTTACATACAAGAAAGGGAAAAAAAGGGGACTGAAAGCAACATTTCTTCTTTTAATTCTGGTTCAAAATCAATATTTGATTAGTCTGTTAATGCATATTAATTAAAATGAAAATTAGCCCAAGTTGGTCCTTGAAATGTACATCTCTTCTTTCCATTGCTTACTGTATAGTTCCTTGTTGTATGTCTTGTAAATAGTAGCACAAATTTGCTCTCCACCAACTTTTCCCCCAAAATAGTTCATTCTCTAACCAATATCTCAGAAAACCAAATTTATCCTCTTGGCTAATTAGTTATTTATTTGCAAACTTGTTGTTTTGCCTCAAACAATAGAATCCTATTTTTGAAAAACATCTGTAATGCTCAACAATTTGAACATTTATAGTTATCCAAAACTTCAACTCTCATTTACTTTTCCTTTGCTTTTTTTTTTTTTCTAAAAAAAATTGTGGAGTAAATCCAAGAGCTATTATTTAATACTCACCAAAAGTGGGATTTGGTCCTAATCAATTATTATAAAAAATAAACCAAATGATTCACTTTGGTTTAAATTATCCAGTTGTGCACCCAAGATACCTTTTACAGCTAGACTTTTGTATGCCACGACAATTTTAGGTCCAAGACAAAAAAGTCACTCTCACCACAAAATTATATCAAGGCAATGAATCTCATTGAAAGGATTTGGTGAGCCCCTAAGAATATTTTCGTTGAAAAAAAAAAAAGAAAAATTGAATTGGAATGACTCAAAAAGTGATTGCAATTTCATTGGTGGCTCTCTAAACTTGTTTAATTGCCTACTAATTATTTAATTAATTCTCTTGAACGTCAAACATTAAATATGTATTCAAGAACTAATGGGCATAAGATCCCCTTAGGATGGAAATTTGTACCACAAATAATATGAATAAATGGGCTTAAAAAATGCCAATGATTTGTTCTGGTCACTTTCACTTTTGTATTTTGTGTTCAACGAAACCCCTTCTTTCAATACTCCTTTCTGAATAAATAAGATTAGTTTGTCCTGGGTGATAGTTTTTTTAATGGAGAGGAAACCAAATCAAAAGTCAAACCCAGATTCGGCTTTGATTTTCAGGCAAGGCATTGTGAAAAACATGTTACAAACTTTAAAAAAAAAATGTTACATAGTTGAAAGAGAAAACAAATCAGACGATATAATAAAAAATACTTAAAAACAATTAAGTCCCTTTAGATGTAAATTCATCCATCGAAATTTAATCCTCCGTGTTAAGCCATGTCTATGCTATTATCTAGACGTAAATTCTAAAGTCTCTTTTAAGAGGCTTGAGTTAAATCCTTAAAAGGAAAAAAGAAAAAAGAAAAAAAAAAAACAAGGCAAAAACGAAACAGGATTTGAGAAGGGATTTTTCAGCTGTTTTAGTTCCGAGCGGCGGAGCCAGACATTTTCTTGTAAAATAGGGTATTATAAAAAAAAACTAAAAATAGAATTTTATTAAACAGATACATAGTTATATATTTTGTGATTAAATGAGGGCTTGGTTATAAGTTCTCTTGTAAAATGGAGGCATGACAACATTTTTCAAGTAGTCAGTCGGGGCATAGTTGTCATTTTTCTTACAAAACAAAGAGTTAAAATAACTTTTAGGGTTAAAATACAATTTTAAAAAATTAAGTGAGGGCACGTGATTCTGCTTGTTAAAGCATCCCTCCGTTAGTGTATTGCAACCTTTAGTGCTTGAGGTCTCATTTTAAATATTTGGTAACTTTGGTCCTTAAGCTCTTTTGTCAATACCTTAGTCCCTATTTTAAGAATTTAAACACTCAAGTTTCTTAACTTTCAATTTGTTGATATTGTAAGTAACTATTTTAAAAATTTGGACATCCAAGTCCCCAAAATCTTAATTTGTTGAAACTGTTAGTATCTATATTCTTTTTGTTGCTCAATGATATAAGAAATGTCAATATTTTCAGACTTTTTTTTTTGTTTCTTCAGTCCAAAAAACATTTTTTTTACAAGGTCTTCAAAAACTTTCTTTTGTTTTTCTTTGAAGTATAACTTATTGTTTACTATCAAAAATAATGTTTAAATGCCCTAAAATAAAGATAATTATGATGAGTATTGACAATAAAATGATTGAATATAAACCAATTTTTTTTGAGTAAATTAGCAATCCATTCCCTTATATTTTTAAGTAAGTTAATTCAAATTATAACGATACAACTAAAAACAAACATAATAATTTGTTGTCCAATTATATATTGTTCGTTTACATAGTTTTTATTATTTTCAGTTATATTAAAGATCTTTAGCCTTTAGGAAAGAAAAGTATGTAATTGAACAACTAATTATTGCATTACAGTTATTTAGTCACATTATTATAATTTAATACCAATGTAATAAAAATAAAATAGGATGGATATATACAAATTTCTTGTTTTTTTTTTCATTTATAATTAATTTCTTTGTTGCTAGTAATTATCATAATTAACTTTATGCTATATAAAGCATTTAAAATATTGTTTTGACAAAAAGAATGTGTTGTATTTAAAAAAGAATAGCTTTCATGGACCTTTCTTAAAAAAAAAAAAAAAAAAAAAAACACTTTTGGGATCTAAGGAACAAAAAAAACTCAAAATATTGATATCTATTATGTCATTTAGTAATAAAAAGAATATGGGTCCTTATGATGCCAACAAATTAAAAGTTTAGGGACCTGGATGTCTAAATTCTCAAAATAGGGATCCAAATACCAAAGGTTACAAAGTTAAGGACCCGCATAGCTAAAATCATATTTAAGAATTAAATTACAAAAATTCCTCAAAAAGCTATTAGCCCTTGTAATACTATGCATCTCTAATTTCAAAATGGAATGTGTATAATGTGAACGGATACATGGGCTCAAAAATCTTTGTCGTACTTCTCTATTGGTTGTTTTCTTTTTAAAAGAAAAAAAAAACATAAAGCCCGTTTTTAAAACTTAGCTTGAATTGAAAAAATTATAGTCCAAACTAATTTATAACAATATTTAAATTGTTACTATGTTTTAAGTGAACTAAATTTAAAAACTCCTATAAATTTTCCTTACCCAAAATAAATCTTCCTTCCCAAACGATAAAAAACTTGAAACGGCAACAACCTAAGAACAACATCAACTGAAAACGACAACACCTTAAAACGCAGGCAATCTGGAAACGACCGCAGCATAAAACCAAAGAACGACGTCAAACGTGAAAAGCAACAGTGTTCTTGTAACGACAGCAATATCAAATACAACATAAAGCGCAAAACGACATTCACTTGGCAATAGAGTATGATTTTTCTTTTTTTTCTTTTATTGCGGTGTTTGAGGTATTTGATTTTGTTGTTGTTTTGATTATTGTAGACAACATTAAGTGTCTGGTGAATTGATAAATAGGTTGTTTTTTTTTGCAGTTCTAACCACTATTTCAATTCTCACATACTATAATATAATCAATTTTAACTCATTTTCAAAACAATCTATAAATATGAATTTTGTTTAGTATTGTTTTAATATTGGTTTTGGTGTTTTAGTTGTTATTTTAAAAAAATAAAAATAAAAAAATGTTCTTCTTCTTGTTGTTGTTAGATTAAAAAGGTTTGTGCCTCTTACTCCGCACCTCCCAAATAAATAAATAAAAACCCTTAAAGGTTGTTGTATGATTCTTTTTCAATAAAAAGTGTAAATTACATTATTACACCTTGTATTATTTATTTTTGTATAATACACTTTAAAACTTTTAATCGTGATTAAATACACATGAATTTTAAAATTATTGACAACAAGGTCTAATAGCTAAGGAGCGTTAAAAATCACAAATGATTTTAATCACAAGATACGCGCGTGATTTTTTTAAGATAGAGCTCGTTATTAAAAAAAAATCAAAACTCAACCCATGAAAAAAGAACATTGAATAGAAATTAAAAATAACAATTATAACTCAATTGTCAATGATTTTAAAATTTAGTGTATTTAATTACTACTAAGAATACGAGGTGCATACACAAAAAGGAATAGTTCGAGATGTAACAATACAATTTAATCTAAGAAAAGAAAGATAAATTTCATTTTCCCCTCAACTTTTCTTTTACTATGTCATTTTGCCCCCTTAAATTTAAAAAACCGATCTGCATGTCTCTTGAATTTTAAAATGTTCGTGAAATGCCCTTTCTATTATATTCTGTCAATTTAAAGCTGACGTGGTACTAGTTTAACGAATAAAACCTGATTTAAAAATCTTAATTTAAATTAGAACTCTAATTATTAAAAAAATAAGAAAAAAGAACATCAAAAGTTTGTAAAAGGAAAAAAAAAAAAAAAAAAAAACCACCGGAAAAACCATACTAAAAAGTTGAACCCTTGTCCCATCCAAAAAATCTAGAGAGATTGTCGAGCAGCCATCGTCGCCGTCCCCCAATGCTGTCCTTGTTGCGGCCGCCGCCGCTTGAGGAGCCTGGGCGCCATGCCCACTGATATGCTTTCCTCACATTTCAAGAGATATTTGTTTTGTACCAAATTTAGCATTTTTGTGAATTTACCTAGCCAGCGAAAGGAAATTGTGACCAAGACTTTTTCTCCTATAGACACTGCTCTCTCTCTCTCTCTCTCTCTTTTTCTCTTTCTCTCTCTCCCTTTCTTCTTCTTTTCATTTTTGTGTTTTTATGTGCGCCAAAACCAACTATTCATTGACTACAACTACCAAATTTTTTGGTGGTCAATTTTATGTATCTAAATTTTAGATTTCACTCCTTTAGGTACGAGGATTTAAACACCATTCTAACTCTGTTCGAGTAATTTAAGATCAAGTGTAAAGTTCATGTTTGAATGCCCAAGCAAACACGAGAAAAGGTCTGATATAACAAGAGTTTAGTTTCAGAAAAACAGGGGACTTAAAAAAAGACCCATTTTTACACAAATCCTTTTTTATCTATTATTAGAGATAAATAATTTGGGTTGTTTTAATTAATTTCACTAATAATTAAAATTTTTGGCTTAAGTAAACCTTTGATTCATTAAATTAGAGCCACATCAGCTTCAAATCGATGGAATACAACAGTAGAGATTTTTTTGCTAATATTTTAAAATTTAAGGGGTGTGTAAGCTATTTTTTAAAATTTAAAGGGTAAAATGATATAGGGATCAAAGTTCAGAGGTAAAAATAAAATTTATCCAAAAAAAAAAAAGGTTGTTGTATTAAACACACCCCCAAAATTCTCTTTTGGCTCTAAACGTCTCCATTTTTGTTCCTAAACCTCTCTAGTACCTTCTCCACCGGTTTCAGACTCCCAAATTCCAACAGAAAAAAAACAAAAAAAAAACAAAGGGTTAATATCAAGTGAGCGCTTTAACCCTATTCTTGAGCTCTATTTTGGTTCATAAATTTGGTTTCAAAGTGACCCAGTTGGTCCATCGGAAATACCTATGAGGGAAATCGTCTCTGTTCAACTTGGAGGTTTCGCAAACTTTGTGGGCTCTCATTTCTGGAACTTCCAGGTTAACTAAACTACTTATCTTTTTTTTTTTTTTTTAAGATTTTGTTTCTGGGTTTCCAAGAATATATTTTGATTGGTGCATATTTGCCTATAAATTGTAAGTACCCTTTTGGAACTATATTCTTAACCATGTCTAAGATACATTGTTTTTTGTTCTTAAGAATTTTAATTTTTTTTTAATTTAATTTGTGTGCTGATTTTGTGTGCTCAATGCTTAAGGATGAGTTGCTTGGATTGGCTGCGGACCCTCATGCTGATCCAGTTTTCAGGAATCAGCGTACAAACATGGATGTCCTCTACCGTACTGGTGAAACACAAAGGGTAATTTTTTTTTTAATATATATATATATATATATATATATTATTATAATAAAGAAGTGTAGTTGAATGGTTTTTTTTTTTTTCATGGAAATGTTGGATGAGAATAGCTACATTTTTGTTTCCTTACGTAAGTGAATGCCTTTCCCTAAATATATATATGTATATATATATGGATATATACAAGTGAATGCCTTGCCCTGTATTTTGTTAGTGGCAAAATGTGTTATTGCTGAGATCATGCTTAAATTAGCAGCAAATCACTTCACTTTCTTTACTGTTACTGCTCGAATGTGCAGGGCGATGTTTCTTATACTCCTCGCATGATTTCAGTTGATTTCCAAGGTATTTGATTTGTCAGCGAGATATTCTTGATGCATTTTCTTTTACGGCTTAATCGATGTCAGTTTTTCCGAGTTTGATATGATTGCTGAGTTGATTTCGATGGCCTATTGCACTTTTTTGGTTCTTCTCCTTATGATTTTTGCGGAAGCTAGATGGACTTTCAGTCTAAGAGTTTATTCCATGTTTCTTTGAATTATTCTGTCTTGGGGCATGAACCATTTAGCTTTAGATCGTTGACAACTTTCTTTTTAGAAGACAGTATATAGTTTTATTTGTATAATTACTGCATCCTTATAGAAATTACATATTCAGAGCAGTGCCATGGGAAATAGTTTTTGACCATGGAAAGACTGCAGCTTGACGTTATATCTTGTTGAACTTTTATTATTATTATTATTATTATTATTATTATTATTATTATTATTATTATTATTATAACTTCTTTTTTAGAATATATCTTATGGTGTTTGATAATTGTAGGATCCCTTGGATCTATGAGTTCTCGTGGGACGTTGTACAATGAAAACTCGCCTGCAGATTCAGATATTATCACGTGGTAAGAACTTAGATGTTGCAATATTTCCTGTTATTAGTAGATTTCATTTATCTATAGCTAGGAAACAATTAATATTATATAATAAGTTAGCATCTGAACCAATTTTGTTGCCATCACCACGCCGAGGGGAATGAGCTCCCTTTTTTTTCTGAAATTTGATGTATTGTTTTTCATCTGGCATGGTCTTCAAATGAATTAATGTCCGTGCTCAAATGTGCAGGGCTGGTAATGTTTCAACCCATGCATCTGAACCTCACAAGAAGAATTTGTTCTTGCAACGTCTATATGAGGAAGAGGAAGAGAATTCAACTCTGATGAATGGTAAAAATGGTGGTGGTGAGAATTCTTCTCGGGTGGAGATTCATGATAGGGATGTTGTTGAAAATTTAGAAAGTGCTGTCAAATATTGGACAGACTTCTCAAAAGTTCACTATCATCCCCGGAGTTTATATGAACTAAGTGGATTATGGATGGGTTCTCAGGAGTTTGATAATTATGGGATTGGAAGGGATGTCTTTTCTGGGGGTTTTATGGGAGAAGAAATCAATGAGAGAATTCGTTTTTTTGTAGAGGAGTGTGACCATATTCAGGTAAATTTATTTCATTATTATTGTGTGAGCGTGTGTGTTTGTGTGGTTCTTTATTTTTTTTTTATTTTTTATTTTTGCTCCAAGTACATTTATTTTAGTATAGTTTCTTGCCTTAAGTGTCGTTCTGTCATGGGTACTATCTCAAGATTTGAAATTCAGATTGATGCATTTTCTCGCCCTAGGAATTATATAGTTGTATGTTTTTCTAGATTTTGTTTAAAATCAAAATTGCCATAACCCTATAAGGCTGATATGCTTCCATATAGTGGCTTCAGTTTTGGATTATCTCTTTGTTGCTGATTGCGATAATCTGAACAGGGTTTTCAGTTCATTGTGGATGACTCTGGAGGTTTCTCCGCTGTAGCTGCGGATCTCTTGGAGACTATTGCGGATGAATATGGGAACACTCCAGTGTTGCTATATTGTGTCCGTGGTCCTGGTTCCTACACAAACCCCATAAGCCGGAAGCAGACAGTCTCTAGGGATCTTCATGACGCAGTTTCATTTTCAAAGTTATCATCCTTTTGTAAACTAATTGTTCCTATCGGCTTACCTTATCTGAGAACAAGTAAGCAAATACCATTTCAAATGTATCGTCTCACCTGATTCTTGTACGTTCCTGCCTAAATATGAAAAGTATATCTTGTCATACAAATTGAAGGTAAGGCAGCAACGTTCCTCAGCCTCAAAGATGAAAAGCCTTATCACAGCAGTGCAGTTTATGCAGCAGCACTACACACCGTTAGCCTTCCTTTCCGGATGGAACAACTTGGGCGGGCCGCAGATTCTCGTGATATTTCTGGTTCCATGGATGTTAATGGGCTTGTACAGATGCTATCAGGGCAATCTAGGGAGAATATGGTGGCCATTATGGATGTTGCAATGCCTGCTCCTTCATTGACCGGTATTCTTTTGTGTGCCTTTTCACCTTTTAGCTTCCCATTTTAAGTTGCAAGTTTGGCTGATTATTCACCCTCATGACATTGGAATCTAGGGACACTGGGAAACCCAACTTTGTTGGGTAATTTGCATCCGTTAACCCCGGAGATAAGGGAGGATGCAAAAGACTTACAGGCAGTGGAATCCATAACTGCCCTTGGAACCTTTAGTTCAGGTAATGCATCTGCTTCTACCAGTGAGGGTAATTTTTTTTTTTTTTTCCTTTTCATAATGTTCCCATGCTTAGTAAACATGGGCTCCCGTTTGGCCCTTCATTTTTCTTGTTCAAGTTGGCTTTATTAGTACGAGCAATGCAACATCATACATTAGGAGAACACATTTACATGGGCTACGAGCTCGTCTTTTTCTTCTTCTTCTTCTTCATTTTTTTTTTTCAATAATCCCTAGTAAAACAGCTATTCCAAAAGCTAAAAATGGCTCTATAATTCATCTATCTTTTGTCTTCTGCAGGAGTTAGTCGGGCTTCGGTTTCCGAAGTGAATAGCGCTGTTGAGGCTGCTTATAAACAGGCAACATCGAGGCCAATGTTCTGCCACCTCTCCATGGCTCAATGTCCTCTTCCAATACCCTTGCCATTTCCTTCGATCTTTGGCGGCAGCGTTGGCCAGGAGGGCGAGCTGCTAGGCAGCCCGATCACCGGCTCCTCATCGAGAGGTTCTCTTGATGTTCACTCCATCCCATTGGCGGCTAGACTGCGTTCCAGCAGTGCTGTCTTGCCATTTTTGGAAAGCAGGGTGGGGAAACTTCGTAGGTACGGGGTTGAGAGAGGAGCACCTGGTGCTCAGTTGCTCAGAAGTTGGGGATTTGGGCAGGATGAGTTGGAAGACATGGGTGAGAATATGGCAAAAATGGTGAGGCAATTGAAGCCTGACTCTGGCATGTCCTCAGATTCTGATTAAGTTATAAATCCAAATCTCTCTCTTTTGGTCATTTTCCTACTGTGTTTCCATCTGCATTTATAGACAACGGCAGGCTAGTTTATAACAAAGGGCAAATGGTGTTAGTTTCCACGCTCGTTACTGAACCCTTGGCATTTTTTACGGGGTCTCCTGAAGTATTCTGTTGTGGACCGAGGTCCACGTCCCAGCACAGCATGGTCTTTACTGATTTGGGAAATTATAGGAAAACGACTTTAGTGAAATGGCTGGAGCTGGGATTGTTGGTGCTAGCCTAATTGGTAAAGGTGGGGTGGGTTAAAAGGGGAGATCTTGAACGAACTAACATATATATATATATATATATAAGGGCCGGAGCTAGGGTTATTTAGAGAGAATGTATAAGTGTTTCGAATCCAAGTTTCAATACTAAAGTTTTAATTTCTATAGTATAAAGTAAAATTATAATAAAAGTGTAATGCTTTTAATATTATTGTGTTTAAGTTTTAACTAGGTTTTCAAACACACTTTATATCATTGGCTTTTAATCGTTACATAACCAATAAACACGAACATGCTACAAGCGTTAAAAGTTTTTATTAAAATTTGGAACAAATTATAGTCTTATTAGAAAGTCTCTTTTGAGATGGCACTGCTACGTCTGCCCACTACAGAGCAGGCCTGACTCCCGTGAGCGGGTCCGCTGGCTTTTAGTACGGCTTTTGACTTTTATGATCCGGCATGATAACAACTCGAACTCCACTTCTATTCTTTCAAGAGAAAGGCACCGAGATCCCGCGTAAGCGTCGTTTGCCCGTTGCCAATAGGATCGACTTGGTTAGTAAGATTCAATTGTGAGATTTTAAAATACGAAAAGTTATTCTGAAAAGTTTTTCAAACGTTGCTTTTAGGCTTTAAGAAGCAAAACGCAGGACAAGGTTGATCAATTTTTTTTCGAAGCACTAGTGTAGCATAACTTAAATTCCGTGTCAAAAGAACATAAAGGTGCTTCTTCTCTTAATGGTTTTCATTTTTGTTTGGAAAAAAAGCCTCAAGTATTTGCTTTTTGGTGTAGAAGGGGAAGGAAAAGAGTAGGAAAATTTGGTTTATGTTGACTGTGCACATAATGAAAGTAAAAGCTACAGTTGAAAAATATCACATGGTTGCGAGCAGGTGGAGCCGTTGTGGAAGTATTATATACATGCATGCGCTCAAAGGATTTCAAGACTTGGTATATGTATAATAATAATCAGTGTGTTTGACAACGTTGTTGCAACTTATAAGTTAGAATCAAAATTCTGTAACATGTGAAAGCTTTACATTATAGTATATTACAGTTAGAACGATATTTTCAAACACACTCAATATGATACAGGGGAGAATATGAAAAGTCGTAAGCCCTAACAGAGAGTCTTTGGTGCCAAAGTGTTCCTCATCCATTGGTAGGTGACAAGATGATATCCCATATTTTAATTTTGGCAATTAAATTCCAAAACTCTTAAAACAATGTCTATGATATATAATATTGCATCTCACTTGCTCATGATGGGGGTCATTGGGCGGGCCTCATGAGCAAGCGGGCTTGATTAGGCTTTTTGATGCCTTGCTGCCGAACAACACCACGTGCGCGGCTGTGCAAGGTGTTCGGACTATCTGTCCTACTCATCTCGGCTTTTGGGGGACCTGTAAGAAGAAGGAATGCTTTAGAGGTTAAGAGGACACCGGTGTGGTGCTAGCCAAGGGCTCTTCGACGCTCAAATTAGGTGCCTGTTTGGTCAAAAGAGAGATCAAGGATAGCCATGAGAGAGTCTACTTACCTTGAGGGTAAAATTAACCTGTGACCAGGGTGCACCATACCGTAGTCCCAGGGTGATAGTTGACATGTGTCACATTCTTAGATGGTAGACAATCCTTCATCCCTTCATCTAAGGGCTGTAATGAGGCTATGTGGTGGCTTTGGGAATGAGTTATTACCTAGCTTCATGCCATATCCATCCAACCCAAGCACACGTTCATCCTGAGGAGGCGATATCTTGAGTGGCGTTGGAAGAAGGTCTTGGGGACCATCTCAAAAGAGTGTGTCAATCAGCTGGGAGTTGCGAGAACTCCAAGAGTGAAATCTGTCCTAGTAGGGTAGCCAAACAGTCGAGGTGAGCTCCTCAGGAAGGGTGCCAAGCATACCCCCAACAAGGCTCATGAGAGTGGCGAGGATCAAAAGGGCTCGTGAGTTTTTTTTTTTGGTCTGACTTTTTTTAAATATCTAAATAGATATATTTTTTAAGAATAGGGAGGAATTTATGAAATTCAACATAAGTTCACATTATTGGCATTGCGCGTGATCTATTTCTTTTGTAGTTGGACGTGCATTATTTATTAGTCTTACTGTTATTGCTAATATTTTAAGAATTTAGGAATTTAATTGTAAAAATTAAAACATAAAGACTAAAAGTTGTCACCTGTTAAAGAGTTTGGAAAAATTGAAGCCAAAACATGCATACTCTTGGGCGTTTTACCACTTTTTTGTTCTTTTCCTTTTTAAGCTGTTTGAAGTTGCTAATTATTGACTAATTGTGAAGACAAAAATGATTATAATGATAGAAAAAACAAAAGAAAATTACTTATACCTTTTAATAACTCTATCATGTAAACTCATGTTTTTGTTCAAAATAGAATCCCTGGAAAGAAGATATGCTCCAAGGAAATGTGCATAGCTACGCCTTGTTTGGTATGGAATTGGGTTTTTTGGTGAACAAAAATAACAAGGAAGTTATGATTCCTCTAGAAGTTCCAAACTTGAGTTTTTTGAATAGATTTTCTTGCAAACTAAAAAAGATGGAAAGATATAAATTCAAAAATAGAGGGCAACGGATGTTATCCTTATAATCCGTTGCCTCTGTTTTTGAACCCTTTTTTTTTTTTTTTGAAGTAGATATTATCATTCCTTTTACATTATATGTATAAATATATATATTTTTATATATATACACGCACACACGTATATACATCTTGTTGGAAAAAAAGAACAATTCTTTTATTTTTGTTGGAAAGAAATTCTTCCTTTTTGTCTCAATCGATGGGTGTTTATCATTGAACTCTCAATACACCGATTCCTTGACTTGGCAATAATATAGACGTTTAATTAAAGAATACAAGTCCACTAAAATTATAAATTAGGGACAATGTCAGAGACACCTCATTTTGTTGGAGGTTTAATTTGCCGTACTCAAAATTAATAGCAATCCAAATTCTAAATAAATAAAAAAATAAACAATGATTATTTACTTTTATATATATTGTATTTTAGGTTTATTCAAACACTATATTTTTGGTTTTTGATCCCATTGAATTTATATCATAGATTATATTTAATACATAAATTTATAACTTTTTCCTATTAATCTTTAATTTTGACCTAAAAAGTTACCTAAAATACCCTCAAATTAAAAAATAAGATAAATTTAAAAATTAATAAAAACTTTATGTTTAGATTTTTTACTTCAAAAATTATAAAACCCACAAAATGGGTGTTTTATGTGTTTTTGTTTTTGTTTTTTTCTTTTTTTGTTTGTAAGTTTTAATTTTTCTCCATTTTACTAAAAGATAATTTGGCTATTTTAAAATCAAAATCAACTATTGATTAAAGTAAGGTACAAATTTATGTATTAAATCTAATTTCGAGGAGATAGAAAACTAAAAGTGTATGTTTTGAATAAATATCTCAATAAATAATAGCAATTCTTGTTACAGTTCAAATATATACTAAAGGAAAGCACGTGAAGCCATTAATTAGACTTGCCGACTCATGTCACTCATCCAAAGTTCAACATGGTTTTCTGATGAGTTAATAGAAGCTTATCAATTGGTCAAATATTAAAAAAGAACTAACTAGTTTCACACAAACTTATATAATAACATGTTGGTTTAAAACAATCTCGGAATGTAATACAACGTTGTTATTCTACTTTTAGGAGGCCATTTTTTTTTTTTTTTGTGTGGTGGTGATCCACACCCCTCGATTTTCAGAGCCTACTACGAAAGACACGAACCTTTTATATAAAAGGCCCCTCAACTCTCATGGGGTTAAGTTTTCTAACATTGGCGGCTGCGTTCATGAGGACTTGAACTCAAATCGCTTGCTTAAACAAAACAGTCCCTTGCCAACTAAACCAGCTAAGTGTTGGTTTTTAAGAGGCCAATTTATTTTTTGATTATTGACGTTCATACTAATTCTTAGCATTACAAAGGCGTAATGCAACTATGAACTAACAAAGACCCGAAACCTTCATATCTCTCTCTCGTCTAAAATGAAAAAAAAAAAAATCCCTTAAAATGCATGGCCTTGTGATAATATTCTCTACATATATAGGGAAATTCTCTAGTATGACATTTGTAACTTTTTTCATTTGAAAACGCAACTCTATTCATACGTTCACGTAACTATTAAGTTGTTCGCGTGTAATACGTGTACCATTAGAAGTTACGTTTCAATAAATTGAGTGTTATAATATCGCGTTAACATAGTAATTTTTTCAAAGAAGAAAGTTATAAACACCGGACTGGTCAGGTGTCAAAGATTTAAGCCACAGCCTATACAGCCTATATAAATATACATATACATATATATATATATATATATGTATAGACAACGTTTAGGAAGAAACGACGGAAAATTAGAGTACGTACAGTACTACCCTTTTGAATAGTAGTGTCGCTGCCAGTAGGACGAAATTGTTGTGGATTAATTATGGTAAAGGTTGGTCACCATCCAAAGAAATAATTGACAATTTATAGTCAAGTACTATACATAAAGTTGTTTTCAATGTTATGTCATTGTTACGAAAGCAGACTGGTAAAGGTTTTATACTGTAATCGATTCAACATATATATATATATATATATTTAAAAAATGCTTGAAGCATTCTTGGTTTTACTAATAAAAAGTAGATTTATCTGCTGGGTTTATGTCGTGAGATTCATTTTTTATTGGTGTATAATGTTTATTATATAAGACCAACTGTATCTTATAGTAATGTTCATACTTTTAGATTTTTTATTCGTTGGAGAATTATCTAATGAAGTAAGAAAAAAAATAAAACTTTACAATAGTTTTATTGCATTATGTTAAAATGACATTTTATTAGTAATTCTGTATATTTAAGATAAAATTTAACTGTTTAAAATCATATTTTATAATAAAGATCAATTTTTTTAGACGGTTTTCTTCAATGAATTAAAATTTGGTGTCTCAAATTCCCTGGTTCTATCGGTTGTCCCTCTAATACTGTTTTGTTGTATCATCTAAAGCTAAGAATTTGACTGTATAATGAATATTATAAGAGTATAATACTTAACCAATGAGATAGGAAAACAGGCAACATATCAGCCTCCACGGACCACTGCCACATAATTCTCTGCATTTACGGTTTATATATATATATATATATATATGAACTTGTTCTTAATGGTTATATTTTCAAGGGTTATCTTTTCAAGAAAAGTATATTTTAACAATAATTGATGATGTGATATGATAAGAATTTAACTCCATGAATTATCATAAATTTTTTGATCAACTATTTATTTAATTATAACCGTCAAATTTATAACAAACGATTAATAATAAAAGCATCTATTGAAAATGTAACCATTGAAACCACACTTTATATATATGAGTGCCTATTGAGACTCACTATTCTACTTTCCACACACCTTTTCTTAAACCACCCCTCATCCTATTTGTTACACCCTTATTAAAATACTAAAAAGTCCCTAGACTCTCTACAACAAATTATGGTATTTTTTTGCCCTTTTTCACACACCAACTAATTACCAAACTTATAATTTTTTCCCAAATGTTTTTCTTTTTACGTGAAAAAAAAAAAAAAGTTTTAAATTTGATATAAATGATACGTAAGGCTTGAACATAAATCAAACAATTTATACTTCCTTCACTTAAACAAGGAGAAGGATACTTTTCATTTTTATTAAATGATAATTTTCTTTATATTATTTTTTTAATTTAACCAAATTATAGGTTCCTTTTATTAGAAAATATAATAATAGTATTGCTCAAGATTCATAAAGATTTATTTATAAAACAAATAATTTGCTCGGTCAACAATAGTTTATATAGTATGGAAAAATAAAAATTGAATAAAAGAATATGAATTTTGAAGAAAAATAAACCACTTATTTTTTTGTAGGTATGTTCTTTTATGGTGGAATTCATTTTTATTTTTATGAAAAAGTAGGGCATAATAATTTTTTAAAATGGAGTATTCTTTTTAAGGTGGGGGTGTGAAGTGTATTTTTTAACATACTCTTTTGGGAAGAATTTGAAAAAAGGGGAAAAAAATTCTTAATTAATGAAATGATTTCTTTTTTTTTTTGGTACAAAAAAACACACTTTTCTAGGCAGGTAAACTATCTCAGTTTTTTTTTAAAAAAAAGATGAAAATAACTGGAGGAGGAACCTCAACAGAGTAAAAAGAAAAAAAATAAAACAGTTTTCATGCCTAAAAGTATATTTTTTTGTTTCAAAAAACTGTAAAAAAAAATTATTTGCCTAAAATGACTTTTTTTAAAAATTAATTTTCAAAATGACCCTCGTACATTTGTTATTGATGGCAGTTTTATTAATGGAGAGCAGTAATAAAAAATTTTCCGAAAAACAGTTTTTAAAAAGTAAAATGATGACGTTAGTAGAGGCACCTATAATATCTATATCTATATATTCACACACACACTCAATCACAAAGTCATATCACTTAAATTTATTTTTTATCCCTAAAGAAAAGTCAGCTTTGTGCACAAACCCCGGCGATAACAGATATGGTCAAACAATGTGCATGGCCTTGGCTCTTCTTCCAATAGACAGAACAAAATATAGAGTGAAGGTGCCATTTTTCGTTTCAAAGTTCATTGTTTCCTTCAAGACAAGTTGAACCTTTTAAACTTCAGTTATACGCAAAATGACTCGTGAGAACAAACAGATTCAGATCTGAATCTGGGAAGGTCATATATAGATGAAAAAAACTTATAATGCCTGAAAAATATTAACAGATAATTATAATATATCAACAGTAATAATATAATAATATCCAGAATGTCATAACTAGTATTGGTCAGAGAAAAAGAGCTAATCTAGAAAAATTAAAGGTCCTCAAAAAGTAACCCCAGAAAATTCTTATTTACATTTTTGTTAACAAAATAATTAGGATTAACCAATAAGAAACGAGCTCCGTACTTGAACATCAATGAGGAATAATCCTACGGTTCAAAACGCATCTCCAATGAATGAAGTCTTCTCCAACCTTAAAATTGATGCAGAGACTTTGCACTTCAGATCATGTGATTAAAGTCTACCAATCTGAAATGTAGTCTTTCTTTTGTCTCTCCTCTCTCTCTCTCTACACTTGAGCGGCAAAAATAAGCTGGAGAAAAGAGAACACCAAGGAAAAGTCAAAATTAGGACAGAGTTTGGTCACATGCATGTTACTATATTTATTGCAATTCAAGGATTATTGTATTGTAATCAGGAACCAGAAAATACCCCATGTTGAAAATCTGGAAATCTCTAGTACCCAAAAAATAGTTCTTGTACAGCAAAACAAAACATATGAAATATAGTGTGTGTACATATATATACATTCACACACATATATTATATACATAATACATGGTATATCCCATTTGTTTCACACTTGTAGTCATTCATGCAACAAATATATGTGACAATATTAATCTCTATGAAGAATCACCATGATTATTTATTGACTTTAGTCATGAGATGCTAAGAATGTAGTTCATTTTTCAGAGAACAAAAATTATTCAAACAAAACTGATCAAAAGAACACTACAATTCCGTACCATCACGGCACGGCAGGATATCATTTTTCACTGCTTATTTTGGAAGCCAAAAAAATTGACCCTAGTTTGGTAGAAATAAAAAGAAGAGGAAAAAAATGTTTATTTAAAGAAGAGGCCAAAAGCTAATTAAGGTAGCGTTGTCTACTTGTCCTTTCACAAAATGGGGAGAGCAACCTAACCATCTACAAGCATACAAGTCAAAACAGTGGAATTTTTGCTGTCAATCAAATTACAAAAAAACCCCTCTAGCTACTTCACATTTGTCCGAAGATGAGTACAAAAATCACTATTTAATTAGAGAAAAAAAAAAGGTTCCTCTACAAATAAATTCTTGATAATGCAATAGATCTGTCTTTTAAGCATCCCTACAAAAGCATCACATCATAAGCTACCCGATCGTCTATTTAGTTAGTATAAGCACCATGACGTCTAAAATATTTTGTCCTAAAAAATTCAAATAAAAAGGATATATTATAAAAGTGTGCAAGCAAAACCTTAAGGCTGCTTCTTCAGATGGGATCTAATTATAGTTGACGACTGAGACGTCTCTTAATGTGAAAAGACAATAATTCTCTTAACCGACCCCTCTGCTATATGCAATAAAGACTAATGTTAGCTTTTCCACTACCACAAAACCAATATTGCCTCATTTATGAAAAACCAATGCCCAAAAAAAAAACTGCCCATTAAAGTGTCATAACAATCATAAATGCAAAACCAGAATACAAACATATATATATATATATATATGTATATGTAGTACTACTAAACCCTCATGTGCAAAACACCCAAAAATTAAAAACTCCAACGAATAAACAAAACCAAAAACAAGAGATGAAAAAGTGAGTGAAGAGTGAAAACATATACCTTTGAATGAACATTTTCAAGCTGAGAAGGGAACAAAGAGTTGTTAGTCTGCAACAAAAAAAAAAAAAAAAAACACAAATGATCAGCAGGACGGTCCAACACTTTTGCCCTCCTTCTCGGCCTCTAGCCTCTGCAGCATGATCTGGGGTTGGTGCTGTTGTAGTGCTTGTTGATGCTGTTGTTGTTGTTGCGCCATTTCTGGCTGCGGGGTTTGGCCGAGCATGAGCTGTTCTCGAAGCAGTTGTTGATGATGATTCACATTGAAATTAGAATTTGAATTGTCAAAGCCACTGCCAAGAGCTAAAACCGGAGAGATGTTACTAGAACTTGGCCCACCCAAATTCTGATTGTTGAACCCGTGAGAAATGCTCCCAAACTCCTGTGGCTGGTTGTGGAGTTTCTGCTCCAAACTCATCCTTAGCAACTCCTGCTGCTCCCTCGCCGCCATCACAGAGGCCAATTGCTGAGCCTCGTAAATCTGTTGTTGCTGATGGGGATCAACGTTGACGACAATCTCATGATGCCCGCCTTGCCAAGAAGAGGAAGCCGAAGCGCCTTTGGGAATTGCCGCCAATGGCTGAACCAAAGTTGGCGGAAACGGAAACTGCTGCGGCTGCTGCGGAGCGTGGTGGATAAGAGGCATGAAATTGGCGGCGGAGGAGGAAGCGGCGTGTTGGGGGCCTAGGTAGGAGGCGAGTTCCTTCTTGGCGGAGATGAGGTCGGACTGGACCTGGCGGAGCTTGTGCTGGAGGACGGAGATGAGGCCGACGCAGCCGTAGACCGGGTCGCGGAGACGGGCCTCGGCCTCGTAGGCGAGGGAGTTGACCGCGTCCTCCCGCTGGGCGGCGCTGAGCTCCTGGAGGAGCTTGGAGACGTTGCTGGCGCCGAAAACCTTGTGCACATTGCTGAACTTCTGCGGCTGGTCCGGCGGAAAGTACGGAGCGAACACGCACTCCTGCGTGCACTTCCTCCTCTGAATCTTGCAGGCTGCGCATGGAGAGTTCGATGAGGACATTATTATCTGAGTTATTTCTCAGATAAATATATGATCACCAACTGCAATAACAAAAACAAAAAATGAATACGATATTTGATATTTTAGTACTGTTTCGCATGACAAAACCTAGAGAGAGAAAATGGTTTTCGAGAGAGAAAGAGAAGAAACGCCATTGATGAATATCGGAGAGAGGAAATGAGATCGGGATTCAGCGAAGGTTGATTAATTTTTATATTTTTTTAAGGGATTGAAGAAAAAGAGGAGAAGGCATTAAAAAGCGTTTCTCAAAATCACGCTAATCTAAGGAAAAAACCGACAATGATGAGTCAAATACGATACATATAATTAAACAGTGACTTACTCTAAAAGCAAAAAAAAAAAAAATCCAAACAAAAGAAAAAAAAAAGTGAAGAAAACGAAACCCAATTCGTCTTTCAGTACACTGAAGGTGACTAGCGAAAGTGATGTCGCACCAGACGAGATATGAACCCAGAAACTAATTTACCACTGAGAAAAACGCAAAAACAAGAAGAACGAGCAAAAATGGCGTCAACAAAAACTTGAAAAATTCTGATCTCTCACAGTCACCGCCTCTCTCTCTCTCTCTTTCTCTTTCTCCCTCTAAAACTTGGAAAATGACAGCTAAATTCTGATTTCTGAGCGGTATAAATATTTCTCTAGATCCATATAAAAGGAGGAAAAAAAAAAAAGAAAACCATTTTAGGCCAAAACAAACAAACGAGAAACAGCGTAAATATTCCCAAAACAGAAGAATATCGTTTTTTTTTTCTTCCGATTCTTTCCATAACCGAACCAGGAATAAAAAAAGGAAAGAATCAAAAAAAATATT
The DNA here is from genome assembly GCA_025403435.1 of Artocarpus heterophyllus. Lineage (NCBI taxonomy): Eukaryota > Viridiplantae > Streptophyta > Magnoliopsida > Rosales > Moraceae > Artocarpus > Artocarpus heterophyllus. The sequence goes on from CM046327.1 coordinate 19,291,242, forward strand.
GTTTGATTGGAAAAGAATCAAAAAATATATTGTTTGATTGGAACAATCCAAAAATCCAAAAACATGAAACGATCGAAGAGAGAATAATAATAATAATAATAATAATAATAATTATTATTATTATTATCTGACCTGGGATTGGCTTTGATTCTTCTGCAAAACTTTCTGCCCAGATTACTGATTCTGTCAAAGTCCATGAAACAAACACCCAGAGGCAAACGACAACAAGAAACGAGACGCCAAAACGTCTGCGTTTTTCCAAACAATAGACTAGAGAGCTCTGAAAGTGAGAAAGAAGTTTTTTTTTTAATCCGATTTTTTAGTTTCAAGATCCCAACAGAAAGAAGATTGCGAAATCTTAATTTTTCAAAACAGAGAAAAAAATTAAAGAAAAAAAAAAAATATATATATATATATAAAAACAAAGAGAGAAATGTCGGAGGAAAATGGGAAGGACGATTTTTATAGAGTGGACGTGATTATTATATAATTTGCTTTCCCGTTGAGAAATGGAGAGCGTGAGAGTTTTGGGCCGTCCGATCAAAAAAATAATTTTTTTTTTATTTTTTAACGCAAAACGAAAAAAAAAATAAAATGAAAAATAACCCTTTTAGTTGTAAACGACATTTTATTCTGAGCAACAATTAATTGCAATAGCTGAGTTACTTGTTTGTCTCTGCACTGTCTTCATGCCTAATGCCGAAATTACCCTTTCCTTGAACTGTTTGGCACCCTTGTTACCAAAATACCCTCTCTCTTTTTTTGTAAATTATTATTTTTTTTAAATGGAATTTTTTTAGGGAAAAAATGGTATTTTAAGTTGAGAAAAACAAAATCATATATTTTTTTTTTTTGCAGAGAAGAATATATCCATAATAATTTTGTAATTTTGTTGTTTTAAGGAAAAAAATTGTTACTTTCCAATCATTGTATTTGAGAGAATTGTTTTATAACGATATAGGAGGAATAAAAATCCATCCTAAAAAAGATTTTTTTTTTGTCATAAAAGGAAATTTTACATAAAAAAGAACCAAAAGATTGTTTTTTATGAAAGAAATTATCTTCTTTTCGGCGCCTAGTAATGCCATTGGTTTATTTGTTTTTGTTTTTGTTTTATAATTTTCCTTTTTAGGGACCAGCCTTTCTAGTCTCTATTTTATCTTTCTTCTAGTTTTCTTTTGAAATATTAGTTTTCTTCTGGTAAACAGATAAAATTGTACATATTTGAAAAGTTAATGTTGTAAACGAAAAGGTATTATAAAAGACAAGAAGAAAATGCCATCTCACCTTTTTTATTTTTTTTATTGGCTGAAATTTCATGTCTTTATTAAGTATGAAATTATAACAATGTTCTTGTGCTTAAAAAATAATGATTTTTTATAGGACAAATGATAAGGATTTAGATGTTATTTTTCTACCTTAAAAAATATATTATATTAAAATAAAAAAATATTCTTTGGACTCAAATTATAAATAATATTGTCAGACTTTCCACATAACCAAATAATTTATATATGGTATGTTGACATGGTAAATCAATAAAAAATTAGAATTTTTCCATACAAAGATGCAAATTACTTTCTATTTTACATATATTTCCAATTAAACAACTGATTATGATACACAATTGACCAATCTTTTTCAAAGACGATCAAAGATTAACAATTGATTTCCTAATTTTACATAATTACTTGCCGCAAACTACTTTCTATAAACAACTGCAATTCCATACACAGATTCACACTTGTCCTCGTAATCCCCGTAATGAATATTCAAGTGTGTTTGGTAATGTAGTTCAAAAAATGTTGTTTTAAATACTACAATATAAAACTCTCACATGCTGTAGACTATAACGTAAAGCTTACAAGAGCGTTTGGTAATGTGGTTTAAAAAATGTTGTTTTAAATACTACAATATAAACTCTCACATGCTATAGACTATAACGTAAAGCTTTCATATGTTATAATAAGATTTTTTTAACTTTTGCTTTTAGTTATGTTATTAAATACCTTCAATATTATTATAAAAATGTTTAAAAATACAATTCAAATTCAAATCTGTTCAAACCAAATTTGTCTTTGTTGGTTCAAATTGAGTTTGCTCACGCCTTCATATAAACATTTACGGAGGGATAGTTTTGTTAAATCGCTTTGATTCTATCATTAGTATCGTTTCTCCCTCCTTTTCCGTCAACCTTGGATTACGAGTCGAAGAGAGAGAAACAAAGGGAGGGATGAGATGAGATGACCTACGATTGCCCGTCAGCGTCCGTACAGAAATTAACGATCTCATAAATGAGAATAATGAATAATCCTTTTTGCACTACCTGAACGCATAGTCGTTTTGATTGACCGGTTTACAATTCAACGCTGCTGCTCTTTTTTATTTCTTTCTGTCGTTTTCGGCTCTTTCTAAATTCATTCATTTCGAAGTGACTAAACCTTAAAGCCTCTCCCCAAAAGCCTGATCTGTTCCCCTTACGTTCTCAGCCGTCAGATCAATAACCAATCAATCAACGATCTCATCACTGACCAACTGATTGAATAATGACCATTTCAATTCCCTCCTAAAACCGTCCAACTGAATCAAATCTTTTATTACCTTTTTTTTAGAATATTCTACTTTTATTTTTAGTAAAATAGTTGGTTACACTTTAAATTTAAAGTGTCAATAATTTATATATTAAATTTATTAAAATGCTGTAACTTATTTTCAAATTAATAAATAATGTCAAATTATTTTCAGTACTTGTTTTCAATAAATAATATCAAAATTTTGGAAAGAAGTAGTGAGCTATCGTCGTTCAACATTTTCGTCTTTATTTTTAAACTATATATATATATGAGCGTATTTTTGTCCAAATTTTAACGGACTTTTTCTATTTACTGGATTTTAAAATACTATATTGAATTTAAAGAATAATTTATCAAAATCACAAATTTAAAAGCAACTTATGTAAATACACTCTTGTTTTAACCTTCAATTAATGTTTCTTTAATCCTTTTATTTTTTGCTAAGCAGTTTTACATTATTTGGGGGAAGCATTGTTTTATCTTATTTGTTTGCTTAATTAAGGCTCTTTTCTTGTTTCGAGGAGTGTAAAAGAAAGTTTTGCTGAAAATTTTCCCGTGTGAAAGAGCTCACATAAATCACCATGCGCCCGACCTAGTTTGATCAAACTAGTCTTGACGTGGCTTGTTGTCAAAATCTCCTTAGCTTTTATATAATATATACATATATACAAATATATATATATATATATATATTTATATGTGTGTGTGATTTAACCACGTGTTATTCTGGTATGGTGCAAAAGCCTTGTCTTTTCTTAACACTTCGCAGCAGTAGCGGCCAGCTGATTCTGACGTTCGACCAACTAATTTCCCTGTAACGAAGGAAAAGAAGCTCGTTGGGGATTACTTCAAAACAACTTTTATTATTAGGAGATTTTTGTGGTGCAGAAATGGGATTTTGTTTTCGCCGTCGGATCAAGATTTTAATGATTGGATCTGTAACTGTTTATATTAAAAATATTTAACATAACATATAAAACTATTTTTATGTAGTATGAATAAAATACTTATATTTAATATTTTATTAGTAGAATAAAATTATCTCTCTATCATTAAAAATTACTTAATTATTATTAATGTTGTAGTAAGCATTTAAAAAGTAAATCCAAAGTGCTCTACCTGAAAAATAAAAAGTGAATCAAGACATTTTTGCGCGTAAACTCTACTTTATTGTACAATTACAATTTGCAAAAGCCAATGTGCCAGTGGGGTTCTCTTTCCCCTCAAAATGAACAGTTTTATTATTTTCTATATGCTTATTTATACATTGAATTCCGATCCAATATCTATTGTTAGTTCTTTTTTTTCTTTCCTTGCTACTAAAGATATTTTTCTTTTTTTTTTATGCAATTGCTTAGCAAGTTGTTGAAGAGGCTTCCATATTCAGTATGGAGTCCAAATCTGCTTTAGTCCTCTTTGGTTTTCAAATCATTTAAACTTAACAACCTAAATACATAAATGGGATCTAACTTACAGATACATCCTCTAAACTAAAACTAATCATACTGATACTTCTTGACGGTTTAAAAAATTACAGAGAGAACCCTTCTGTTAGTTGACCGTGAGGGTTAACTATTAGTTGACTGTTGATTTTGTTTGAAATTTCAAAAACTCCCCTTCATCCATTCAAATACATTATTAAATATTTATGTGGTTGGAAATGATGATTTTACCCTTCGTTAACATTAAAAATGACAACAAAACCAAAACTAACTAATTCCAATAAAACCATAATTCAATTATAAAAATAGTTTATTTTTCCATAAACCTTAAAAATTATAAAAAAAATTATAAGAATAGATAAGTTTTTGGGACAAAAATAAAAAAAACATATATAAAATTTTAAAAATAGTATCTAAAAAATAAAAATTTTCACTCTCCTTTGGTACTCTATTTTTCATAAAAGATTAAAAAATTATAAAAAAATAAAAGGGATATTTTTTGGGGAAAAAATAAATACAGGTATAAGACTTTTAAAAATCTAAAAATTAAATTAATAATATAAAAAACTTTGTCTCTCCCTCTCTCTCCCCTTCCTTTTTTTTTTTTTTTTTTTTCTCTCTCTCTTTCTTTCGATTTGGGTGGGGTGATGGGGAGGGGGTCGATGTTAGGGGTGCGCTGGGGTGGTTGGTCAAGATTGAGAAGAGGCAACGATGGAGTGCCTAGCCATGACTGGGAGAGAGCGAGCAGGGTTTGGCATGATAGGAAGGGGATGGGCAATGTTGCTAGGCTGGGGGTCGTCGGGTGAACGAGATGTGCAGGGTGGTTACTAGGCGGGCGGAGGAAGGGTCAAGAGGTGGGGGGAAAGTGGGTGGATCTCCTTGTTTGGCTACTTAGATTAATAGTTTTCTTTTTAAAAAAAAAAAAAAATCAATGATTGCTATTTAGTTTTTTAGATCAATGACTAACATTAAGTGGGACATTTTCGTCATTTCAAACAAAAAAAAAACAAAGTTACATCTAAGGAGTGTTAGTGTGGTTAGTTTTCATCCGAAAATTATCTTTATAATTTGGGTAAAACACAGAAAGTGTAATGTAATTTACCCTAAAAGTAATTATGCAATTCATTTGGATGTCAAAATGTAATTGGGGGATTACCAAAGAAACAACAAAATAGTAAATGAAATCTTGATTCTCAACATTGTCCCAAAAAAACAAAAAAATGATACACCAGATCTTGATTCCCAACATATTTTAAAATAAATTAGTAATAATAATTGCCCTGTATATATATACATATATGTTTATAGCTGTAAAATTTCTTCTTGTTATGGGCTAGATGTGATGACAATAGTTAGATCCCTCTATAAATAAGCTAAATCCCTCTACAAATAGTAATTTTAGCAGAAGTAAATTGCAGTATTGCACTCGAATTATTTATTTTTATATAATGCACTTAAATTTTTAATTTTGACAAAATACACCATGAACTAATAAATCATTAGCAATTGAACTTACTAACAAAGGATTTGTTTTAATATGGTGGACTAAACTCGGTCTAATTGGATTTAATTGTAAACGGGTTAAGATTTTAACCTGTACATAGTAAAATGGAAACAGGTTTAGGACTCCCCAACCTCATTATCAAATTATTTCCCATGCAATTGTATTTTTGTTTTCAAATTAAATATACTAAACGTATAGTTATATTACATATGCAAACAAAAAAAACTATTTGCTTTCTTTTTCTTTTAATTCAAGATCTTATACATATATATATATATATATGTTTGTATTTTTTTTTTATCTTTTTAATATTGAAAACAATTAATCAGACAAATGAATGTACCTCACGAGTACTCAAAATCCGTGACTTGAAGAAACAGGCCCACATAAGGGGCTTAAATGTGGATGTAGATTGTTTTTCGTTTAGTCAGGTTGGCAACAAGGCAACCCCGCCCCAAATGTTTCATACGATCATTCCTTGATCGTCACATGTTGAAAAATGTTTGTATTGAGTCATGACTATTTGCATTAGGATACAAAGTATGTCATTTAAAGTCCCATCAAGACTAATAAAATATTAAGGGCTTCTCATAAGACTACAACCTAAGACACAATACCATTAGGTTGGTTCTTTACTTAATGACTTTAATTCACTCTTCACCAATAGATCAATTTTATAGTTAGCAAATACTAGAGTGTATTTAATAATAATAATAATGTACAATACTATAAATAAGAATGATTGTTACCGACTTTTTATTATGGTCAGATAATAATATCACTTTGTAAGGATATAAATGATCTTAAAAGGTAAAAATCAAGATCTATTGTCTCATTTTCTTATTCTATTTAGATCGTACTTATATTTTTATGTTGTTAAGTGTAAACAATATGTCAGAGGAGGTAGCCAAAAGTATTAGAAAATTGAGATCCTAAATTTAACTCATGTCGGTTTCTTTGCAGAGTTCCTAGAGGACCCAAAAAAAACAGTGGGACATTGAAGCAAAACGAAGAAAAGATCAGGGGTCGAAACGGGGAAGTGAAAAATGAGTGTAGAAAACGGAAGGCGATCGTGGGTGGGAGCTTATAAGACTGATGGTGCACAGTTCAGAAGAAGCGTGGTATCGCTTTTCTTTAACGGGAAGACATATACACACACATATATATAGAGAGAGAGAGAGAGAGGGGGACGTCAGAGATGGGTGAAGAAAAAGAGAGTGGGATCCAGTACAGATAGCGCGGTGGGGGTAGGGAGCAGATCATGAGAGAGAGAGAGAGAGGAGAGAGAGAGTCAGGGGCGACAAAAGGTTAGTAAGGTTGGGAATTACTAATACTGCTCATAACGTACCTATACACTGACTCTGCCTAGAGAGAGAGAGAGGAGAGAGAGATGTTTGTCGTTGGTGACCTGACCAATATTGGTCTCATTTGCATATTCACCGTCCTTTTCCATTTAATATCCCCCATCCCCTGAGACCTCTCTCTCTCTCCTGAGGCCTCAGAGAGAGAGAGAGGTGCTATATGTATTTCATCACGTTGAAGCTGGGCAGAGATCTTTGCTCTTTTTGTCCTTATTTTGTTTCTCACATTGACCAACTTATTTCGCAATATTTCATTTTTTGAAATCATAACAAGGAAAAAAGATTTTAGGGGAGTTCTGTATGTATATATATGGAGAATGAACATTGATTCTATTAAGTTGTCACGTCAAATTCATGTACAGTTTTGTTTTGATATCGATTTGATTTTATGAGAGATGTTAACAAAGGCCAAAGTGTTAAATAGTTAACACTTACGGCAGTGGATGGGTTGGCAAAAAGGAATCTCTTGAGCCTCCGCTTTTACAATAATATGTATTGGCTATACGTTTTTAAATACAGACTCTTGAAGTCCTTGGTCTCTTACATGCCTTGTGGAGCTAAAAATGATGGGACTGCCTCTAGATCTTTTTTATCCAAAAAAATGTTAAATTGTTCTTATTTTATATCATAGAAATTAAAAAGAGTTGAAGGCGGTTTTTGGAATATAGTTTGACACGTCTACCATAATAGGTATTGACCATACGCTTTTAAATACTGACTTTTAAACCTATGGTTTGTTACATGCTTGTAGGGCTGAAAATGATGGGGGCACCGCCGGATCATTTTTATCAAAAAAAAAAAAAGAGTGTTAAATAGTTCTTACCTTATACCATAGAAATCAAAAAGAGTTGTAGATGGGTTTTGGAATACAATTTGAACCTAAAACATTAAAAAAATTTGTAAGAGAAAAAGAAAGTAACAAAATTTTTTGGTTAGAATCAAGTTTCCAAAACCGACTAAAAATAATTGGTAGATGGTAAGAAGATAAAGAAATCAGATTTTTGCTAAAAGGTGGTGTATTTTTTAGGTATTTACGAATTACGATATAAATAATATTAGTATATCAATAAAAAGTTAGATGGGTTGTAATTTTTTTTGCTGGATTTTTTTTGGAGGATTTTTTTTTTTTTTTTTTGCTGGATTTAAGACAGCTCATGAGTCATTAAAAAAAAAAAAAGATAGCACATAAGATACATTGGTGGTTGATGAATTATATTTTTCTCGTCATTTGACTCGACTGATTGGATTCTAGATGATCCCAAATCATTCAACAATTAATTATGTAATCACCGAAATTATTCAGCAAAACAAAAAATAAATGTAAATTGAGACCGTGGCACCTGTAGACATTCTAATTGATATATATATATATATATATACATAAATATGTGTGTGTGTGTCTGTGTATATATAATTATAACCTTCTTTTAACAAAAAATAGAAATAACTTTTTTCCCATGGGAAATAATACACAGCAATGGCAAGCCATCATGGGCATTAACGTAAGTTTGTCTCTCTGTCCATTGTTTATCTTTTACCTTTCATGTTTAACAGCTTAAGGTAAGTTAAATCATAAGATTCATAAATAGGTCCTTAACAAAAAAAGAAAATCATAAATAGGGATTTTTTTCCCCTCTTTCTTTTCTCCTTTTTCTTTCTGATCCTACCAAGTCCAATAGCCCATCTCATTGATTTTCTTTTTCTGGAGATAGTTTTTAGAAATTTGTTTTTTAAAACTTGCCTTTTTATAAATGCGCAACATTTATAAGTTGAAGCGTAATATTGTTTAAACATGTAATACAAATAATAATGGAATATACAACTTTTTTCAAGTGTGGCTTGGATAATTATATTTGTTAAAAGCGTGATAAAATATGTAATTTTCTCAACTTTTTTAGTATACAATTGATCTCATTGAAATCTTCTGGGGAAAAAAATTGACTTGTGACATTCCTAACAAATTAGTGATCCATCATTTGCAAAGAAATAAAGAAGAAAAAAAAATAAAAATCTACCTTATTCAAAATAAAATAAAATAAAATAAAATAAAATAAAATCTACTCATCTTTTTCTGCCACACACACTGTCTGGATACAGAATGGCAGCTGGAAGAATTAAGAATGACTTTCTGGGGACTCCTCTCATCCTTTCAACTCTTTCTCTGCAAAAGCACAGTACATTTTTTTTTTTTAAGAAATATGTATATATGCTTAATAATGCATTCCAGTTATATATGACAAAAACTTAAAAAAAAAAGAGTCAAAAAATTTATTAATTGAATGACTGAGATTTACTCAGTCCATAAATCCAGAAAATAAGAATTTTTCTAATAAGAACCAAAAAAAGATATCTGCTATTCTTCATTTGTATTTCAAACAGTTTTAAAACACTTGCCTAACTAGTCTTAAAAAAAAAAAAAAGAAATATACTGTAACCTTGCTTTCATTTTTGACCCACAAAGTGTCCATTTCTCTCTTTTCTGTCATCTTTGTCTTTACTGTTTGTTTTTTTTTCTGTTGACTATTTTTTTTCTTTTGGGTGCTGGTTAGAAGTAAATTAAAATCACGTGCATGGATTTGACACATGGCATGCCAATCAACTTTAGTATTCCGTCACGCTGTGACATGAATATTCTATGCCATCATTCATCTCATCTGCATTGCCTTTTTCCACTTTATTGTTCCTGGTCTCAAAAATATTTTTAAATGAAAAACATCACGGTTCTAAAATTGATTACCTTCTCCAAGAAAGATTGTTACGCCTGACAATTTTCACATTAGTAGTTTTGCCCACAAATTCTTATATTAACATAGCAACGTTTACATAGTCACCGTTTTGTCAAGGAACCAAGATTGAAGGATAAATGAAAGAGAAGACCCCACCATGTATTTTTATTTGCCTTTATATTCTTGTCACGTCTTTTGTGTTTATAAGTTGATTTAGCGACGTAGTTAGAATGAATTTTATTATAGTATATAAGAACTTTACACTGTAATCGTTGGAACTGTATAATTAGAACAACATTGCCAAATGAAGCCTTGTTAGTATATATTATATAGGTTTATATCTTTGTTGTTTGCAAAGCACTGCCCAACACTAATGTATAAAAGTGCAAGGTGAAACATGATATACATATGATATAAAATTTGATGTAGAAGAGTTTTGATATATTTCTCGTTTTTATATTTTAGTTTTACTCTGTTGATTGTTTATTGTTATTTGTCAAATTCCTCCGTTATTTATTGTAGTGAGTATTAGTTATCATTTTGTTAAAAGATTATAAATAGTCACTTTAGTTATTGTATTAGTAATCTTACAAATGTTGAAATCAACGAGTTGTTTTCTCTTATGGGGATTTCCTTAGATGGATTTGGACCTTTTTGTTCTATCCTCTGTCCAAATAAGACTGGTAAAATGTATCTTTTCCAATTACATTGCATAAAATAATAGCATTGATTTGGAACAATTAAATTTTTTATTCTTACACTCATTAGCGGAGGCACGTTATATTGACGAGGGGGCACGTGCCCCTGCTCAATTTTTTAAATTTAAATTTTTGCCCTAAATTTTTTAAAGAAACTTTAGATACGCCCTTAAATTGTAAGAAAAATTATCACTGTGCCCCTACTGAATTATTGAAAAATATTATTGTAGTGCATTTTACAAAAAAATTATAACTATACTTCCGTTTAATACTAAAAATATATAACAATATATTCAATTAATAGAATATTATCTCCATTTTTTCTGTAGTGCTCCTACTGAACAAAATTTTTAGCTCGGTATTGCTTACACTTTTAATTTCAACATTAATATTGTTAGATGTCATATTATGTATTTCTTATTTCTCCACGTTACCTTAAATTTCTCTATGTATTTCTTATTTTATTGTTTTTAGATTCTGCGGATGAGCGTAGACGGACAGTTTTTTTTTTTTTTTTTTTCATTATTGAGAGTTTGTCCACAACAAGTTAGCCTATGTACACAATGCAGCCAGGTGGAAAACCAAAGAAGAAGACAAAAGAGTGTTTTCTAATTAGACGCTATATTCCAATTCTCCAACTCCTTTCCTGGATTCTCTTTGTTTGATTCTTTAAAGGATATTTTATTCAATGAAATTAGTCAGCCCGGGTGTGTTGACGGTGGATTGAATTTGAATAATTCTTCCCTAATGTCTTTCTCTTATAGGATGTGTGGCAGGACGGTAGGAACTATTGGTTAAAATTGATTTTATTGTAACATGTGAGAGCTTTACACTGTAGCAATTTTTTTTTTCTTTTTACTGTAACATGTGAAAGTTTTACACTATTCATAGTTAGGATAATAGTTTGGACTGCCCTCTACCAATTTGAGACTAATAATTTATACAACATGTGTTGCTCAAGTTCTTTTTTTTTAAGTAATATTTATCTTTAGCATTTTGAAATCCTTCTCTCATCACGAGTGCACTTGATCCGCTTTTGCCTTTTAGATATACTGACTATAAAATTAATTATCAACCAAAAAAATAACAATGGCCATCTTTTTAATTTATAGATTTTAACAAAAATTTAAATTTATTAACAAAAAAATATTATAGCAAAAAAGTTTGATTTGTGTCTCAAAGAGTAAAACAACGGGTATGTAAAAATTGTAAAGTGGAATGTGAGTTACCCAATAAGGCTAGTTTGAGGGCTGGTTGTGGCTGATTAATATGGAGTTTGTAAACACACATATGTATGTGTGTGTATATATAAATAACATGTATATAATTTGATGAGAAAAATGGGAGGGATTCAAAGTTCCACTAACAATAAACGACATTAGATGCAAAAAATAAAATGAAATGAAAATATATTTACAAACTAGTTTCCTATAAACGACTGTACTTTGGAGATAAGTTTATGGAATAAAATGACAACATTCATTTAGAACGAGAATTACCCAATAAACAAAAAGATAGTGAAAGCAGCAATTAATGAATTGAAAGGATAGATTATATGCGACAAAATCCAAAATAAACGACACCATTTTGGGAATATCAGATATATAACGACATGCTGGAAAAACGACACAACCTAGAAAACGACTATATTTTCAAGAGACAGAATGTTAAATAAACAAAAACGACAGCATTCCCCTACACCGTGGTTCGTAGTCACATGCTCTAATCCTCGTAGCTACAAGCCCCGCCCTATCTTTATTGGATGTGTTCTTAGAAGTACCCTAAAAAATAAGCCTTTCTTCTTTTGGTTACGAAAATATAAAAGCGTCTTTGTCAATATAAGAACATTGCGATCTGAGGTGTGAAGTAAGAGAGATGGACAAATAGACACAAATTAGGGATTTATCTTATAAGTATTGAAGCTTCAATTTTTACCGTACAAATTTATTAGTCAAAACTCAACAAAACAAGGTATGAATCCGAGCTATAAAGAAATTATGAATAATTCTAAAAACCAAAAAAAATTACATATTATGACACACTTTTTAAAAATGTATTTATCTATGCAACACTCAAAAAAAGTTACACGACATGATCATTCATAATACTTGTTTAAATTGTATCACACTTAAACATGTGTGTATTTATAAAAAGAAAGTTCCAAAAGACGGTATTTATTAAAATTCTTTAGAAAATTATGGCATGCTTCCTTGATTTTCTCGTTTCCAGAGTAAATTAGGTGGTATAACACTTCTTTTTCGTCACTATTATGTTCTACTACTTATTTTTTTGGCTTTTGATTCATATAATTTCTTCTAGACAAAAAAGGCCTAAATAACCTTAGATAACACTTGTTTGTCTAACCCTAACCTAAAATGTTTGTGATCAATTATGTCTTTATACTCTTTAAAAGAGGGATATTTCAAACTTTCTCATAAAAGTAGTAAGATTGAAAATTAATGCACCAAAGTCCTATTTCTCAAATTGACCCTCATTTTCGAGTGTCAATCTCGACAAGGAGGTTAAATTGTGAGTAAATTAGGTAATACACACTTTTTAACTACTATTATTGCATTCAATCATTTTTTTACCCTTCCTTTGATTCAAACCATTTATCTTAATCAAAAAGGCTAAAACACTCTTAGATAAAACATGTGTGCCTATCTTTAACCTAGAATATATCCGATCAAGTTATGTCTTTGTATTCTTATAAGTAATATGTTTCAAACTTTCTTATAAAAATTTTAAAATTGGAAAACAACACGAGAGAAGCGATATTTTCTCAAATTGACCCCTAAATTGAGCCCAAAGACCCAAAATCACTTTGCTCAAGTTAGGCCCACAGTCTTAAACCCCGCAATTCCCAAAACCCTCGCAGAATCGAAGAAACCAGAGGATCGGCAAAAAGCTTATTACCCATTCCCCGACTCATTTTTCGGACAAAACAAAACAAAAACGACGGCAAAAATGGCGGCGAAGTGGTGGCGTATCGCCGGCGGCGGCCTTAGGGCTTTAACGGCGAACTCACCATCACCATGGAGAGCCGCTTCTTCTTACCACACGATCCAGGCAATCCCGAGGGAGTGCACCGGACGCGGTATCTCGGCGCGAGATCGTGCCCAGGGCAGAATCCCGGCCGTCGTCTTCAGCCAGAGCCTTCTCGAGAAAAACCCTAGCCTCCGCTCGGATTCCAAGAAGCACTTGCTGACCACGGAGAGGAAGCAGATTCACGCCATTGTCAAGTCCGTCAAGCTCCCTTTCTTCTGCTCCACCAGGTTCCCGCTCCAGATCCGAGCCGGCTCCGGTTCGTCGGTCTTGCTCGAGTCCGGCACCGTTCTGCCAATCAAGGCAAACGCTTTTTCTCATTGTTTGATTTTCCTTTTGGTTTTGGTTTGATTAAAATTTGATCAAAGATTGAGAATGTTTTCTGGGTTTGTGTAGATTCATAGAGATGAAGAGACGGGGAAGATATTGAATTTGGTGTTTGTTTGGGCTGATGAAGGCACGGAATTGAAGGTTGATGTGCCAGTTGTTTTTAAAGGTGAAGATGTTTCTCCTGGTCTTCAGAAAGGTAATTTGATTCATTTTTTCCCCTTTTATTTTCACTCTTGTAAGCTATATAAATGAAGCTTTGATTTGTATAATTTGTGCCTAAATTATGGATTGAATGTATAGTCTTTGTTATAAACTTAATGCTTGGTCATATCCGAAATGTGGGATCTAACTTTTTGCATAGGATTAATTTTGTAATTTTACATGTTACGGCACGACTGTTAAGATGTAAGCTGTGCATTTTTCGGTAGAGGTTTTAACAATCGGATAGAAAAAAGGATAATTTAGTAGTTTGGGACGTGCTTTGATACGTTTTAAAAAGCTGGATGGAAATGAGATTTGACTATAGTTGGACGTCTAAAAATAGAATTTAACCTTTTTGTGTAGTGTCCACATTTGAATTAACGTATGTGTATGCACAACAATTCTCTGTAAAAAGTGTATTAGAAGGTTGAATCTTGCATAAATATTCAGGGCGTGTTTACATATTACCAATGGAAAGAGAATATGTCTCTAGTTACTAAATGAAAAAAGTAATCCTTACTACCCTCAAAAAAAAAAAAAAAAAAAAGAATCGTAATTCTTAATGAGTTAGTATACACTATATAGTTAAATCCATTTTTTGGATTTCCTTATCTGTCCCTCTACTTTCTGTTTGAGATTTTTTTTCTAAAATTTCCGATTATGATGCTCAACGTATTAGTAAACATACCCTTGTTGAGTTGGTGTTATGATTCCTTCTTCCATTCTTTAGTTTAACTCTCTACCTTCATGGATTATCGAATTTTAGTAGTTAGACTGTTACTTCATGTTAAATTTTTTGTTCTTTATGATCATTATCGATTTCTCCTAATCCTCTTTTTTTTTTTTTTTTAATTGGAATTTGATATGAAGTGATTGGATGTTAGTTAGAGCTTTTATCTGATGCTAGCACTGGAATAATAGTCAATCGTACTTACTAACTGATTATCTTTCTTGGGTTCTGGTGCAACACTCTCTTTGATTTTGATTATGCCAACACAGGTGGTCGTCTGAACAGAATAAGAACTAGCCTAAAATACCTTTGCCCGGCCGAGCATATTCCTCCCAAGATTGAGGTGGATGTAAGCAATCTAGATATTGGAGACAGAATTTTCATGCGTGACATCGAGCTGCATCCGTCAATGAAGCTTTTGAGTAAGTACGAAGAAATGCCCATATGTAAGATAGTTTCAACAGAGTTGGAAAACCCAGAATCTGCTCGAGTTTAGGTACTCTGAAAAGCACATAATGACGGCCTACCTAGATTTGGTATGCATAACCTGTACCACAAGCAGTTCAAGAATAAGTCAGTTGTTTCTTGCTAGGCCACTTATTAAGGTGGTTCTCGCCTGTTTTCAATTTGACAGGGATTTTTAAGTTCTTTTTTGGAGAGAGTAATCAGATACAAGCCGGATATTGTAGCACTGGTGAGTAGAATCTTATGCTCAATTCATATATTCTTCTTTCTTTGTTCAGGAGTATCATGAATTACTGTCAAACTTCAGTGAAATGGCTATCCATGGAAGTTCAGAAGCATGTAAAATGGGGGTTGTAAACGGTCGTGTTAATTTCAGCTATAATTTAAAACTGCCGTTTGAAAATGATTTTGTTTGGACTTCTTATTATAGCGCTTTGTTCCCCTTCCTCTAGGACTTTGTTCTTATCTGAATCAGATTGCTTCTTTTATGTTTAAGATTAAGGGCATACAAATGTACGTCAATAGGGCAACTGGCTTTCTGTTAGCCTGGATTGTGCTAAGCTGTAACATCCCTCCTTCCCTCCTCCACACTCTCCCTTCTAATGTTCTGTTTTGTGTATTGTTTTCCTGCTAATGACTAGCACGGGTTGTGCGAATGACACTTTTTTTATTCTATATAATATAAACTGTGACGGAGCCAGAACTTTTTCTTAATTGGGGCACCATATAGAAAATTGGAAATAGAATTTTATTGAATGAAGAGATGATTATATATTTCAATGATTGAGTGGGGCATAATTATATATTTTTTTAATAAAATAGGGATAACAACATATTTAAATTATTTTATGGGGACAAAACAATATATTTCAATTATTTTATAGGTGCAAGATAACATTTTTCTATTAGTTTGTAGGGGCATGGTTGTAATTTTCCTTATATAAAGGCGTAACTAAAATTATAAACTACAAAATAAGGTTAAAAATTTAAATTTTGAAAGATAATTAGGGCACGTGTCTCCATCCATCATGAATGTAGCTCCGCTAGTGAATATAAATGAGTATTCATTTATTCTTTAAATAATTATTATTTAATTGAAAGAAATTAATCGGGGGCTGATTGAAACTGAAGTTTTTGAAGTGCCCACTGGTCCAAAATCGATGAGGAAGTTGTGTTATTTTGTTGTAATCTGTTACCTTCAATCTCCGTGTTCTTAGGCTTAAAATAAATTGGAATGAGAAAAACATTGGAGTATGTATTTGTTGCATATGATAGCACTTCTGAAAGTTACTTTTTTCAATCAGACAGTACTTACGAGGGAAAAAGTATGAGAGCAAAAAAAATTTCATGAAATACCAGATTTAAGAAAAACAATAAAGAACAATAAAGTAGTTAAAAGCAAGCAACCAAGTATGTTAAAAGGACGTTGAGGTAAACAGAAAGTGCCACCGCTTCTTTGCTATAGGTCGCTGCTGCTCGGTCTTCGATAGGTATGATGTGGCAGGGTAGTGGACATGGCAATTTCTAGTTCTTTGGCTTTGTTGCTAACGTGGCCTGACAGGATGTTGAGCTGTAGAAACGACTCCAATGGGACCTCGAACATGATGCATGGTTGATTAGTAAGGTGTTTGATATGGCAGTGGAAACCGTTAGTTGAAACCGTTTTTACTGTAGCATATAAGAGCTTTATATTGTAGCAACTCTTTTGTTTTATTATAGCATGTGAGAGCTTTACAATGTTCATAATTGAGATAGTGGTAAAAATCACTACTTGCCAAACAGCATGTATATTTGACATCAGTTCTAGCTAAAATTTTTTGTTGCTACAATGTAAAGTTTACATAAATCACGATGATCAAAACTTTTAAATGTTATAGTTTTCAGTTCAAAAGTTTTAGTTTTAATTATACTTTTAAAACATTCTATAAAAAGGAATTTTAAAGGTCAATTCTAGGGCCCACTTTGCTGCCAGATAGCCATTGTGGGTCTACAAGGCAAGATAAACAATCCGAAAGGAACAAACGAGCGAAAAAAATTAGTGGGAGGAGGGATTTTTAAGGACTTAGGCATTCCTAAGGCTTAATGGGTTTACAAGAGAACTTGTAACCTTCACCGATGATGAGCTATAGTCACCTCTAGAGGCAATTGTGGGTATTTTTGAGAAAAGACTCGATCTTGATTTATCAATGGTGATGAATCTATATAGACGGTTTAAATTTTTTAAGTATGCAATACAAAGGTTCAAGGTTCGACCTTTAAGGATTTTTGGGAGAACGAGTCTGAGGTTCACAGGCTTTAGCAAGTGACAAGGAGAGACTTTGTTTCTTTGCCTCTTTTTGGAGTGAGGAGTGCCTTATTTATAGAGAAGGATTTGGTCCTATTGGTGGTTGCTCTGAATAGATAAATTGTAGGCTATGGAGGATTGATTCAATAGTCCATTCTCCTTTTGATTTCAAGTTCTTGTTGATGATTTCTGTTACGGGATTTTCCACTAAGCCAATCCTTGATGATCAAATTGATCATCGTCGTTGAGATCAAGGTTGAATTAGTTAAGGTCAAATAATTTAAATAATATCAGGGCGACCATTTAAAGAAATACATGTATCTATGTGTCAGAGAAACCACTAATAACTAAACATGTGTCACGTTGTTTGTGCGGTAATAAGAAACAAGTGAATGTACACGTAAAGACAAGAAAATGAAATAACGACCATCCCTATTAGGCCCTTACTCAGAAGAAAAAATCAAAGGAAAACCTAAGCTTAAAAAGGATTCTGATATGTCCCAAATATGATGATTGTCCTAAAACTATAAAGAGGACATGAAACCCAAGAAAAGGGATCGTTCTCTCTTTCGCAACTCTCTTTCTATAT
This sequence comes from Artocarpus heterophyllus, assembly GCA_025403435.1. Classification (NCBI taxonomy): domain Eukaryota; kingdom Viridiplantae; phylum Streptophyta; class Magnoliopsida; order Rosales; family Moraceae; genus Artocarpus; species Artocarpus heterophyllus. The sequence continues at coordinate 19,309,190 of CM046327.1, forward strand.
TTCTTCTTTTCTTTGTTCACAAAAAATATTTTCACCATTGTTTCGCTAGCTTGAGCATTGAAGTGTCTTTTGCATGCTAACCTCCGGTGCCTTCCAAGAAGGAGTAGCAAGGATTGCGGCAGAGAGTGACGAAGCAGGTAGAAAGAATGATCTTGGGAAATTTACTCCAACAATTTCTATGTGTGAAACTCAAGTAACCCAAAAATAGAGTGGAATATAGACAAAAAACTTAATTCCAGATAATCTTTAGTCTTCCCAAAGATTGAGATGCTCTAGGATGTGATTGACTAGGAAAAGAGTCTTCTAGTTATTATCTTTAGAGGTCTGGGGAACTCCAGGTTTGTCTCTTGCATCCGTTGACCGTCTTCTGGAAAGATTGACTTGGCCTTGGAGGTAGACGCAGGATGCTACAAAAAGACAACCTAAATTTAGTTTTCAACCTCCTTTGGCTCATCAAAACACGAGTGATTTGTCCTCTAACTAAGAGGAAGGTTCTAGAATTCTTTGGTTTTTGGGTTACCCAAGGCAAGAGGGGGGCTAAGGATGAACGTGCCCATGAAATCACTCCTCAACGACCAAACAACAGCCCATGAGTCCCAGCATGGCTTGGGTCCACGAATAAGGCCCATTCGTGTCACGAGACGAAATGTTGGGCTTGGGTCCTAGGAAAATGTTAGTGTATAAAAATGAGTATTAACATAGATACAAACATATTTGGATAGGAGATGAAAATACAACTTGAAAGAATAATACTAGGAATTCTATTTTTTTATAATTGTAATTGACATGATATATGAGTTGTCATTCTTTTTGTTGGTAGGTGATTAAAAGCACTTTGACCTGTAATTAATTATTAAAATCTTACATCTATCACTAAATAGAAAACAACTTACTCCTGGATGAATTGGTATCAAAGTTGAGATAAAAATTAAGCTTGGAGTGCAGGTTAGCATAGGAGAGCATGATGGAGCTCTAGCTGGTGGGGTGGGTAGTGGAGCCTTCCGATTATTTTGGCTGTTGCAATGCTCTCGGGTTTAAATATTTAGGGTTCGTTTTGTAGTGTTTTGAAAATATGTGAAAATAGTTTTGTTTTGAAAAATGAGAATTTTTGAAAATCATGCTGAAAGTTGTTTTGTTTTATCTCAAAAAACATACAAAAATAGTTTCAAAAATTCCAAAATGATACCAAACAAGGCCTCGATTTGTGAAAATTCGAGGGCTAAAACCAAAGGACAATTAGATGCGTGTTTCGTGTTTGAGATTTATTTGGTTGTTTTAATCATTTTATATTCAAAGTTGACAAAGTTAGGGTGTGGGAGAGCTGTAAAAAAATTTCATAAGGCGGCTGTCTTCATAATTTAAATAAAACACAGCTGTCATAGAATTTTCCTTATAATATAGTTTACATATGCACCACATTTTTGTTCACCAGATGCACCAAAACTACACAAGGGGCATTGGGGGGTGTTATTATCACGTGCTGGCCGATGTTGCGTACGACATTGTTCTATCTTATATTCATTAATTTTTGAAAACTTGTCCTAAGAAAAATAACCCTACATGAGTACTATATGTCTCTCATTAAAATAATAAAAAAAAAGGTAAGGTGGCGGGAAAAAAAAAAAAAGAGGAACCTAACCGTACAATTCTTCAACACTTTCCCCAAATTTTTTTTTCTTTTGGTAAATTCTTCGCAATCACAAACATGTGCTGCCGTATTCTTTGATTTTGTCTAATTACCAAAAAAAAAAAAAAAAAAAAAGAGATTTTGTTTTAAATTTGAGGTTATGCTACAAAGTATTCTATGAATCCAGGAGAAGCCAGCCTGGCTTTCACATGTCACCAATTTACATCTGTGCTAGGTTTTGCACCCAATTTCGATAAGTGTTCATTGATGTATTTTTGATCAGGTGAGACGCATCGTCTGTGTCACATCCCGAAGATCATTTTTGTTTGTTTGTTTCTTTTATATAGCAGCTTGACACGTTATCAAAAGCCAGAAGAAACCAGCCTGGCTTTATGTGTTAATATGTTATGGCTCCACATGAGCATGACCACGAGTCTCTATTGACCGGAAGGCGTGTGGCTTACGGGCCACGATTGTGTGTTCTCCATTGCATTGACCTTTGACGTTGCCTGCGAAGCTTTGGCTTTAACAATCGACAGGTGGACCAAGTCTGGAAGCCCCACCTGGGCCATTTTCATAGTCGCACAATTTATAAAAAATAATCTTATTTAACTTTATTGAGATGTTTAAAAAGGTGATAAGAATTAATAATGAGAACCACTTTTATTGTAGCATGTGAGAGTTTTATACTATAGTATATTTTTTTATTGTTATTGTAGTATGTAAGAGTTTTACACTGTTTATAACTAATATTATAGTAGGAACTAAGTAGTTCACACCACTACCAAACACCCCCTATAACCATGTTAATAAAAAAACAATAAAACTCACTCTAAAAAATACACTATATAGTATATTAAGACTTATAATTGTATGAGTAATGAGGTTATAAACCTATATGGATGAAAATGATTTTTCATCTATAAGAGATTCAAATTATTTATTTAATTTTTGATATGTCAAATAATGTCTAACGAATTATGTTTATTTAGTTGACCATCATGAAAAAATCAATAAAAAATTTTAAATTTTTAAAATGAGCTCTTATAGTAGGATATGCATTTAAATCATATCAATAAGTCTTGTTATCTTAAACGGATTAACTTTTCAATAATCTAACCTATGACCGCACATGATATAGAACTGTTTTCAATTGTTGGTCGAACCATTAAAAAATTAATTAATAATTAAAATAACAAAACCTTTTGATACAATTAACATAAATATCCTTGTATAAGTTTTCTTATTTTTTAAATAATGTGAAATAATATGGTTTATTGCACATTATTTTAAACATTAGAATTGAAGAAATGATCTGAATGGATCCATAAGATGGACCCCAGCCGGCGCACAAGTCCTACCATCGGTTAGCCATTGAGCAAGTCAACACTCTTGGTTGCCCTTTTGTCAATTCAATTGAATCCTCCTTTTAAATTTTATTAATCCGTCTAATGACACTGAGCAGAGTCCCTTTCAAGTGCCCTGCAAAACTTGAAGTATTTTACTCAAGCACGCATGATAATCGTAATCGCAATCTTTGACCTTTAACGTTTAGAAATTGTTTTTCTCTAGAAGGAAAAAAAAAGGTGCAAGTGTTTTTAGGTGGAGTTATATATTAATTCAATTGTTTTTTTGAAGGAAAAATATATGTCATTCAAATATATATATATATATATGTATATGTATATGTATATATAGATGTTAGTATAAGGATATGAAGGTTGTCTCTTGTTTGACTAAGTCAACCCTTGAAGAGATAATACATTTTTTTTTATTAGTGATGATGCATTAATTCAGTCTTATGGTTTCATCATGTTTAATTAAGAAAAAAATGAGAAAACTACATGTTATGCCACGTTTTTTAAAAGCTATGTTTATTTATGTAACACTTAGAAAAGTTTATATCACATTATCATTTATATTACATGTTAAATTGTAGCACAAATGAATATACATGGTATTTATAAAAAGTAAATCTTAAAAAATGTTATTTATGAAACTCCTCTTAAGAAGTTTAAGAAAAAATGGTTTAGATAAAAATTGTTGTATACTCTAAAAGAAGCTTCTAATTTGTTGTTGTAAGTATAATCTAACGGTAATTTTATATTAGACTCTACTATAAGGTGTAAAGCTCGAATCCTCTACTTTCAAGTTTTTTTTTTTTTTTTTGAAAAAGAATTCCAATTTGAGTTGGTTAATTTGAGAATTTAGAGTGTGTTTTGTTGATACACCTTTCCATCAAATATATATCGGCTCCATTATGCTTTGCTTTTAGAGACTACTTTGAGAGTTTTCATAAATGCCATCTTTTAAGATTTATTTTTTATAAATGTTAGGCGTGTTCAGTTATGGCTCAAGTAAACATATAATATGAATGCTCATGTAGTATAAACACGCGTTCAACTATGGCTCAAGTTAACATGTAATATGAATGCTCATGTAGTATAAATGCTCATATTACATCTTTTAAGATTTATTTTTTATAAATGTTAGGCGTGTTCAGTTATGGCTCAAGTAAACATATAATATGAATGCTCATGTAGTATAAACGCGCGTTCAACTATGGCTCAAGTTAACATGTAATATGAATGCTCATGTAGTATAAATGCTCATATTACATCTTTTAAGATTTATTTTTTATAAATGTTAGGCGTGTTCAGTTATGGCTCAAGTAAACATATAATATGAATGCTCATGTAGTATAAACACGCATTCAACTATGGCTCAAGTTAACATGTAATATGAATGTTAGTATAGCATAAACTTTTTAAGAGTGGTACAAATAAATACAACGTTTAAAAGTGTGGCACAACATATAATTTTCTCAATTGCTTTTAGTGTTTGTTGCAGCAATTTAGGATGTTTAGAAACTATTTTTGTAAAGTTGCTTCTAAAAATTATTGCCTAATAAAAAAGTTGAGAAGCAGGTCATGACCCCCTTTATTTTTATTTTTATTTTTTAAATCAGCTTATGTTGTCATAGATAAATTAAGATAACATCAATAAAATAAGTTTAAAATAAATTTATAAGGTAACTTTTTACATGGAGTTGTGTTTTTTTAGTGATTTTTATGTGGGCATATAATTTATCTTGTTTAATAAAAGTATTTTATTTTTCTAAACATAAATTAAATAATAAAAATAAAATTATATTTTTGTAATATTTTAATGTATAAATATAATGTACGATAACCCCAACAATAAAAATTAAAAACTAAAGCTATAAACATGTTTACTAAAATAAGTCTATTTTCATCTTCAACTATCTTCACAATAATATTATACAAAGTTATCAAATACCTATAATTCTGTTTTGATATTCACAACAACTTTAAAAATAATTTATTAAACGCCTGTTTGCTTTTGGTCTATAACATATCATAGCACAATAATAAACGTCTATTTGCTTTTGGTCTATAACATATCATAGCACAATAAAAGCAAAAAAGCACAGCATAGCAATACTGGCCCATTGTCTGCAATGTCAATAATAGATTTTCAAGTCTTTGATAAGGTCAGTTTGAATTATTTGATTGAAAAATGTCATCCGTCAACGTTTGCGTGCTTATTAGTGATTTTGGCGATTACTCGCAATAGTTTTCCTATTTTACCTCCTATAAATATTTTGCATGGACACTTGGCTACCTTCAAAGACAGGCACTTTCTCTTCTGCCAGTAAAAATAATAATTAATATAAAATGGAGATATTTAATATTATAGAATGCAGCATTAAAAAAAAAAAACTTATTTTTACTGTTAAGTTCTGAACCGTTAGATTAATTTTTATTGAAAACGATCCTCCTATTAAAAGTGTTTGTTTATAAAAGATTCGTACAAAATAGTGCTTGTTTTGCATATTTTTCATTTGATTTGATTTTGATAAGATATAATGTGCAGAATAATTAAAAGTTTGTTATGTGCTGATAAAATTGTGATGCGAACATTATTAGAACTTAAAACCAACACATTAATTAGTTATATTGAATAATATTGGGTTTTATTTGAATTAACAAATTATCCTATATCTTTGGTCATAAACGAACAAATTTTGTATTTCAAAGGGAATTCAATGCGCTGGCTTTTTTGAGAAAGAGAATCTAAAGACAACATACTATGCTTAAAGTTCTATACATAATTCAAAGACAAAATATCTTGCATTGTCAACCACTCGCCGAGCCAGGTTGTAATGTGCCCCCCACTCTTTTTTAAAATTTAGATTTTTCTTTGTAGATTAAAATTTTAGTTATGCTTTTTTTTTAAAAAAAGAAATTACAATCATACTCTCACAAAATAATAGAAAAATGTTTTTATGTCTTTATGATTTAATTGAAATATATAATTGTGTTCTTATAAAATAATTTAAATATATTATTGTACCCTTGTTTTAAAAGAACACTATAATTATACCCTACTCAATCATCAAAATGCACAGCTATATCTTCATTCAATAAAATATTATTTCTAATTTTCTATACAATGCCGTTGCTAAGAAAATGTTCAAGTTTTGTTACTGCTGTCAAGTGGGTGTAGATTAGATTGTATAATCATGAACAAGTTTTTAGAGCAATTCTATTTAATTCTATCGGTTATAACCCTATTACTAACAAAACAATAAGACCTATTGTAAAAGTACATGAAATAGTGCACCATTGCTCACAGTTTTGTAAGTAACGAGGTTATAAACCCACGATGATGAAAATAATTTTTTAAGCTTTTTATAAGAAAAATCATTTTCATCTCTATTGACATAAAACTATACTACTTACAAAACTATAAAATTCAATCTAATTTATAGTGTATTTTTAAGCTGAAACTTAATATTTTATAAATAACAATGTTTTAATCGTGTAAGGTTAAATAGGAGTTCCTTATATTCGCTATAAAACGTGTACGAATATTTTGAAACTCACCCTCGACGTGCGGAAAATCCGAAGGCAAGCCTCCAACGAATTTTTAACCTACGGTTTGTTTTACACGCACATGAAAAATTCCAAAACACCCTTATACTATAATTAGTAACTACAGCACTTAGTTCGTAGTCTGAGATAATAGTAGTAATAATAAGAAAGCTAACTAACAACGTTTATATACCCAGACAAGCCAAAAAAAAAAAATTAAAATACAAATAATAGTTTGGGCCGTGTGTTTCACATTTTGAAATAACTTTTGAAAAATTATAATACGTGTTCAAATTATTGTTATAAAATTAAAATCTAACACAATATTTAAAATATTCTAAAACTATCTTTAATGATATAGTAATTATCTTAATGATATTACATATTGTACTATATAATTACATATAAATGGTTTTAATGATATCATTATGAGATATTTGTAGAATTTTTACAAATTAGAGTCATATTTTAATTCAATAAGCATAATTAGGCCAATTGTCTCGTTAACCCATAACTTTTTAGATTCAAATCTTTATAATTCTTTATATACATATTTGTTTCTCTAAATTAAATAAATCATTTAAATTCAAGTTTTTAGAGTTCTATCCCCTTGAACTCTTTGGACCTGACATGTTTGCTATAAAAAAAGATGAAATTTTCTCTCCTATATTTGAGCAAAAAAAACTTATTTATTTGATGTCTAATTGAAATGATTCTTTTTTCGTTGCGTTCTTAATAAAGAGAGGAATAAATCAAGATCAATATTGCATATTTTTTACGATTATGAACTTAAGATTTGTTAAGAAACCAAAAACTTATTCCACTATCTATCCAAATACAAATTTCAATTTTATTCTTTATTCAGATTAATACTTTAAATGCATATTCAAACATCAATTCAGATAACAATTCAAATCATCAATTCAAATCACATAACTTAAATAAATAAAAATCCAAATCAACACAATTCGAATCATGTTACCAAATGTATTAGCAATACTCATCGCCCCGGAATTTTTTATTGTTTGACACTTTCATCCACGATTTTTTTTCCTTGACAATTTCAATCCACAAAATATTTTATAAAACGGCAACAATTTATCAAGGCATAGCACTTTCATCCTTGAAAAATTTTAACTTTTTAATAGTTTAATCTGTAAATTAGTTCCATAATTTTGTGAAGTTTAACCTTATTAGTTTGTAAAAGTTCACCATGTGAAATTATTTGGCTTCACGTCCAAATTGATTATATAGCACGTTTGGACACATTTTCGAATCAATTTCAACTTAAAAAACTATAATAATTCAAATTTTAAGAAAAAAATATTATAACAAAATTAATTTAAATAAAAATTTTTGATCCAAACTATATTTTCAAATGGGTTATATGTTTCCTTCTTTTTTGTTGGTAGTTGTCTCCTCCCACATTCCTTTCCTTAAACATCAGTCAATATTGCTAGATATTGCTCAGATTTCTTGGCTCCCATTATTCACTTTCATTACCTGTCTTATCTACTTATACTCAAGACACATCTGCCTTGTTCTGTCTACGAGATTTTTTTTTCCTATATAGGAATTCAACTATAGGTAACTTATCACTAGGGCATATGTTTTTTAGAGTAATTTTGGGTATTTTCGCATGCAATTCGTATCAAGTCATTTGTGAGAGTTTTTTATTTTTATTTTTAGTTTTTGTTTTTGTTTTTGTTTTTTTGCAAGTATCAACTTGATTGAGATTGTTAAAGATTCTGCCATATATGCTTAATCCTACTCTTTTATTAAAAAAAAACAATTAGAGTTAATTATACCGTTTCAAAATTTTTAGACTAAAATATTCAAAACAGAGGGGAGAGACAGGAGAACTTACAAATCATAAAATGGTTAATTAGAAACACAACTACAGATCAACACATGAAAGATCAAGACATATAGAAGGGCTTGACTTGGTCTTGGTTGTGGACAACAAAAAACAGTGTCAATGTGTGTGTTTATATATATATATATATATATATATATATATATAATAAACATTATTAGTCTTTTAGAGAGAATAAAAAAGTAACAAAAACACACCTTACTCATGGGTCATGAAAGATCAACACATTTGTGATGTGCACACGGGCTTGACTTGGTTTTGATTCTAGACAACAAAACACGGTGCATGATAACGTCTAATGTGTGTTTATTATATATATATATATATATATACATATATATATATATATTATAGAGGTTTGGCTTAAATCGACACCAAAACTAGTCGGGAATATGTAAGGTTGAAAATGTAATTTTGTTCGTGTACTTGTGTAATTTTTAATGGTAAATTTTTTGGACTATTACATACATATAAATTTAAAATTACACAAACAAAGTTACATTTTTTTTTACACAAAGGGAGGGGGAGGAGGAAGGGTAATGCCATCATTATTGAGTGGAGTTTAGCGTGATTCAAACTTTTAATCTATGACTAAAATAAAAAAACTTACATCCAATTAGATTGTCCACGTTAGTTACAAAATTACATTTTGGCACAAATAAAGTTATAAATTCCGATTCGGAAATCATATATGTATATTGATGATATATATTTCCGGACCACAGATCGTCTGCACATATTATGAAATATTATATATGTTTACGTGTTCTAAAACGAATAATATTTTAGTTTTTTTAGTTTTGAGGAAAGTATATAGATATATACGCATAATATGGACGTCTAGAAATGGAGACATCCTTTCCGTTAGTCGTGGAAATACGTTGTAAACCGCGTTCTCATTGTCCCCAAAATCCCAAACCCAACGTCCTTCTCTCTCTCTTTTCTTTTCTCTCTCTCTCTCTCTCTCCTCTCTCCTCTATTCTCCACAGAAGAAGAACAAGAAGAAGAAGAATAAGAGGAGAGAGAATGGTCCGATAATGACGATTGGATCTTCTTCTCCTCTGTTCCGAACACCATTTTCTCTAACCTCTGATAATTAAGCTCCGAATTCCGACCTCGTTTCGTTTTTGTGACCTTCGAATTCGCCGGAGATTGGAGCTCCGTACGATGTGATTTGGCGATGCGTTGGTTACCTAGCATTTCCTTCTCGTCGTCCGGCGGCTCCTCTTCCTCATCGTCCAGAACGTCGCCGGTGAGAGGCGGATGCGCTGGAGATAGGAGGTCGGGGGCGGAGGAGAACGTGCGAGGAGGGGGATGGAGGTTTGGTCCGAGAGTGAAGATCACGCGCCACAGGAAGATGCGGCATTCGAGCGACAGAGAGGTTCCGGGGATGGCCAAATTGAGGTCTTCGAGCGGCTACGATAAGCTTCCGTCGCCGTCGTCGTACAGGTCGGGGGCGATTCCGCAGCCCCTTCCATTGCCGGAATTTTCGCCTGTTTTTCGCTTGAAGGGGGGCCGAGCTACCGGGTCCGCTGGTGCTTCCGCAGATTTCGATCGCCCGTTGCCCTCGCCGAAGGCTGGGCCGAGCAGAGGAATTGAGGACAGAGATAGAGCTGAAAATGCTCCAATTCAGAGGTAAAAAGGGGAGAGGGAAAAGGATTTTTTTTCCTTTCAATTTTCAAGAATTTTATGCAGGAAAGGACATTGGATTGAATTTCACTCAGGACAAACTTTTTCAAAAAAAAAAAAAATAATAAAAAAAAAATAAAATCTTTTCCTCTTTGTGACCGAATTAGCATGTAAGCTACATGCTGTTTGCTATTTACCTTTTGGGACTTTAATTGATGAGTATCTTGTTCAATCTTATTTTGTTTAGCTTTTAAGCTGAATGATGTATTCTGCGGTGTCTTTTTTGATACAGAAGACAGCACAAAAGTTTTCCTTTTCTTAAAAGAGAAAAAAAAAAAAATTCTCTCCTTTTTGGAAATGTAATGTAACCGTGAGAACATTTATAGAAGGTACATGACACTTCAAACAGAAAACATGTTTTTTCCGCTTTGAACTTTTGGGTAATGAGTATTTTGTGCTCTTTATTCTTGTTTAATGTCTTTCTGCTTCTGGAAACATGATTTGGAAAATAGTACTTTTGATATTAAGAGTGTGTTTGGAAACCTTGTTAGATATATTGTAGCAGTTGAAATTTTTGTGTTGAAACAGAGTTCCCAAACAAAGCCTAACTCATGAGGCTGTGAGTTGTGAGCTTTTATATTTTTTAATATTAATTAACACTACATGTTTTTGGACACTAGCCGATAATGTAGCGACAACTTACGTGGCATGTAGGTTGATATTAAAATTTTGATATTAGAGTTGAGGGCTCTATTATTCTTTAGAAGGAATCTCAAATGGTTATTGTAATTAAATGCTTCTTACAAACAGTAAAGCTGATTATGCTGTTAAAAGGAAAGAGAGCTGGGGAGAGAAATAATAATGCTTGTGATATACTTGTCACCGTTTTTAGCATCTGGACCAAGCGTGTTAACTGAATTTTTTTTTTTTTTTCATATTTCAGTATATTTTCTTTCCGAGACAAAAGAAAGAACGCAACTACAGATCAATCAGGAACGGGGGCTGTTTGGAAGGGTCGTCAAAATGGGAATGGTTTTGACAATTTCAGAGTGGAGGTTCCAGTTAGGAGTGCTCCAACTAGTCCTCTTGAAAGCCCTGCACTTAGCCCCCAAAGACCAAGCTTTGACCTGCTCCCATATCATCCTTACATGGTTCCTAGGGGAAATCAAGTCTGGTCTGCACCAGAAATGCCAACCACAGATATGGCAGGGCTTCCTCCCCCTGCATTCTACGATTGTTCTGCTTTGAGTTCACCATCGAGCAGTCCACCGGGAAAAAACATGTGCCAGGTCAGCAAAAGCCCAAACGGGTCTTCATCACCATTCCCTGCCATGTTATCCTTCGAAACTGCTTTAGCACATCGGGAGAGTAGTGTTCCCGTGGAGGTTCACCCATTGCCTCTTCCACCGGGAGCTACCACCATCCCTTCGCCGTCATCTTCTGTTCCCCAAGTTGCAACTAAACCAGAGCCGGTGCCAATGAAAAGTCAGTGGCAAAAGGGGAAGCTTATTGGTCGCGGAACGTTTGGAAGTGTTTATGTTGCCAGTAGTAGGTATATAAAATTCCTCACACTTTTATGCTAGTTTCTTTGGATGCTACATTTGCTAATTACATTGTACTTTTTCCCTCTGAGTAGAGAAACTGGAGCTTTATGCGCTATGAAAGAAGTTGAACTATTTCCTGATGACCCCAAATCTGCAGAGTGTATAAAGCAGTTGCAGCAGGTTATCCTCCATTTTTTTTAGTTTGTTTCCTTTTGTCGTGTGGGGTTTCTTCATAGCTGTGGAGATTATTTGCGACGATGTATCTTACTCTTTTATGTTCATCAGGAAATCAAAGTTCTCAGTCAGCTCAAGCATCCAAATATTGTTCAGTATTATGGTAGTGAAATTGTAAGTACTCTCCTAATTGTATGTTTAGATATCAGTCTCGTATGCCTTAAATGATTTGTAAACCAATATTCTGCATATGCAGGTTGAAGATAAATTCTATATTTATCTAGAATATGTTCATCCTGGTTCAATAAATAAATATGTTCGGGAACACTGTGGAGCCATTACAGAATCCGTTGTTCGCAACTTTACCAGACATATTCTCTCTGGATTGGCTTACTTGCATAGCACAAAGACAATACACAGGTATAATACACATGTTTGGCCTGATGAACTGAATGAACATTACTTGGTGATTTCCTATCCATGAATGCAAACAATTATACTGCCGAAAGGGGCTACGGCAACACGATGATGTTCATGTTTTAGATACTTACTACTTCCTCTCTCTCTCTCTCTCTCTTTTTTTTTTCTTTTAATATGTACAGGGACATTAAGGGGGCTAATTTGCTTGTTGATTCATCGGGTGTAGTTAAGCTTGCTGACTTTGGGATGGCTAAACATGTGAGTAATGATTATTCTTGCTTGGGCCTTAGTTCGATTTCTGAGTTTATCCTTATGACGTTTGGTCTCATTAATCTTCCTTTATTTGTTGCACAGCTCACTGGCCAAGTCGTGGATCTTTCTATGAAAGGAAGCCCATATTGGATGGCTCCAGAGGTAGCTACTTGTTATCTTGATATTTCCTTGGGGCTATTTGTTTTGATGCTGATATCACTTCTTTCTCGCAGCTGATGCAGGCTGTGATGCAAAAAGATAACAGCTCTGATCTTGCCCTTGCTGTTGACATTTGGAGTGTGGGTTGCACTATTGTAGAAATGTTCACGGGAAAACCTCCTTGGAGTGAATATGAAGGGGTAAGGACTCGTCTTAGTTTATGTAATGATATAAAAACTGCTAGAGCAGGAAGGCTATCCTCTGTAAAAAAATAAAATAAAATAAAAACCAAAAAATAAAAAAAGCCACAGCCTTGTTTAAATTCCCTTTTAATTATAAGCAACTGCATAAAAGACCTGTAGAATTGTAATGATCACATTATATGTGTGTGTCAACTTGGAAATCTTTTCTATGAACGCAGGCTGCAGCCATGTTCAAAGTTTTGAAGGATACTCCACCGATACCTGAGACACTATCAAGTGACTGTAAGGACTTTTTGCAACGCTGTTTTCGGAGAAATCCGGCGGAGAGGCCAACGGCTGCCATGCTACTTGAACACAGATTCTTGAAAAACTCGCACCACATGGATGTCCCTTCTTGCACGCATGCATTTAGTGCAATGAATTTGATGGTAAATATTTAATGCCATGTTTAATATTTTCGATAAGCTCCAGTTGTTTGTGTTAAATAGTTTTTTGTTTATTTTCACAGGATAAACCGCTTAGTCCAGCAAAAGAACGACCTGAAAACAAACTTGTTCAGTCACCAACATCGCTTAGCACGCAAGCTGTTGGTGGAAATGTTGCCTCTGAGAGGTAAGAGCGCGCCAAGCCTCCTCGTACAGGAGGGGAGACATCTCTTTCTTTGGTTAGTTTTGACCACTGCCAGCATTAGCTTCATGCAATGTTCTTTTTCTTTAGTGAGAGTGGACAAAAATCTCGTCCTGATTCTTCCGACCTAACAATGGCATCTCGTCAGTCTCCACGTTCTACCCTCGAGGGCATTTCTGGTTTATCTCCGCCGCACTCAGCTCGTGGCGCTAATTGTCCAAGCCATCATGGTGCTAAAGAGAGTCGCGCTTTCAGATAATACAGGAAACAAAAATTGAGGCCCCAAAATTGAGCTATAAACTGAACGTGGGTGCTCCGGTAGGCGTGTTGCGGAAACAAAGTGTTACTGTAGTTGGTTCACTGCCGTGCTTTGCTTCCTTATGAAGTTCTGGCTAATTTAGAAGCAGTTTTGTTGCTGACATGAAAAAAAAAAAAAAATCAGTAAAAATCCTGTAACTAAATAATCTGTTAGGTGATTTGTAACAACCCATAAATGGCGTCAAAATGTATATGTAGATAGTAGAATGTCAAAATTGTCGTTCGAAAGTCTTTCTTTTTTCCCTCGGAGGATTAATGCATGTTCAAACTTGGAGCTTGAATTCTTTTACCCATTGGGAAAGTCTTTTTCAACTCATCAAATAAATATAAAAAAAGTCTTTTTTCAAATATCTCTAGCCAGCAGGCCATCTTAACTGATCATGCAAAAAAAAAAAATAATAATAAATAAATAGAGCTCCAAAAATATAAATAGCATTATCAAAAACAATCATCCGTACAAATAGCGACCACAGTGGGAGTCGAACCCACGACCTTCTGATCCGAAGTCAGACGCGCTAATCCACTGCGCTATGCGGTCTTGCTTGTCTGCCCTTATATACTAACAATATATCATGCAACTAACTTTATCATCAGTGACAGAAGAAATGCCCTAGCGGATAACTAACCCTTTTTATTTCTTTTTCTCCTCCTCTTATAAGCAACGCTATAATAATTTGACGAAAAATAGTTTGATTAGTTTGATTTGGGTGCCTAAAAAGGGCAGAAGTTAAAGCTTTTAGATTTAATTTCTCGCTAACAGAAATCATTAACCAACGTGTTCATTTGTGGGTTTCCGTTAAAAAGAACAGAAAACAGGGTGTTACATAAGCATGGTTAAAATTTCAATCCTAAAGTTGTTACATTCTTTGAAGGTGAAAAATAGAAAATTAAGGCATATAAAAGAAAGACTACAGGACAAAATCTTGTCTGAAATCTGGAACGTAACTGTATTAATTATTAATTTCTGAACTACCCTTTTTGTTTTGTTTCTGTTTTTTTTTTTCTTTCTTTTTTATGTTTGTTATCTTTTTTTTTTAGGGACGTTATCTTTTTGTTTTGTTTTGTGTTTTTTCCTGATCTTCCGTTGAAAGAACAATTTTTTTAAATGGGAAGTGATATTGAGCTTGCCCTACCTAAGAGAACGATCAGACGGCTTAAAAATAATAATACCATGGAAGAACGACGACCAAACATAGAACGACAATTAAAAAAACAATAATGAAAATCTTAAAACTTTTTTTAATAGTTTGAACCGTTTTTTAGTTTAAATTTTATGAAAGAAAATACTATAATAAAAATGTTTTTAACTATAAAAAAACGGTTGAAACTCCATACAAACTATGAAACGACGAATGCCTTTAAAAAATGACAAAATCTTTGGGAAAGTGTTTTAGAAAAAACGACAACATCTAGACAGATTACTGCTAAAATAAACGACATCCCTTGATTTATTCACCTTGTACCAACATTGAAGGAGAACAAAATTATGAGGAGGTGATAGAAGATGTTCCTGCAACAGAATTATAGAATTTCTTTGGTCGTCGATTTGTTTATTTGTTTCGAAAATCATAGCAATCAATAACTTTAAGTTCTTATGCTCATATAACATAAACCGTGTTAGTCTAGTCAAAATCCTTGTGACAATATAACGTGTTGAGAGCTTCTTGATAAATGATAACGTTTCTGTTTTAAAAAGATTGAAGAAGATTGGAAGAGGGCTTTTGATACAAAGACTATAGTTTGTGGGGAATTTTTAACATTAGTCTAAATAATAATTTTCAATGTGTATGGTGTTATTACTAGGGATGATGTTTGGGCTGGACAGACACGAGTCTGCTTCCCACCACCACCTCACTTTCTACCACATGCTTGGTTTTATTTAAGGCAGGGTTAGAGTTAGGGAATCTCCATTGGAAGGCTTTCCACTCAAAGTAAATTGTATCAAATTAATTGTAAAATTTAACAACGTAGTAGTTGATACTAAAAAAAATTCTGAAAATAACTCATCAATATTTCTTAAAATCATACCATACTCCACACCAAACTCTTTAAATTCAACCCAAGAACTCAATTACAAACTAAAGTGCCTATTTAGAAGGGCTTTTCAAAAGCTATTTTTGGTTTTTTAAGTCCAAAATCTACTTCTAAAAATGTTTGAATGAACTGTCAAAGTATTTTAGTTCTCTAGAAGAGCTTCTGTGACACCCGTTATTCTCCTCACGGGTTTTAAGGTAATTAAATTAATTTTTAGTGTATTAATAAAAAAAAATTGCTTCATTTAAAATTTATTTTACAATATTTATTTTTATCTATTTTTAAATTTTCTAAAATTCTCCTATATTTATTTAGTATATTTACTGAAAAGCCTTAGAACTTCTAATAAATCTCAAAAATGTCATATTGGCATTATGTGCGTTAAAGTCTCCAGATGAGACATAAGGATATCTTTTCCAACTACTCTTGACCCTCATTTTCTTTATTTCCTCCGTGACATGCTTCAACATGTCTCCTCCATAATTGCTTCTATCACTTCTCTTCAAAGACTTCATCTTTTCTTCCTTTCTCTTCCACGGTTCACACACTCTTTTTCTCATTTCTTTGCTGAAGCAAAATACTTAGGGAACTTCTTCAAGGCAGCCATAAAAATCAGCCACCATCACCTCCATTTGAGCAAGAATTTCAGTCATACCGAAATCAAGGAACCTGTTTTGAAGTCATTTCAAGCTTCCAACTAGCCATAATCTGAGGTTAGAATCGTATGAACAAATTTAGTCTTTCATTTATAATTTTTTTTGTTTATACTCAAGGATTATTCAAATTTGTGTTCTTAAACTTAAGCATATGTATAAAGTCTAAGTGTATACGCTGTAGACAGAAAATTTATATTGTTAAACTTTGTAATACCTCTATGGGCAGTGGCTCTTTCTTGAAATTCTGGGATTAAATAAAAATGAATTTTGTAAATAGGTTTGAATATTTAAAAAGTACACATCCTAAGCTTTCTAGCGAGCTATCATAAACCTAAATCAGAGTTGTATTTTATTTTCTATGAATTATTCAATTTTTGGATTGGAAACTAGTAAACCTGCTAGTTTGTTATGGTATACCAGCTGCTAACCTGAACCAAGAACCCATCTTTGCTCACCACCTAATTCCTTAATGTCTTGCAACCTTTCCAATATTATCCTAAGTGATTGATGAATCTTATTAGGGACTAAAACATATAGATTACTTGTTCACATTTTATATTGTGTTAAAACAAAAATTGTTTACTGTAGTATTCAAAAGAGATTTACATAAAAGCTTTAATGGCATACTAGTAAGATAGATTTACTGTGACGCCCCGAGGTGGGGGTCAGAGAGTTTTAGATGAATAAAGAAAAGAGTATAAATATACGTGAAAAATAAATAAATATCATCGAAATAAATAATAACATCGGCGGTCACCGTCCGTGAATGCCACGAAGGTGGGACCGAGATTCTATTATTATTCGCTATCACGTGGATGTTTACCACGAAGGTGAGTAGATAAATAAATAAATAAATCATAATATCAATAATACAAAATCATTGAAATTCATCACAAATCATCGTCTCTAAGATAAGTTAAATATACTATTAACAGAGGCGAAAATGACATCAACACTGGGACAAGTCGTACAGTACACGCATCATACCATAGTTTTAAAGAGAATACCAGTTCAATCCAAAGAGCCAGGTTCCGATCCTAGGCCCATCCTTCTTCCTTAACCTGGAAGTATGATTTTAAAAATAGGAAAACATGAGCGGAAGGCTCAGTAGGATAATTAGTTAAAAATAAGTTATTTAAAAATAACATTTACAGATAAAATATCATTAATAATCTAATCTCAAGATCTTAATAAAAATCAATTAGTACTTACTTGAATAAAACTTGACAAACATCACCGTACGGGTTTTTGGAAATCCGAAAGGAATATCGAAATTCAATTCCTCAAAATCAGTCACCAAAATCATCATTAAAGGAAACATTTAAGAAATAAACTTTGGCCAAATAATTTAAAAGGGGCTACCAAAGAAAGGGATAATAATATCCTACCTCATTAAAATCCAATAACGTAAGTTCCAGATGAAATCCAACGTATGCTCCACATACGTTCAAAACCTTAAAAACTGTATTTAAGATCAGAAATCATATTTAACAAATATCATTATGTTAATTTAATTATCAGTGTGCCTTTAACTCAAAATATTCATAACCCAAAATCATAATCATTTTTGTAACATTTCAGAATCATCAAACACTGAAAACAGTAGTAAAAACACAATTTTCCAAGTCCACGGTCGGCCTGCCGAATACTCTGAACCGGCCTGCCAACCAACCAGGACCGGCCTGCCGAACTTTCCCAGGTTCGGCCTGCTGACTTGATGAACACCGGCCTGCCGAAGATCAAGTTCGGCCTGTCGAACTGGCAAAAATCTGGGAACCCGAGACTTCGAGTCTCGACCTCCCCAAGCTCAAAATTCAAATTTAAAACCTATTTTTCAATTCCCAGATCATGAAAATCATATATAAAGCATAAAAAACCATAATAGAACACATTTAAAGGATTTTTCCCAAATTTAAACTCAATTTCACCTTTGATTTGAAAATCAAAGAAAAATACAAAAACTTGATTAATTCAGTTTTTGTTCAAATAAAGCTTAGATTCATTGTAAAACAAGTACTATAAGCTTAGATTAAACATTATCTAAGCTCATCAAAACTCGGATTGCAAAAAAACAAAGAAAATTGAAAAATTAAAAAAGTTTTAGAATTTTAAAAACTAACCTTGATTCGATCCTTGAATCGTGTTTGTGGTTGTTCAATCACGTTCCCAAGCCTCCAATCTGCTAAATCGAAGCTTGGGCTCGATTTTGAAACCAAAATTTTTGAGAGAATGAGGGAAAGAAAGAGACGGTGAGAGGGAAAGAGAGAGGCGAGTGAAAGTGAGAGAGAGCAACCGAGAGAAATGGGAAGGGAAAGGAAAAAGAAAAAGGAAATTTAAAGGCCCAATGACATTTTCGTAAATATGAGAAAAATGTGGAGTAAAATGTCATTTGATATTTTTAACACTAAAATTCAAATTTTCAAATAGGACAAATGCAACAAAATCTTTAAATGACTAAAACTATCAACAAAATTTACACTGGCACACTTAATAACTAAACTTAACATAACTAACCTTGCTTTGAAATTCAAGGGCATTACATTTACACATGATTTATATATGAATGTAGTTGTGTGTTGTGCTTTAGTTTTAATTGTCCTTATGTACGCCTTAGGATCAAGGAAGTATGGAGCTAACGTTAATTGATTCCAGGATTAAAAGATTGTTGATAAGCTTGAAAGGTAGGGATTCTATTACTCATCTTTTGTGAGGTTTTTATAGAATTAAAATTGATTGTTTTACCGCAAGATATAAATATATATATGTTAAACTGATATTATATGAGTATCACATATGAAACTATGACATGAACTCGTCTTGTATTGTACAACGAGGAACATAATGAATTGACACATGTTATAAATTGAGAAGCATGGTTAGGAAAATTGACTCTATTAATAATATTAAATATAGAGAAATAGTGAGACGTGAAGAGGGCGGCGGTTACGTCATTGGGCATGAATACCGTAAAAGGTAAAATAGGGGGAAGGTGATGACGCTTCCTTGGGTTGAAAGTCCTAGAACACACTGTACAAGAATCGACTTGGTGAGGACTCGAGGCTTGATGTCCCCTCACCGAAACACCCTTAGAATGTTTAGAGGTGATCAAGCGCGCCCATTTGGGTTTCGATGAGTTGAGTGATACTCTATTGAACGTGGGTACCTAAGAATAATGATGAACTATAATATTTGTATATATGCATATGTATGAAACTCGGTAATGATTAACTATGGTATCCACGGAATATGATTATAATAAATCTCATAATCTGAATAATGATGAGTATTAACTAACCATGCAGGTTTTAATGTGGTAATGATAAAAACCTAAATGTGAGTAATGGTTTTCTCTACTGAGCATATTGTTGCTCATTCCCTTATATTTTTATCTTTTCAGGACTTATTAAATGTGAGGTGGCTACGAGAAAAATAGTTGAGGAAGCGATGTAGCTATATTACATTGGGACTACTTCAATTATTAAGAATCTTCTTCATGTTAATGTAAGCATCAATTGTTACTTTCTGTGACTGTATTAAAATGCGTTGAGGGTTAAAATGATGATGACGACAGTTTATATTATTAAATTTAAGGTGTTACATTAAACTGTGGTTTAATTGTCGTTTATATTTTTATTTTTGATTTGAGAATTTTCATTTAACCCCTGGGCAATTTTATTTTTAAGGTTTTACTTTTAAATCTGATTTTTATTTTAATTCATTAAAAACTGATAACCCCCATATTGGGGCGTTACAGCTTCCAATCAAAGCTACAAAATGTAGCTAAAGGACTTCTGATATGGGCTTTAAAACTTATACAAGAGTTTTAATAAGACACGTTATAAATTTTATTATAACATTTATATAACTTATTAAAAAAATTTTAAAACCATTTTGACCCATTTGACCTCATTTAAAAATATGGTTCTAAACATTCATTGAAAGGCCATAACTTTTGTTTCTCTTAAACTATTGACCAAAAGTACAAGCAAAAGTTTTGTCAAATAGGCTCAAAGTCCTCAAACAAAAAATTTAAAGGAGAAAAAAAGAAACAATAGATTTTTGAAACTTTTTAAAGTAAATATCATATTTTGAATATTTATAGTAAATAATAGACAATGCAAATAATTCATTTATTATGTAAATAAGAATTATTCACGCGGTAAGCAATGAGATAAATAAATTATTTATACCATAAAAATTTAATATTTTCTATAAATATTTTCAAAACATTATATTTATTATAATTATTTTTTTAAAAAATGGCATTTATTATACTTTCCCTGCCGTATTTTTCTAATTTTATTTTGCTCCCATATTTTTAAATAGTATATTAGTTTTATATTTTATATGCAACATATTTCATGTGTATAAAATTATTAACACAAGTCAACGCTTTTCACAGAGTTACCTTTATTTGCGATTTTAAATATTAGAA